>CM053608.1:18833563-18858563 GCA_028646535.1 Procyon lotor
GGGGAGAAAGAATAAAACAATATTTGAAGAGATATTTCCTGGGAAGAAAAGCCTTCATAGGTTGATATATTATTATTAAAAACTAAATTAACAACTTATAGAAGCTTACCTTAAAAAAACTAACATGAATAATTATTGACTTTTCAAAATAAATTATGGATACAGAAGATAAAGGCATATGTGATGTAGTGAAGGAAAACATACAATCTAGAATATTATAACCATCTGAAATATCCTACAAAATCAATGTGATCATTTTAAAGAATAGACATATTTCTGTATGTTTTTTGTTGAAAATATTTCTTTGGGGAATTTAAATTGCAGTGAACTTGCTGGGATTTAGATTGTGCATTTGTTGATATTGATTAGGTACTATTAAACAATTTCCCCAAAGCTAAGTGCTATACTAAATTATATTATCACTAACAATGTTAATCTTCTTGTTCATCATCCTTGTCAATATTTACCATCACTTTCTATTTTATATCATTCTGTAGAGTATGTTTTGGTATCTTTTGTGGCTTAATTTATATTTTCCTAATGACTATTTTGAGCACCTTTTACATGGTTAGGGCACTTGGAAATTTTATTTGTAACTATTCAAAATTTCTTTCCACATTTTTAGACTGACTTGTGTCTTTTTTTTTCCTGATTTATGTGAAGTTATTTGCAGCAAATGGCATTAATGGTAATCTTGTTAGCACTGTTATTCATCAGAGCCTCCAAATAGAAACAACACAAAAGCCCATCAACAGTAAAATGGATTAATAAAGTGTGATATCTTTGTATAATGGAATACTACATAGAAATGAAAATGAATAAATTTCTAGTACCTACAGCAACATGAATGGATATCACAAACATAACTGGGAGCAAGAGAAGTCATAGCTGAATATAAACTCTTAGTGTGGTTTTCCACAGTAGGCAAAACCAAATCTATATGATAGTAGATGATTAACTTTATCAAGGTATGTTAATGAATGAGTAGGGGAGTAAGGAGAAACTTGTTTCTAGAAATTATTCAATTTTTTGGTGTGGGTGATTTTTTAAGGATATACTCACTTTGTATAAACTTATCAAACAAGTATTTGTAATTTTGGGGTGCCTGGGTGGCTCAGAGGGTTAAAGCCTCTGCCTTCAGCTCAGGTCATGATCTCAGGGTCCTGAGATTGAGCCTGACATCAGGCTCTCTGCTCAGTGGGGAGTCTGCTTCCCCCTCTCTCTCTGCCTGCCTCTCTGCCTACTTGTGATCTCTCTCTCTGTCAAATAAATAAATAAAATCTTAAAAAAAAAGTATTTATAATTTTGTCTTTTTCTGTCTTTTTCTGTCTCTGTTACTACAAGTAACAGAGAAGGGATCCATTCTATTAATTCAGTCAGTAACAAATTGATTTTATAGATGATTTACTGATTATCTATTACAGTTTTGCACAGCATGTAGTATCTTCAGTTGATGCTTTCTTTAATAATATAAAACATGATTTAAAAAAATATAGACTTTCAGTGATTTACTTGAACCCCCCTCAAAAATTTCTATTTTCTGGTGAGAAAACCAAACTATTGGTAATCATAATTAGAAAGGCAGGTAGCATTTTTAAAATTGAATTTATTACTTGGAATTTTTTTGAAATTCTTTTATTCTTTGTGAGCTTATGTTGAAATTTGTTCTTACATCTGCATGCTGTAGAGATGTTATTTGAGTCAAATGTGAAATTGCATTGCTTCTAACACCATTATCATGCCTCGCTTAAAATGTGTCTCAAACTTGTAATGTCTTTTTAAAATTTTTATCTTGCAGCTAGCTGTGGCATTAATTTAGAATGATGTGTGATTTGCAAACAGCAATTTTGACATTCAGATAGATCATATCTCTGCTCAAAGGAACTTCTAAGTTGTATGCATAAGATTGCATGTTTTAGTATCATGGAGAGTTTTATTTTTTGCAGTTTTATAAGAAACTAAAACCCAACCTGTGGTAGTAGAAAAGTCTGGAAAATTAAGATATAAATATATTGGTTATATTTTCTTTAGTAGAAATAGACACACAGTTATACTTTTACCTTTTCCATCATAAGCTACCTTGCTACATTACTAATATTTATTGATTTTAGCAAATAAAAATATGAAAACAGGTAAAAACATATTTAGAATGTAAATTATCTAAAAAGTTTCCTAAAGCTTATATTAAAAATGTGGGATGGATAAAGGAAAGATTTAATGTGTAGAGATGGCTAACGTCTACATGATAAGTAATGTTGAAGTGAACCAAAATATGGAATTTCATTTGATAATGTTCTGTTTAATTATTGAAAATATTAATTTCTATCATTTATTTTATTGAAACTATATTGTGTCATCATAAAGATCCTCCAAGAACCCCAGATATTTTTTTTCTTTTTAAATGGATGTTTTGTTGTTGTTGAAGTAACCCTCATGCAGGTTGTTATTTATGCCCTATATAGTTCTCTGTCACACTGCAAACGGTCACTTGATAAATATACATTCATCGGGACCTGTTGTTCTGAAATACTCTTGAGACCCAGACACTGTGTTAAGAAACACATGATTGCTATATGAAGATATTAACCAAGGAGTTTGAAGGAGAGGGAGACAGAAAGAGAAGTCTTTCAGCAGTTCAAAGGGTTTTATTATGGTCAAAAAATATTTATTTTTGGTTATTCTTTATCACCATCACATAATGTAATCTTTCTATGAATGAATGCATGGATCATTAAATCAATTAAACACCTCACCAGGGGAAAAATAATTTCTAACTGGATTTTTTTATTCTACTCATAAGGAAATGAAAAATGAGAGAGAATTACCTTACACCTGTTTTTTTAGAGCAAAGAAATTAAAAGATTTGATCTTATATTCTGAAGTTTGTGAAGACTCCAGAATAGTGTTTTCCATTTCTATTACAGTTAACAATTTGGCTTAACAATTTGACTCCAGTTATGACCAAGAATAAAAAATTCTGGGTTATGAACACTAGGGAGCTAGAATAACAACCAGGAATTTTACTAATTTCATTGTTCAAAAGCAAACTAAAATTATCAGCATCTGGGTAAATAGCTGAGAAATGAGAAAACATACTAGTTTTGAAGGCTTTTAAGGTATTTTAACTGACAAGAGTAGAGACTAGTATCAACGAAGTCAAATAGGTTTATAATGACAAGTATAGACACAATAAGAGGTAAGACTAGAATAATAGCAATAAAAAAGCTAATGAATACAACACTGGAATAGAGATACTTGTACTCTGGCTTCCCTCTATGTTCTCTTGTCATCTTGGATTAATGACCTCAAATCTATACTTATTTGTAATCGGTAAATAGGGAGAAAAAGGATGAAGCAGCGATGTAATGCTAGGCTCTAACTTGGACAGAGGCAAAGGAGCGAGAATAAGGAGCTGGGATGTATAGTGATTACCCTGCCCTTTCACCCCAGCCCACATCAGCTTTAGACATCAAAGGTAAGGCTGGCATTCTGATCTGTATGCAAGGAGGGAACAATGATTGTCAAGGCTTTGCCAACTAGGCCCATGGTAACAGGAGTTAGAGATAGTCCTCAGAACATAGAACCTCATTCAATTGCACCCCTTGACCTGTGCTGGAAGGAAACTAGCTGAAAGTTTCTAAAAGTAAATTATCCAGAATAACTAACTCACTACTACATTTGTAGTGAAGGGGTTTGGTACATAAAACCTGTCCAGTCATTTCATTCTCTCTCTATTTTGTATATATTTCAGAGATACTGGTGAGAAGGAAAAGAGCGAATTAGGGAAATTCCTCAAGATATCATTAATCTAAAAATAAATAGAAAAATTAGAGTTCATTTTGAGAATGAATATGTTTTGAGGCAAAACAAGTAATTATAGTAAACATAGATTTTTAAAAAGGTAGAAGCTTGCTATTCTTTCTCCTCCAGTTTTCCTTGACACTCCTTGGAAAAAGTATTTCTACAATCACCACAATGTGATTCTCAGAAAATGATGAAAGAACTTAAAAATACTAATATGGGTCAAAAAAGGGAATTGGGAAAATTACAAAACAATTTATTCGTATGTGGAGCTATTATAGAAATGGGAGTTTGCACCACAAAACATCTTTATTGGGGGGTTGATTTTTCATTTCTTTTTATTAGCACCTAATTTCCAATTTTCCATGTTTCATTTGTGGAGTTGAAGTTATTTTTCCTTACAGGTTCAGTGTTCTTTTCTATGTCCAAATTCTTTCAAGTGGTTGCTCAGGAATCAGATAAGGCCGGTGAGGACATGTTTTTTTAGTTTAGTTTTTTTTTGTTTAATTTTTTTTTTTAAAGATTTATTTATTTGAAAGAGAGAGAATGAGGGGGAGAGAGAGAGAGCAAGCAGGAGCACAAGAAGGGGAGGGTCAGAAGGAGAAGCAGATTCCCTGCTGAGTAGGGAGTCTGATGGGGGACTCCATCCAGAGATTCCAGGATCATGACCTGAGCTGAAGGCAGTCACTTAACCAACTGAGCCACCCAAGCATCCCAGTTTATTTATTTATTTTTTTAATATCAAGGATATAAAGGCAGAAAAATATAGCAATGCATACCATGATTATCACTTTAAATTACACTTTTAAAAAAGATTTTATTTATTTGAGAGAGAGTAAGTGAGAGATGGAGCAAGAGCTCAAGGGCAGGAAGAGGGGCAGAGGGAGAAGCAGGCTCCCCACTGTGCAGAGAGGCCTCTGTGGGGTTCCATCTCAAGACCCTGGAATCATGACCTCAGCTGAAGGCAGATTCTTAACTGACTGAGCCACCCAGGGACCCTAAATTACACTCTTAAGTATATTAATATATATGTTTTTTACACAATATCAAAGGTGAGCTCTTTCTCTGAACAGAGTAGTTTATTGCTGTGGTGATCAAGAGCCACTGGGGTATCAGAAAACCATCTGAAAGTTTTTTATTTGTTTTTTTGCCAATAGAAGTTGAATTATTTGATTGTCCTTTACTTCTCCCCACCACAAGCCGAATTCCAACATATCTACTTTCTTTTTTTTTTTTTAAGATTTTATTGTGTGTGTTTTTTTAATTGACTATTTTTTTAATTTTTATTAACATACAATGTATTATTTGTTATCTATATCAACTTATCAACATATCTGCTTTCTAAGAAAAACTTTGCACTTCATTTAAAAATTTGTTTCACCTATATAATTTCTTTTACAACTTTTGTTTAAAAATACAATTCTGTTTAGGGATATCCCATTTACATTTCAGATTAATCTGTCCTACAGATTGAATAACATAATCTGACTTCTCTAACTTCTATAACTTTTCCACTACTTGATAGTAATCTACTCTGCCAATTTCCCTTAAAAATCTCATGGAATTGAATAATTATATAAACCTATAAAGTAGTTGCAAACCAGAGACCTCAATTTAGGCCAGCAGATGTGTTTTGTTGATTAGGATAGTGAAATTATCTTTAAACTCATTCATAAATGGTTTTGGCTAAAAAAACGTAGTCTGATTGATCAAAGACTTCACCACAAATCTCTTCACACTATTTTACCTGTCTAGTCCCTATAGAATTTGCAATTTATACTTCACTTACAGTAGCAGGTGTCTCACCTGATCTGTAAGGAAGAGCAGGTCACAGGAAGCAGATCAAATTTTGCCCAATTCCTGAGATACCCTTTATTATTGATCTCATTCCTCCAAAGTGGATTACATTCCGTAAATCCATTTCCCCATTTACAAAGTAGAAATCATAGCACCAGCACTCTCCAAGATTATCCACAAAACTTTTTGCAGTGACGGAAATTTTCTATGCCTGCATTCTTTATTACAGCAACCATTTCCAAAATATGTCTATTAAGCATTTCATATGTTGGTATATTTTCCATAGGACATCAGCCCTTTTCTTCTTAAAACTAGGTATTATGAGATATTCCATTCTGTGTTGCCTCAGAATTCTGACTGGCTTGGATACCTTATAGTTATTTGTCACCCTCAAAAATGCTCATTGAAAGCAAAAAATAACTATCTAAGGCCATGTGACTTCTTCTGGGATCCGTGTTGAATGTTGGCTGTGGATATTAAGGAAAATTTCACTCACATCTAAATTAACCTGTGCCTCTGTCTAGAAGGAAAAGTATTTCCTAAAAACCTATGGTTTTCCTATGGTAGTTAAGTTTATTTTCTGTGAAGTAAAATCTCTTTAAATTTACTTAAATAGGTGAATAGGCAGTAGTGGCCTGGATCCTGGGCTCTTGCCCATAACCTGAGACTCCAAGAACTGACTTGGCCGGCCATGACACCAATACTGATGCCATCTTCCTCCTTGTTGCTTAAGGTATGGCCTTTAAAAATAATGCTCTTACTCTTCACTGATAGTGATAAATAGCACACACTTTACCAAGTCTTGAGAAAAGGAAAATGAGGAGGGTGGGAAGGAAAAGTAATAGAGAAAGTTGAGAAGTAAGTTAAAAGATAATTTCAGTGTCTTTTAGTATATTAGACTTGGAAATATTTAACTGAAGTGATGATGAGGGAGAAGCAAGGATTTGGATAGGACTAAGAACTTTAGGAATTACTGCAGCAATAACTATAGTAGTTGTCTTCCTCACATTTTGCACAGCTAGTTGCCATCTTGAGGGCTTCTGACTGTAGGCCATCAATCTCATGGGCACACTCAATCTTTATTCCAAACTACATCTTGCTTGAAATGAATGTATGTGACAGTTCTGGTTCATTGCCTGACTATCAACATTTCAGGGCTCTGCTTCATAAATACTTGCAGGGCAAATACTGATGGCCCATGCTCTATCAGATGCATGTTATCCTCTGTGGGAACCAAAATACAGTGGCATTTCTTACCTTAGGAATTTACAAATCAAGCAAATTTGGACTTTCTCTTGAGGTTTTCTGCTAACCTTATCATGTCTTTATGATGGATTGTGATCATTCAGTTCTTCAAAATTTCTGTCACCTCCCTTGTAGGCATTGGAATTAACGCAAGGCAAATCCTGGAAAATACTACAATTTTCCTAGGCATGCAAGATTGGCAAGCTCTTAAACTTCACAATTTTTCCTCAGTTTAATCCAATTCATCGTCCATTTCTCTCAAGAGAGGAAGCTGACATTTTGTTCTCTTTTCCCAAAAACCTCAACGAATCTTTCCACATAAGACTTTCCCTTTTCCAACATACAGATATTTACTCTCTCTTTGGAGACAAATACACGTCGGCAGAAAAAGATTTTATGGAAATTGTGAAGATTTGGCTGAAAACCTTCATACATTCTGCAATACTATTGTGAATCAGGCAAAATACATATGTGACAAGCTTTATATATTTTTAGAATAGACTTTATTTTTTAGAATAGTTTGAGGTCTATAGCAAAATGGAGTGCAAATTATAAAGAGTTCCCACATATTTCTGCTTCCACACATGCATAACTTCCCTGTTATCAACCTCACCTACCAGAGTGATACATTGTTATATTTGATAAACCTACACCAACATATTATCATCACCCAAATTCCAACGTTAACATTAAAATTCTCTCTAGGTATTGTACATTCTATAGGTTATGATAAACGAATAATGATAAGTATCTACCATTATACTATGGTATGAAATAATTTTACTGCCCTGAAATCCTCTTTGCTCTGCTTATTCATCTTCCACATCCCCAAACCCTGACAACTACTGATCTTTTTACTGTTTCCATAGTTTTGGCTTTTCTAGAATGTCATATATTTGGAATTATAATTATGTAGCCATTCCAGATTGACTTCTTTCATCTAGTATTATGCATTTCAGTTTCCTCTATTTCTTTTCATCATTTGGTAGGACATTTCTTTTTAGTACTAAATAATATTCCGTAGTATAGATATACGACAGTTATATATTCATTCACCTACTTAAGGAGATCTTGGTTACTTTCCAGTTTTCCAGTTATGAATAAAGCTGCTATACACGTCAGTGTGCAGCTTTTTGTGTGAACATAACTTTTCAACTCGTTTGGGTAAATACTAAGGAGCATGATTGCTGATTCATAGGGATAGGTTTCTCTATCAGTCTGTCCACCCATCCATCCATCCATCCATCTATCCATACATCCATCCATCCATCTATATCTGTCCTTTTTGTCTTCCTCAACTGGTAAGTATAAAATATCCATGCTGACAGTGCTTAACAAATGAGTAATTTATGTGTCATTTCATCCCTGGAGTAGTTAAGAAATATCAAAATGAGTTCATTCTTTCTCTCTTATTCCATTCAGACATAATTCATTAGATACTGCAAATTTAGTTTCTCTCTCAACTCTTTTTCTCACTCCTCTGTATCTACCTACTTGTATTTCCTTTACTAATAACAGCACAAAGAATAAACTAAAAATAGAACAGTAGCTCAAAGATTGTATTTCTAGACCTCCAGCCTAAAGAGAATGAAGTAGTCACTCTTTGATCTATTTTGTTTGCTTGAACGTATAGCGATGAGTTAACCATGTAGGAAGAGAAATGTGAAGTAGTGAGAAAGACTGTATCCTTAGGCGTGGTGGACTGTTGGTCTGGAAGCAGACAGAGGCAGCTGGAAGATTTATTCCTGTGAATTAAAGGATGAACATTTGCTCCACAGGAGGTAAAGAACTGGAGCTAATCCCACTGCTGCAAATCACAGTTGAGATAGAGCTAAACACTGCCTGGGGACTCAAAATTAATAAAATTGCAGACTTAGGGAAGGAGGTGTACACAGAACAGTGACCAGAAAGGAAATAAATTTCCCTACGGTCTTGGGTTTGATTTGGCAATTTATACTTGTTGCTTTTGTTGTTGTAGGACCTTGTAAATACTAATAAAAGTCCAGGGTCTACACTGATCTTTGAGTAGCTGGCTGAAGAAAACAAAATGTCGAGTTATGGGGTAGAGAAGAGCTAAAGATAGAAAAATGAGAGATGAAGGGAGAGAGAGAGAAGGAATGAATCATAACAAATCTGCAAACCGTATTTAAAACAAATGATGAATAGAAATGTTAACAAGGACTACCAGTAAAATAAACCATTCTGATAGGCTTACTCTAGATGAAATTAAAAACAGTAGAACAGTTTCAGAAAAGGAAAAAACAAGTTTATTCAGAAGGTTCAAAAATATAAAAGGACAATATATGTAGAAAGCGTTCAATTTCTATGAATACAAAATAAATTTCATACCTTATAGAAGGCATAAAACCTATATCTTCTGAAATATATAATCTAATATGTCCTATGACCTCACATGTTTTAAGCACACTAACAATAACGGCAAAATTCTAAGTGTATTTGTTTCCTTGCTTATTAATACTGCTCTCAACTTCTAGAGGTCATTTGTAGGTCCTTGCTATAAGGCTTGCTCCATGAGCAAGCAGTTCACAGCATGGTTGTTTGCTTCTTCAAGACCAACAAGGAAACTTTTTCTTCAAATCTCTTCCTCCAGGGAGCACCTGGACCCTTTTTATAAGGCTCACCTAATTTGACCTGGCCTCACCCAAGACAATTTCTATTTTAATAAATCCAAATCACCTTATCAGAAACCCTATTACATCTGTAAAATCCCTTTATATTTACCATATGTTGTAACCTACCCATAACAATGAAATTCCATCATATTTACAACTTCCATCAATAAGAGAAGTTTATACAGGAATGTATCTCAGGGGGCAGATATTTGGGTATTCTAAAATTCTGCCTACCAGACCATCTTTAACTCAATTCTAGTGACTTCTATTTGGCCTAAACCTCCTCTACATGTCTTTCAAATTGATTTCAAATTAGTGCATTTATTTGAAATAATGGCAGTTATAAGAAAACTAGAACTTTTGTAACCTGAAATCTTTTTTTTTTTAAAGATTTTATTTATTTATTTGACACAGAGAGAGATCACAAGTAGGCAGAGAGGCAGGGGGAGAGAGAGGGGGAAGAAGGCTCCCTGCTGAGCAGAGAGCCTGATGCAGGGCTCCATCCCAGGACTCTGAAATCATGACCTGAGCCGAAGGCAGAGGCTTTAACCCACTGAGCCACCCAGGTGCCCCTGTAACCTGAAATCTAACTTAAGCTATGAAAAGATATGTAAAACCAGTGACCCCTACAAGATATAAAATCTAAAGTATCATATTACCTTAAATGTTTTAAGCACCATAACAATAAGAGAAAGTTATAAGCTGAATTCTCAGAAGCATCAGATAAATCCCTTCCAGGATTATGGCTTGAATTCATTTCCTAGGGCACAGTAACAAAATGCCACACACTGGGTGGTTCCAAACAATACAAGTTTATTGTCTCACAGTTCCAGAGGCCAGAAGTCCAAAATCGAGCTGTCAGTAGGGCCATGTTCCCCTGGAAAACTGTAGGGAAAAGATCCTTTGTCTTTTCCTAGCTTCTGGTGGTTGATTTCATGACTGTTGACATTGCTTGGCTTATAGATGTAACACTAAAAAGGTCATCTCTCTCTGTGTCTCTACATCATCATCCCCATACATGTCTGTCTCTGTGTCCAGATTCCTCCTTTTATAAGAACACCAGTCATATTTCACTAGGGCCTACTCTAGTGACTTCATTTTAACTTGATTACTCCCCATAAAGACCTATTTCCAAGTAAGTATTCTGAAATATTGGAGGGTTCAGACTTCAACATATATTTCCTGGGTGACAAAATTCAACCCATAATGTGGGCAGCTTTGATCCTAGCAATTTAGGTATTGCAGACATGTTAGTAAGTTTACAGAGCATGTAAATTTACTAACATGTCTGCAATTACTAACTGTAAATACTAACATGTCTGCAATTACTAACTGTAAACTTACTAACATTTCTCTTTCTCTAGCATTGTCTTCCAATTCTGGGGTGGAACATAACCTTGTCCAGTCATATTCTTGCTCTCTCTTCCGCAGCTATCGATGCCTTCTCACAATATGTTGGGTGTACTGTCCTCTCTTCTTTGCACATGATTTTTGCATATGATTTTTCTTTCTCAGGAATGCTGTTCTCACTTTATTTTTCTTCTTTAACTTGGTGAACTAATAATTCTTCCAATGACATCACTAACTTCACTAGCTCAGAAAAATCTTTCTGACCTCCCAGTCTAGATAAACTTCCTTTGTTGTACACTCTTACAGAAATGCATACTTTTCTCACAGAAAACTGACTTTCTTACAGTTGCATAATTATACTTTAATTATTGTGATTATTTAAAAAACAGTTTCTGTTCCACTAAACCATATGGTTCATGAGATCAAAGATTGCCTTTTTTTTTTTTTTAAAGATTTTATTTATTTGACAGAGAGAAACACAGCGAGAGAGGGAACACAAGCAGAGGGAGTGGTAGCAGGAGAAGCAGGCTTCCCACCAAGCAAGGAGCCCGATGCGGGGCTCGATGTGGGGCTCGATGCGGGGCTGGATCCCAAGACTCTGGGATCATGACCTGAGTGGAAGGCAGATGCTTAACGACCGAGCCACCCAGGCGCCCCTGTCTTTCTTTTCTGCATTAGGCACAGTGTTTATCAGCTAGTCAGTACAAATACTTCTTCAGTGAATGAGGGGTTTTACTTCATGACACAGTATTAATGGGCACATTAATTGAGTAGATTGGGGTTAGGCATGCAACCCTGAGGAAGACAGACAGCTTATGTGGGTAAATGATTTCCCTGTTAGGCACTTCCCTTTTAGGCATACCTATGGTGTACCAGAACACTGGGTGGTAAGTGCTGAATTGAGTTTGTAAAAACATGATGACTGGATGTCTGAGGTCTGTAGCATTCAGATGGAGAAAACTATCTTGTAGGGGAAGAAAGGAAGGGGGAAGGGAAAAGAAAAATGCCGACAGGCCTGCCTAGAGAAGTGGAAATGCAGATCATGTGGTCATTGAGGAAGAGAGAAGCTTCGGTTTCTGGTTTTCCTATTCCCAGCTCTAGTCCCCTTAGCTGTGTTTGCAGCATTTATGTTGTGTAAAATTCCCCCGTTTGTGCATGCCACGACTCCTAGTTTACAATAATTCTGTTTGAATAACAAAACGTGCCTTGACTCTGCCAGCTCATATGCTAGTTTTCAAATATAGAAATGATCATGTAAAAGAAAACAAATGGATATGCATAAGCAAATCATCTCAACTAAAATAATATTAAAGACCTATGCCATAGACCTGTTGAATAAATATATCTAGGATAATATTTTTCTAACACAAGACAGAGCTCGTTTGAGAATGATTCAAGGGGAAGTCATTTTTTTACCTCTAAGTTAGTAGAAGGAAAATTATGCTTTTTGATAAGTTCTTCATTTCAGCAACTATCCATAAATTTATTTAAAATTCTCTGAGATGCATTCAACATTTCTTTAAAACTCTATATTTTCAGTGAAATATTATTTTGATTTTGGCACTAATGATATTCAACTGTTTATCTCTCTCCAAATGTACCCAAAGAACCCTTCTATCGTGTCTCCTACTGAGCACAAAATATGCTAACATAATCATTAGTGTTTCTAATTTAAATCCATTAAGAAGGGAAGATAATATTGAAGATGTTACCAATTTGCAAAATAACCTAATTTATATGCATTTTCTACTCTATTTCTCAACTACAGCTATGTTGACAGAGCACTAAAATCAATTTTAACTGTTCTCTCAAAATATCCTGAGACCATTTAAAGCAGAAAGACATTTGTGATTCAACTATTCTGTAGAGCTAAAAGAGGAAATAACAGGCAATTTCCCTCAAAATTAATACATAAAAGATGCATATCTATACACATGTATAACATAATGCTCACCTTCTTATGCTCTTTTAAGTCTGTTCAAAGTTATTTGACTCACAAAGCCTTCCTTTTTATATATTTATTTGCCTTATGTTCACTCCCATGATTTCATCATTTATGATACATTTTTCTCTGTTAAAAATATTTTTGAAAATGTTAAAGTTGTCAGAGTATTAATAGGATTTTAAAGATTTTTCAGTTTTCATTCATGTGAATAACAGATGATGAAAACTGTACAGAAGAAAAAAATAATATGCTATAGCATTGTGGATTTTTGAAGGCAAAAATCCTAAAAAATAAAGTACAAACTGTGGCAGGTGTTGATTTATCTATATTATCATTTACACCAGGGGCTATGGTCCCTGACCCTGAAAGCAATCCATAAAATTTGTAGAATCAACAAGTTTGAGGATCTTGTTGCAAACTGAGGTTCCCTTTCTGAGTCTACCCTTAAAAATATTGTGGTGAATGACCTTGGAAGAAATTGCTTATGTTCTCCAGTCTTATTTATTTTCTGGGGAAACAATATTTGTTATTGAGACTGGACTATTTTAAAAATTGCCTGTATATAGATGAAAGCACTTGGTATTTCATTTTGTGTTTTATTATACTGTCTCAATTTAAGATATATGTGGAATTCTTTCTGTTTTCCAGATGAAGATGAATTATGATGTTTATGTGATGTTTGAGGGAGTCTCAGACAACTTCATTTTGGATTTTAGTTTAACATATAAAATATTCCCCATCCAAAATATACTCAAACCCACACTGGGGACATCAAGCAATTTACCATGATATTGGTGACTATGAAGATTCTTTTTATTGTCGTTTCTGGAATTAAAGTGTCATTCACTTGGAAAATAAAATGACTTTTGTACTAGCTCAGTCCTTCTCTAATTCTTATATCATATAATTCACACCTAAATCAATTTTTAAACAATACTTTAAAAACATCAAAACCAGTTTATTTTTAGCAGCCAAAGTAAATTGACATGTAAAATGTAAAAAATATTTGCAACATAAAAAAAATATTGTTTGTGTTATCTTTCCCTGCTTACTTAATCAAGTCACATTATGTAGCGTCTTGGGTCAGAATGGAAATGACCACATAAGAAGTACCGGGAGAAGATAAGGAAATAGAAACTCCTAGATGGCTGTACACTTCATTCAGTATCGTCTCACACACAATATTTTTTTCTTTTTCTTCACCTGTCTAAAGTCTATACCTATTTTACAATTCCAGCACAAATCTCATCTTCTCCCTAAAAATATCTCTGAATGCTTTGGTGTCATCATCATAACAATAGCTGACATTGTGTACCAGGTATTTTTATAAGCGTTTCAATTAATTTACTTACTTTTCCTACCCACTCAACAAATTAGATCTTCACTCTACATATGAAAATATGGCAGCTTTAAAAAGCCAATTTAGCTCTGAGTCTTATAATTAGAAAACATTATAGTCCGGATCCAAATTCTGAGTATTGAAAATCTGTATATTAATCCTCGTGTTTAGAGACTCTCTTCTTTGAACTATTAGGCTTCCTAATTAACTTATACTTTTATTCTGTTTTATTTTTGTGCCATTACTCATGTTCTCACACACATACATCTTACTTTACAATGCAGAATGCAAGTATTTTGAGTACAAGGAGGCAGAGAACCATACGATAGTAATACTAAAAAAACCTGTTGAGTTCTTCTTAAGTAATGAAAATAAACGGTAATCTCAGGACTTGTTGGAAAGCTGAACTTCCTCTTAGATGTCTCCACAATTTAGACCAGGGTTGGTGCTGCTGACAGTTTGGATTGGGTAATTCTTTGTCATGGGATGCTGGCCTGTGCATTGTAGAATGAATAGTAGTAACAGGGTACCTAGTGGCTGAGTCGGTCAAGTGAGCAACTCTTGATTTGGACTCAGTTCCAAATCCAACCCTGATCTCAGAGTTGTGAGATTTAGTCCCACGTTGGGCTCCATGATGAGTGTGGAGACAGATTAAGATTCTCTCTGTCCCTCCCCTCTGACTCTACCTGCTCTCTTTCTCTCTCTCTCAAAAAAAAAAAAAAATAGTGGCATCAAAAGCATCTATACACTAGATGCCAGTGTCCCTATCCTCTCCTCAGTCCAGGTTTGTGACAATGTGTCTCCAGACATTTCCAAGTGTCCCAGGGGCACCAAATCACCTCACCTAAGAAACACTGCTTTATACAGATTTCTTGCCTATTATATTGACAAATTTCTCTTCGTAAATTGTGCTTCTGCTCTATTTGATCAAATCCATCCTTCTAAAGAAACATACATTCTATCCTCTTATTCATTTTCATAAGAACCAATGAACCGTTTCAAGATATCTACCAAGAATTCTTTTAGTCTTGCCTCCACTTAAGGACAAATGTAATTTCCTTAACTTTTTTAAAGAAACATGTTTCTATACCTTTCAACATCTTGCATCCTCTCCTGTTTAGGCTCTCCACCTTGTCCATGATTATTATAAAATATAGAACTGAAAACTGAAGTAATTTCTAGATACCTATTTCCTATCATTGGAATATTTTAATTCTATATCTGCAACAAAATATTGTATTAATTTTATTTATTTCTAACCTTATGATTTTTAATTTAGTATTTTTATGAAAAGTATTTTAGATCTTGTTTGTTTTATTTTTTAAGACTTTAAATAACAACTTAACTTTGTAAGATTAACATATCAAGTAGAAATTAATGATGCTTTCTCTACAGAAATATTTTAAATTGTTTCTGTAAGCAATACATTCAATCATTCATATATTTTAAGTTACTGTACTCTAGGATAAACTTTTTTTCTGAGTTTTCCTTTATTCCTGTTGACCTACATGGTACTTGACAAGTAAAGCAAAGATTTAAACTCAAGGCAATGGCTGCCTGCAATTTTGAAGTGACTATGTGAGTTTAGCAATTTCTATGGAACCCAAAATTAAAATTTATATATAGAATATGATTCTCCATTTAGAAACAAATTCAGCTTTAGAGGGATTATTTGGGTAAACCCTTCATGAGTTTAGTATACAAGAATTTGATGGGTCATATATGAGTTGTGCTATTCGGAACAATTCCAGCGGAAGCCAAAACCCACAAGAAGATTTGAGAAAGAGCTGAGTCATTTAAGAAAATAGTAGTAATGTTCCAGATATAATCTATGAATTAATGGATATGAAATATCATGAAGAGAAAGGGATGGGCAAAATGGTAACAAAAAATTAACTGGTTTAAGGAGCACAAATGGCATGAAGAAACCTTTCAAGGTGATGGAGATTTCTATATCTTCATTGTGGCAGTGGTTAAATGATTGTGTATAGATCTCAAACTTCACCAAACTCAGAACATGTATGGGTGAATTTTAGTATATATAAATTATACCTGAATAAAGAGGTGGGAGAAAGGGAGAGTGTCTTAATAACAGTTGTGTTAAGTAGTTGAGTTGGAAGCACCCGCTCTAGATGCCATTATACTACTGGGCAGACCCAACTAGGTCTGTCATGTCAGTAGGGCAGTGTTTATTGTTAAATGAGCTTTTTCTTAGAAAACTCTGACTGAATATTATGATTTTTGGAATTCTTATACTTAGAAATATGTCCTGTAATGAGTCCAGTGGAGCAGGTTAAGAGATTGAGACTGACATTAAAAAAGAAATATTTTTAAGTTGCTGGTAAACATCATTGCATGTGTGTGTATGTGTGTATGTGTGTGTGTGTGTGTGTGTGTGTGTGTGTGTGTGTGTATGAGGTTTTGACTTGATTAGTATTTCAATATAACATATTTACAAATCATCACATAGTTTCAGATTTTTATATTCTTCCTGATACTATAATTATAGTTCCATTAGCAAATGTAAGAATGAGGCAATAATGTTAATACACAAAATTAAATTGCAGATTAACTCATTGCCATAGAAACCAGATGAGACTGTAAAATTTAATCATAATTTGTTTTGAAGATTATATAATGCTTTCAATTTCAGAAAAAGTAACTTTATTTTTAAAATTGTTTTAATTTTACATAAGCTCACTAATTTTAATAAAAAATCAAATTTAACTATGGTTTTGCACATTGAAACAGATTTTCATATGTATGTTTTATGAATTGAATTCTTGGATTACTTTTTCTTTCCAAAGTCACAGATTTCTTTCAAATGCCAAGAAGAACAAATGATGTATAAAAGTAAACAGCTAAGAAGAAAAAAAAATGCAGCTACATATAGTGAAGTTAAGGCAAAATTATCAATAACTTTACTTTTTATGTTGATCGAAGTTAGATTTTCTACACTTAGTCATCACTGTGCTAGGCATGCATTCATTCAGAGATGAATAAATAGTATATGACTTTTTTAAAAAAGATTTTTTTTATTTATTTGACACACACACACACACACACACACAGATCACAAATAGGCAGAGAGGCAGTCAGAGAGAGAGGGGGAAGCAGGCTCTGGGCTGAGCAGGGAGTCCGATGCAGGACTTGATTCCAGGACCCTGAGATCATGACCTGAGCCGAAGGCAGAGGTTTTAAACTACTGAGCCACCCAGGTGCCCCAGTATTTGACTTTTAGACACAGTTTTTTTACTTTTCCAGTCCAAATACAGTTTATCTCCTTTTCTTGTCTTATGGAATTAGCTAGGACTTCCAAGATGCTGAACGGAGTGGTCAGAGGGTACTTCCTTATCTTTTCCTGATTTTATTGGGAAATTTTCTAGTTTCTATGTTCAGTGTTAAAATATTTAAGTTGCACTTGTTTTGACTGGCAATATTTCACATAGGTGGATATAGCAGGCCTATATTGTCAAGATAATAATTTTCTAGTTTCTACTTTTCCAGTCTAAATACAGTTTATTTCCTTTTTTTGTTTTATTGGATTAGCAATGACTTCCATGTTATTGAAAAGGAGTGATCAGAGGGCTCTTCCTTACTTTTTTTTTTATTGGGAAATTTTCTAGTTTCTCATCATTAAGTATGATGCTTGCTGTAGGTTTTTTTGTTGATATCTTTTATCCAGTTTAGGGGTTTCCCTTCTATTGCTAGTTTGCTGAAAGTTTTTATCATAAGTGGGTATTTTATTTTGTCAGGTTTTTTCCCCTACATTTATTCATATGATCATGTGATTTTGCTTTTTTTTAGCCTCTTGATGTGATGGGCTATATTAATTGATTTTTATTTTTATTTTTTTAATTTATTATTTTTTTTAATTAATTGATTTTTAAATGTTGAACAAATCTTATGTATCTGAGATCTATCTACTTGGTCATGGTGCATAAATCTTTTTGTACAATGTTGAATTTGTTTTGCTAATATTTTGTTGAGGACTTTTGCATCTATATTCATGGGAGATACTGGTTTGTAGTTTTCATGTAATGTCTTTGTATGATTTTAGTATTGAGATAATGCCGGCCTCATAGAATGAATCTAACATATTCCCTCTGCTTCAACTATCCGGAAGAGGCTGTGGAAAGTTGGTGCAATTTCATCCTTCAATGTTTGGTATAATTCACCAGTGAATCTAGCTGACCAGTTTTTCCATTTATTGTCCATTTTTATATTTTTATATAATTTGTGAGAAATATGTATTAAACCTGTTTGCTATGTTTCTTCAGAATCTGACAATGTATGAGTTAATTGATAAAATGAGAGATTCATTTTTTTTAAGAAGATATACTTTTTGCCAGTGGGAAAGGTAGAAGGGCAACAGACAGGTAATTCAGAAATGAAATAGGACACTCGCCAACTGTCCAGATGACATATCATTAAAAATCTGGGTTAATGAAATCATGAGGGGATATTTATGAGAGAATTAGTTGCTGATTGTGCTTCCTAAGCCAAGGAAGAGTAAATATTTAAGAAATATCAGCTGGTCAGATAAATAAAATGTTTCAGAGAGATACTTAATTTGAAGACTAAGAATCGATCATTAAATTTGGTATTCAAGGGATCACAGATGACCTTAAAAAATAAAAGTTTCATTAGTGTGGCAGAAAGATCAGCCAGATTCCTGCTAATGAGTTATTTGTGTAAAATTTGTGGTGATTGACTTGCTAATACCCAGTCCTTTGAATTTGATTCTTACAATAAGTTAGATCCAATATACTGTGGCGTTCCTAGTTTACCTACAGTGTAATAATATTTTAGTTGCACTTCTTTTGACAGGCAATATTTCACATAGGTAGAAATGGCAGCCTTATATCATCAAGAAAAAATATTTAACAAATATTAATATTGAGTAAAAAGAAAACTGACATAAAGGGATAAGAAATAATTCAAGTATGGTCTCAGAGGTACATATTTATTCCCAAGTCTTAATTCTCTGTATTTTCTCCATTGGATTCAATTATTAGACTGGAAGACTTATAAATCCTTGAATCATGTTAGAGAACCCTCTTTAAGAGAACTTTCATTTAAAAATGTAATTTAACTTTACTACAAAGAGTCGCATAATTGACCTTCTTTTTACTATAAAACTCTAATTAGGTTTTTGACTCTTATATTGAACATATGCCAAAGGTACAACAGTAAGACTATGTCTGGTGGTTTTAAGGGCAATTGACATTGACAGAGACTAAGAATCAGAATAGAGGTAGAAAATATGACAGGTACTGCAGGATAAATTTGGATGACATTCTGATTTTAATTAGGTCAGATCAACTGAATGGGGGCTCTCAGAAATGAGGTACTGATTTTGAATGTGATTTGAGGGTCTTATATGAGTAAGTAGGGTTAAGAACATCTTATTTTTCTCTTCTCTCTTTTCTTTTCTTCTTTTCCTTTTTTTTTAATTATTTTTGCCAAGTGATAACTACTACCATTAAACTATTTCTACTAAAATAGCAAAGAGACTTGGGAAAAACTAATCACATCTATTTTGTTGGCCTTTACAGTTTGCATAGTTTTCTCCTCATAATCCACTTCAAATCAATTGTCTCATAGAAGATGTTATATAAATTTTTATTTATATTAAGCAAATTAAATTATGTAGTTAGATATTTCAATCAGAGAAAACTATAAGCCTTATTTGTTAATTGTGATGTTATAATGGAAATATTTCAGTTTATAAAAATCCTAAGTGGTATGGATTGCATGAGCACTGCGTGTTATATGCAAACAATGAATCATGGAACACTACATCAAAAACTAATGATGTACTGCATGGTTACTAACATAGCACAATAAAAAAAAGAAAAATAACATACCTAAAAAAAAATCCTAAATGGGGACTAGAAAACATGATTCCTTAATATTTGGAAACAGTATTTCATTTTTTAGATTAAAAATAGAGTAGATGAAATAAGTGAGAAGTAGTCCTGGGAAGAATGCAGGTGTATTCAGAAATTTAAGATATTATATGTTAAAAGGAGTTTATATATGTTTTAAAAATTTGATTTAAATATTAATATAAATCTACTGTAACCAAGGTAATGTGGTGTGAAAGGATGGCTGTATAGAAAGCTGGAATATGAGAGGGAAACCAGAAATGTAACCACTGGCATAAGGTCAATTTCCTTGACCTTATCAAGGAATTAAATAGAGAAAAAAATACTCTTCAACAAATGATACTAAATCAATTGGTAACCACATGCAAGAAAAAATAAACTTCACCTCATACCTTGCACCATACACAAAAATAACTTGAAATGAATTATAGACCTAAATTTAAAACAGAAAACTCTAAAACTTTTAGAAAATACGGGAGAAATATTTGTGAATTTTATTTATGAAAAGATTTTTTAGGCCACAAAAACACAGCTAACTGTGGAAAAAATGGATAAATTAAAAGTCATCAAATTAAAAATGTCTGCTCTTCAAAAACATTATTTCTTCAAAGGAAAATAGAATAACAAGCCATGGGCAGGGTGAAAAGATTTGTAGTGCACATAGGTGATAAAGGATTGGTAAAGAAGATACAGAAAGAACTCTTAAACTTCATTACAGTGAAAACAACTCAGTTAAGATGGGTAAAAGATTTCAACTGCACCTACTGAAGAAGATATGGGACTGGCATATGACCATCATAAGTAATTAAGGAAATGCAAATTAAAACTACATATAGATAATACCACATGCCTATCAGCACGATCAAACAAATAAGAACTGACATTAACAAATTCTGGTAAGGATGAAAATCAGCTGGCCTCGCATACATGGCTGGTGGGAATGTGAAATTGTACATTCATGTTGGAAAACAGTTGGATAGGTTCTTATAAAGTTAAATGCACACTTACTATACCGCTCAGGAATCCCACTTATAAGTGCTTAACAAGAAGAATGAAGACATGGTCACACAACACTTGTATGGCCAAATTTATTTAGGGCGGCTCCACTAATAATCCCTCAAAATGGAAACAACACAAATACCCATGAACTGGTGAATTGATAAGCAAACTGGAATATTTATACAATGCATACTCGTCAGCAATAGAAAGGAATGAACTAGTGATACATATAACATGAGTGAATTCAAAATGATGATGTTGAGTGGAAGAAAGTGGGCATCAAAACACTGTATACTGTACTACTAAATTTGTATGAATTCTGGGAAATTACAAAACTGACTAAAATCCAATCAGTGGTTGCCATAGGTTGGGGGTGGTAGACAGGGAAAAGACTTTTGGGAAAGTCTTGGGAAAGATTGGTCAGGGAACTTTCAGATTAAGAAAGAAGTATTTTAGATTGTGATTATACAATTATATGAGTTTTTCCAAATTCACAGAACTGAGTGTACAACTAGAAAGTTTCAATTTTTTATGTAAGTTGTACTCCTGTAGGTCTGACAATTTATTTTGAAAGCTTAGGATAAAAATAATATAGTTTCTATGTAATTCCTGAGGCTATGATTATGTTTCTTCGGGACGTGTGATTTTTCACATATCCTTATAAAAAAGTATAATCTATAGTATGGCCAATGTATCTTTTCTTATTTCTTATATTTTTTTCAAGGTAACAAGAATGTATCCATTGGTTTACCAATCTTTTCCAAATCAACATAAAGTTCTGAGGTTAATTTTATATTTTATTGTTGAATCAATTCATGATCATACAAATCCTATATTCTTACTATATTCTAAAATCTATATCCAATTTTTTGTAACTTAAATGTTATAATATCAATTCTGTTTTCATTAAAATAATCTTATTATGTTAGAGAAATCAACATTATATGATTTGATATGCAAAAGTATTATTGCATAGGGGAAAGAGTTTAGGCTGTGATGATCATGTAACCTTAAAATAAATTCTGAGTCTACTACTTTAAGAGTTGTGTGTCTTTGAGTAAATTATATATTCTTTCTGAATTCGAATTTTCTGTTCTATCAAATGGAGATAAACGACGCTGTTAGGTTAATCTTTATATTCCTTAGAATAGTTCTACTTACTATTGTGAATTAGTATTGAAAGAAATTCTGATAGACAAATCTTAGATTCTACACTTAAAAATTAGTTTGATAACTTTAGATATGCTTTAAATATGGTTAAATTATACAGTGAAATATGTCTATTTTGTTTTTAGAGTTTGATGAACTTTGATAAATACATACACCTTAGTAATGCACAGTACCATCAGGATATGGAACAGTAGAGGTCAGAAGTGAATTTTAAAAGAATAAGAAAAAAGAGAAAGAGAAGAAGAAGGAAGAGGAGTCCTGGCAGAGCTAATTATTTGTGAGTTTACCAGGAAAGCATTCAAGAACTACTGATAGTTGCTAGTTTATAATCTGTTAACTGAGCAATCTGAGTTAAGCAGTATGTGTTTTTGTTTTTCTTACTGAGTCTACTTCATGAAAGGAATTAATATTGGGATCTCAACAGCCCTGTTTATTTTTCTTATTTTTCTTTTATGTAGATCATAGTTGGTACTTAATAAATGTTTGTGAGAAGGCAGGCAATTAGGGGATCATACAAAATAAGTGCCTGAGTTATTTAAATTAGTGATTGAAGGAAAATGCGACATGTATCTACTTCTCGTTTTTATAACTACCCCTTGGCATCCAGGCATTCCAATAGTTTGTAAGTATGTATTTCATAGTAGACTGATTAAGTTATTTCTGAATTGATATTTTGTCTTTTAAAGAATAATTGTATTTAGAATTTCTGCATCGTTCTGAGCAATATTCCTTGATCTTCCTGTTAACAAATTTCATTCATTTTAAAGGAATGTACCCTAAAATATTTAAGAGAACCCACTTAAACGTCCATCACAGATATTTCTGCTTCTAATTAGTATGGAGAAGCTATGGTGGACCATCATTTTCACTGTTTCTTCCAGGAAAAAAAAAATAGCTACTGCAAACATCATAACATTGCAGAAGACATTAGAAAAGATTTCTTCCCAGATTTCATCTTCCCAGATGAAAGCCTCATCTATACCCATCCTTTTTTTCCTCAGAGGGCATTTGCAGATCTGGGCATGCACCGTGGATCAGGCTTGCCATAAGCAGAAGGACTCTGCTGGCGTAAAGATAAGCCAGTAGGGCTTTTGATTGCTGCATTGGCTGTTGTGACAGTTTGGAATCTGGAGAGCCTACGTGCAGAGCTGCCAGTTCTCTCCCACTGGACTTCAGAGGAGTGCTCAGGCAGCCAGGAGTTGGGGAGGAAACATGGAATGAAATTCCATACAGTTGAACAATGCTTAAAAGTCAAAGTCCTGGCAGAGAGAGGGGTGTTCAATAAATATATGATTGGTCATATCTTTATGATCTTTGAAACCAGAGTGAAAATGAGACTAATGAAATCTTCAGTCCATCCCTGGCCATACTTAGTTCTTAACTGGATGAAGGTGATTAGTTTATCATTGTTTTACAGGAAAAAAAAGTATGCTATCTCAGAGGAAATGCACCTCAAATTTAGCCTCTTTTAGAAATAATATCTGCCATTTATTAAAAATTGGGAGACATATTAAGAAGCTAGGATATGTGACCCAATGTAAAAAAAAATGGTCCAAGGGAAAAGAGCCAATAGAACCATGCACTTACATGATTTATATGTTGAAATTGGCAGAAAAGGTCTTATTATTACTATAAACATGTTAAAGAAAATAGGAAAAAGGTTAATACGTTGGATAAAAATTGATAATTTCAACAGATACATTCTATTTATTTAAAAAGAGTCAAATATGCAAACTAAAACCGAAACAAACGGTACCTTAAATTTAGGATATAGTAGATGTATTTGGCATCAGAGGGAAACAGTAGAAGAAAAGATCATTCATTTGCAGAAGAAAATCAGTAGAAACTATCAAAACTTAAGCTCAGAGAAAAATAATGAAAAAATATATACACTTAAGAGTTCCAAAAAGAAAGAATACAGTAAGAAATTGTTTTTAAGAATAATTGTGAACAATTTTCCAAAACTGATGAATGATCAACCATACATTAAAGAATTTCATTAAATTCCAAGAAATATTTTGGAATTAATTTGGGAAGGTGATTATTATAAGAATATCAGAATCAACTTGCTGCAAATAAAAGACAAAGAGAAAATCTAAAAGAACTAGTTGAGGGAGGAAAAGGGAAATTATTTTGAAAGGCAACACTAAATCTGATGGCAGAATCATAGAAACCAGGAGACAATAAAATGACATCTTAAATGTAATAAAAGAAAAATTTTCCTCTCTAGAATTCTATAGCCAGCAAAAATATCCTTGAACAATCAAGATAAAATATGGATGTTTTACAAAATAGAAGTTGAGAGAATTTGTTACCAACAGAGCCACACCACTATAAATAGTTAAGAAGATCAGAGAGTTGAATCTAAATGATCTTAGGTAAAAGCAGAAAATTTAAGGAAAGAAAAAAGAATACCCAAAATGTTAATTATGTAGGTTGAAACAAGTAATGTTGACGATTATTAAAGGAGCAGAATAGCAGTGTCTTATAGATTTTTTCATTAAACAATTGCAGACTTAATTTTATTAATAATAAATAATGCACTGTTTTTGGTATGTAATTCTATGAGTTTTAAAATATGGATAGATTCATATAAATATGACTACATAAAAGATGTACAGTAATTTCCCTCTAAAACTTCCTTACATATTTCAGAATACTTGATATATTCAGGATTTAATCCTTCATTGAATATGTGATACTAAGATGTTTTCTTCCAGAGGTGCTTGGGTGGCTCAGTGGGTTAACTGTCTTCGGCTCTGGTCCTGGTCTCAGGGTCCTGGGATCAAGCCACATATTGGGCTCTCTGCTCAGCAAGGAACCTGCTTCC
>CM053608.1:18860434-18876744 GCA_028646535.1 Procyon lotor
TTTTTTTTTTAAAGATTTTATTTATTTATTTGACAGAGACAGAGAGATCACAAGTAGGAAGAGAGGCAGGCAGAGAGAGAGGGGGAAGCAGGCTCCCTGCTGAGCAGAGAGCCCGATGTGGGGCTCGATCCCAGGACCCTGAGATCATGACCTGAGCTGAAGGCAGAGGCTTTAACCCACTGAGCCACCCAGGTGCCCCGAAAGTCATGAAACTCTTAAGGGTAACTCTATGCACCAAAGTTGTAATAAAATTTATGCTGTAAAGTTGATCTGAATCAGTGCATGAAATGTGCTTTGCACGTTAGAAGAGAGAAAGTGGTATGTGTTTCCTGCTCTGTGAATGTTTATACCTTCTTCCTAAAGGTCCAGGTTAAACTAAAAGAGAATGAAGTAATGACATCAGATATGCAATATTTAATATTTTTGCTGGGTTTTCAATTCTTCAAAAAAATTGGAATTATTCAAATAAGGGACTCTAAAGACAAGTGTTTAGTATTTAAATAATCAGTGAGGGAAATCTCATCCAAAAAGATCTGAGGTAAGTGGAATAAAAATCCCAAACTCTAGAACACTGCTCATACATGCATATAGGCCCACAAATAAATTTTGCTGTGGTCAAACTTGGATTCAGGACAATAGTACCAAGAAAAAATATTTAATGACGAAGGGTTATCTTTAAAATTAATGTCACCGATGCATTTACTAATAGTGGAAAACGTATTTGAAGACTAATATCAAAATTTTAAAATATTAACTTCTGACTTTATAAAGTAGTTCACACTGAACAAATGTTTTTCTTTTGGATTAAAATGTCCATCTCTGTAATCAGATTAAGCAGCAACTTTTCAGACCCTTTCCCCCTAAGGCTCAAATATAAAATTAATCACTTCCTTTTTGGCATCAACATTATTTACTGTTCATATTTCACTGTAACTCCTATCACATTCCAATTTGATTGTTTCCACATTTTCTCCCTCAATATGCTGTAACTGTTTCAATCATCTTTGTATACTTAGTACATAGTCAATATACTGCAGAGTCAAATGTCTTTAAATAAATAACCAAAATCATGTCTCAAAGGACAATGATATTGATACTTCCAACTTTGTTTCCTGTAACTGCTGCATTAGTAAAATAATTCTAGTATCTAGCACTCAGCTCTTTTTGGATAAGCTGGATTAAAAAGTACAGATATTATACCTATCAATTTGAAATTAGACATCTAAAATATAATGATTTCCTCTAAATTAGTGCAATTTACAAATGTGAATTTTCTCCCAGATAAGTCTAAAATGAAGAACCATCAACTTGTATCTAAAGGCTCTTTTAGTATAAAAATATATTAGTAAGTTTTCCCTAACTCTTCCTTTTATAATGATGTTTAAAAAAATCTATTGGGCTCCTTGTGTATAAAGATTGCTATTATAGTTTAATTATCATCTGTATCCCTGTTTCATAAGACAGAGTAAATCAAAATTTGTAGGTCAAGAAGAAGGCAATGTGATACAGCAGATGAAATGCTGTATTCGAGAACATACGATCAGAGACTGCTATATGAGGTAAATTGCTTAAGTCTGATAATATTTCATGTCTTCATCTTAAAAAGTAGATTCAACAGTAAGAAGGATATTACAAGGCTTGGGGCGCCTGAGTGGCTCAGTGGGTTAAAGCCTCTGCCTTCAGCTAAGGTCATGATCTCAGGGTCCTGGGATCAAGCCCCGCATCAGGCTCTCTGCTAGGCGGGGAGCCTGCTTCCCCCTCTCTCTGCCTGCCTCTTTGCCTATGTGTGATCTCTCTCTCTCTGTCAAATAAATAAATAAAATCTTAAAAAAAAAAAAAAGAAGGTTATTACAAGGCTTGATCAAAATATATATAACAGTTGTTGGTACATGATAGGACTCTGAAATTTTAATTTTTTGCTAATTAACATTGAGATTTAACTTGAGATTATACCAAAAGAATTAAACCTATGTGTTACTTTGCGTTCATATATAAGTATACATATACCTGTGAATTGGTAGGGCAGTTTTATCCAGAGACCTCTTAAATGTTCACCAATAAAATGGATATGGATGAAGTTCAGCTGATGGCAACACATATAAAATGGGAATCACTAAGAAAGATACTATTATCATACTTTTGTTCATTTTCTCTGTTAAAGGACTGTTAAGTTAAAGAGTGCTAAAATACTTCTGTATATGCAGCTTTCTTCCTTAGGGCGAAATACTCTATTCCTATGATCACTGGAAATATTTTCCAATAAATTGCATACCTCTTCACAGCTTTTTCAGTAAATCAAATTCATTGAGGTAAAAAGTACATATACACACAACCCAATTTTAAGTGTACAGTTCTATTTTCTACTGCATTTACTTATGTTGCAACAACTTTTTATTTCCTTCTCTACCTACTTTGGGTTTTTTTGCTCTTTATTTACAATTACAATAAGCTCTTAAAGTGAGAGCTTAGATAATTAATTTTAGATATTTCTTATTTTCTGGTATATACATTTAATACCATAAATTTTCTCATATGCTCTTCTTGAGCTGCATTCTATAAATTTTTTTATATACAGTATTTTTAATTAAAAGACATTATAATGTCTCCTGTAGTTTACTTTTGATTGAAAAGTAATTTAGAAGTCTATATCATTTGTTTTCTAAATATTTGGAGATTTCCCTGATACCCTTTACTTATTGTTTAACTGCTGTGAAGATTTATCATATTCCATATGATAAAACTTGTTTCGTTGCCCTGCATGTAGTCTTTTTTGGCAAATGTCCCTTGTGTACTTGGGGAAAAAATGTGGACTTTTAAATTGTTGGTTGGAATGTTCTATAAATATCAATTAGGTCAAGTTAATTCATAATATTGTTCAGTTGTATATCCTTATTGATTTTTTTGTCTACTTTTTCTATAAACTGCCATCATTCTTTCGGAAAGTGGTATTGACATCAACATGATTATGGATTTGTCTTTTTCTCCTTTTAGTTCTTTCAAGATTTGCTTCAAGTGAGTTGAAGTTTTGTTATTAAGAGTACGAACACTTGGAATTTTGTCTTCTTGGTGAGTTGTTTCTGTTATCATTGTTATATATATCTTGTTTTCCCTAGCAGAATTCTTCATTTTGAAGTCTAACTTGTTATTATAGTCACTCAGTTATAGCCATCCTGGCTGTCACTGCCAACAGATAGCAATTGTCAAGTAAAATATCTGGCTTAAATACATAACGAAAGAATTTATATCTAATTCGACTGGCACTGGAGAATTACCAGTAATTTAATGATATTCTGAGCATTTTTTATTTAAAATATGCATCAAGGTAACACAGAAGGAGAACAATAATAAATTAAATATTTATCTTTGCCTCAAGGGTGAAAAACACAATTTGTGGAGTGTGACAGATGGGATAATATTACACGCTCCACACTTGTCTTAAAAAATACATTTAAGGGGCGCCTGGGTGGCTCAGTGGGTTAAAGCCCCTGCCTTCAGCTCAGGTCATATCCTAGGGTCCTGGGATCAAGCCCTAGGGTCCAAGGATCGAGCCCTGCATCAGGCTCTCTGCTCAGCAGGGAGCCTGCTTCCCCCCCTCTCTCTGCCTGCCTCTCTGCCTACTTGTGATCTCTCTCTCTCTGTCAAATAAATAAATAAATAAATAAATAAATAAATAAATAAATAAAATCTTTAAAAAAAAATACATTTAAAAAAAATCCATAACAGAAAAAAAAATGCATTTAACCTCTCCAAGGTTTAGGAGTTTTTAAGTATTTTCTTTTATTATGAAATAGCCCATATTACAAAAGATTATCTGTAATTTACATGTGTGGTCTAAAAATTATAAAGTAAGCATATAGGTATTAAATTCTAGCTTAAGAAATGGAACAATCTCAACATCTTGTGTTCTCTACCTTGATGGCAGCTGCAGGCCTGAATTTTGTGCTTATCCTTCCTTTGTAGTTTTTACACTTACGTATGTACTTTTAATACATTTTTTTAATACATTGTTTAATTATATTATTTAATTACTCATTTTGAAGTTTACCTGAACAGAACTATCTTATCTCTGTATCTTGTGACCTAGTAATCTATGTACGCTAATCTTCTATAATTTATTTTCTCTCTAATCTGTTTGTGAAATATGTCCAGATAAGAGTGTGGATGTGAGGTATATAAAATTTGACCTAATTATAGTTTTAATTTGTATTTTCCTACTAGTTTATTATTGTTTCTTTTTTTACTTTACTTTTACTTTTTTACTTTTATGCATTCAAAATAATGTGTAATTTCAGATATGTTGCAAATATTATCTCCACCTAATTTTTCACTTGTTCAATTTCTTTATAGTATGTGTAACAAATTTAATTTTTTTAACTTATCAACATTTTTATGTTATATGCTTTTGTTTCTTTCCAAGAGTCTTTTCTGTATCATTATTTAAAAGGGATCTTATATATTTACATGTTTTCTTTAAAAATTGTCATCCAGTAGTTCTCAAAAGGGAGTCATTTTGCCCTCCAGGAGATATTTGCAAATGCGTAGAGACAGTTTTGGTTATAATAATGGGGTGAGGAATTCTACTGGCATCTATGGAACAGAGGCCAGGGATGTTGCTAAACATTCCAAAATGCACAAGACAGCTCCCCACAACAAAGAGCAGCAATTCAGCCCAAAATGTCAATAGTGCTGTTATTAAAAAACCTTGTCTTTATCTTTCCAGAAATTATTTTTTAATAGTCTATCGTAGGAATCTTTGACTTTGACACTATCTGTAGAAATGGTGTTTCATTTATTTTCATTCCTTTTAATGTTTTTCAGTAAAATTTCTCATTATCACCATATGGATAAAGTCTTAACTATATAATAAAGTTTTATAATAGGAAGTTAAATAAAGTCTTAATTATATACATTTCAGTATTTATTGCTGAGCACTTTATAATTTGTGGTTTGTTTTGAATGGTCTCTTTCTAAAATTAGAATAACTAACTGTATATTGACATATAGAAATACATTTGATTTTTTTTTTGAAAGATTTTATTTATTTGACAGAGAGAAACACAGCGAGAGAGGGAACACAAGGAGAGGGAATGGTAGCGGGAGAAGCAGGCTTCCTGCCGAGCAGGGAGCCCGATGTGGGGCTCGATGTGGGGCTCGATCCCAGAACCCTGGGATCATGACCTGAGCCAAAGGCAGACGCTTAACGACTGAGCCACCCAGGCACCCCATTTGATCTTATATTTAGCAATTAGCTAGTAACGTGATCTTATATCTAGCAACACATCTAAGTTCTTGTTTTTAATAATTTTTCTTTTTTTTAAGATTATATTTGACAGAGAGAGAAAGAGAGAGATCACAAGTAGGCAGAGAGGCAGGCAAAGAGAGAGGGGGAAGCAGGCTCCCTGCTGGATCCCAGGACCTGAGCTGAAGGCAGAGGCTGTAACCCACTGAGCCACCCAGGCGCCCCAATAATTTTTCTTTAGATAATTTACAGCTTTTTATGTGGTTAATCATATCTACAAAAATGAGAGATTTATTTCTTCTATTTACAATTTTGCTTTATTTATGATTTTTAAATATGTTTACTTATTGTACTGACCAGAGCATTTTGCAAAAGTTAAATAAGATTAATGGAAGCATAGTAACTTTGCAATTCTTAATTTTAAAGGAAATTGTTTTTATGTTTCACTAGTAAGATTTTAGTTATAAGTTTTGTTTTGTAGATAGACTTTATTTCAAAAAGTTATTTTCTGTTGTTAGTTTGACTGGTGTTTTTATCTCCAGTGGATATTTGAATCTATTAAAAACTTTATTTCACCTGTAGAATGAAATAGAAAAGGGGCACAAATGTACAAAGGTATTTTAATAATTAAATGAAATGATCAATGTTAAGCACTTAGGATAATGCCTAGTCATTAATATTAGTTACAATAAACATAGCAATTGCAATGATGGTGAATAATTGCTCTTGAGTTCATCCCTTAATTTGATTTTGTTTTATATTTATCCTTTGATCATTTGTGCAAAATGTTTTCATGGATGATTATCTCAACCTGAGAAAACAGCATGCCCTTGTCAATTACAAACATCTTTTTAATTTTGAAAGAAAAAGACTATTAAACATATTGTTATTAGAGGTTGCATTTATTATTTCATTGCAAATAATAAATGATTGCTTGTCATGCTTTCCCTCAGCCATCTGTGCTCCATACCCACTCCCTTAGTTGGCAGATGAACTTAGGCTTCACAGACTATCCTGGTAGTCATATCCTCTGTGAACTTATTTGGAACTCTGCTTCAGGCAAAATTGATACTCTGTTCTCTGTGCTCCCAAGACTACTTGACTGATCAAATTAGACCACAGAAATCATAGATCTTGCCTATAACAATATTGCTAATGTTTCAAAGGATATAGGCAAATTGTAGCCATAAATGAAACAGTTCTTCCCATGAGGAGAGTAAAATATGCATACACAGCTCTCTAGGAATGCCCTCTCTGTTCTGTATTAGGCAAATTTTGGTTTTTGAATAAAAGACAGGTTGAGAATTTGTGTAACGCATATGGAAATACTACTCAGCTGTTTCAGTGGTTTACTATCAACTACCTAGATTTACAATTAGCAGGACTAATCTCTTTCTTCAGGCTATTAGCCTCATATGCTCATATTCTAGACTAATTTACATTAAGTAATCTGGGAAAACTTGGTGTGTCCTGCTCAAACTCTTTTACATATAGGAACTCTTTGTTTTACATGGCTTTGTCATGTTTACAAGGCCTTTCTTAGGGGACAGAGATGGGTTCAAGTCATTTGTTTATTTACCTGGACCACCTTTGGGCCTGTAAGATAAAGACCAATCTGCGATTAACCCTTTTCTTCTTTCCAATTTGCAACATAAGTTAGTGGTTGGGAGCACTGGTTTTGTTGTCAGATAATATGCATAAAATATAGACCACAATAGCTTTTTAACAGGGTAAGATTAAACTCTCTGAGCTTCAGTTTCACTATCTGTAAAACAAATATAACATTTGCCTACCATAGGCTTATTTTGATAATTAAATGTGCTGAAGTAAATACCCAACTTATGACTGCATGTAAAGCATTGAGCACACTGACTTGTATTTACATATTTGTATGTCTTTTAACTTCTCCTAAACTTAGTAGTGATTTTAGAAAGAGGAGATAAGACACACAGCATCTTTTTACTCTTTTCTAACCACACAGTACAATGTCTATTATAAAATAAGCCATCTTAGTTTCTAAGTGGGAGAGGGAGACTCAGTTTGTCTCTTAACTTTAAACTTTCGTTTCAGTAAACTTTTATTATGAAATTTGAATTTTTTCAGCAGTTTGTTTGTTTGTTTATTTATTTATTTATTTGAGAGAGAGAAAGAGAAAGTATACGAGAGGGAGAGCACAAGCAGAGGGGAGGGGAAGGAGAAGTAGACTCCCTGCAGAGCAAGGAACCTAACACCGGATTCGATCCTGGGACCCTGGGATCATGACCTGAATGGAAAGCAGACACCCAACTGAATAAATCACTCAGGTGCCTTTCAGCAGTGTATATAAAACACATTCTGGTTCTGCTACAAAGGTTTAAAATATTACATGATAATAACAGTGTTTCTCTGTTGCATGTATATTTCCCAATGTTTTTCTGAAAAAAATTTATATTCCTTAGGATTAAAAATATATGTATGAATTGATATATTCTATAAATGGTTATTTATAATTAATGATCAGGTGTTTTAATGATAATGTTTATTATGAAAACTCAATTGACAATAAGTAAATCTATTTTAAAATTTATCAGATTTACTAAAGTGTATCAATTCTTTATTTTATATATATATTATATATATATTATATATATATAGACATGAAATGTGTAAAGATATAACAGATCTGAAAATGATTATATGTGTAATGATTTCCTGGTATTTAGATGTCATTTTTCTTGGTTCACTGTTACATTTCTCAGGAATATATGACACTGAAATTTCAAGGTTGGACAAAACAGGAATATGTAGTAGCTTTGAATGATCCAGTATTTATCTGGTGTATTCTCTATCCTCATATCTGCAAATAATTTTTTTTAAAGATTTTATTTATTTGTCAGAGAGAGAGAGAGAGCAGGGGCAGTAGTCAGAGGGAGAAGCAGGCTCCCCACTTAGCAAGGAGCTTGATGTGGGACTTGATCCTAGGACCCTGGGATCTTGACCTGAGCTGAAGGCAGGCACTTAACTGACTGCAATATTTTTTTAATCATGCAAATAATTTTTTAAAATCATGATTTCTTTCAACAAAATACATTAGAAAACTGTTTCTTCTCATGAGATAAAAGAATTTTAAGATTTCCTTGGTAGCCCACATCTAGTCCTACCCTACCACAGTATCTACTCTCACTAATATTACCAATGATTTATTTAGACACACATTGAACATTCACCCATGTCTTACTTTTCTCCAGAATTTCTTCAACTTTGAACTGTAAAGTTGTTCGGTATACATTGGGCATTTCCTTATTTTGTCAGATAAGTCCTGAGAAAGAACTTATTGCTTGCCATTTAAGTTACTGCTCTATCATAGATTTCTTTCTGTTCCTCCAATTGCTCATTTTCAGTTTTCCAGGATCTTTTTATTTATTTATTTATTTATTTTTTAAGATTTTATTTATTTGACAGAGAGAAACACAGCGAGAGAGGGAACACAAGCAGAGGGAATGGTAGCGGGAGAAGCAGGCTTCCCGCGGAGCTGGGAGCCCGATGCGGGGCTGGATCCCATGACCCTGGGATCAAGACCTGAGCCGAAGGCAGACGCTTAACGACTGAGCCACCCAGGCGCCCCCAGGATCTTTTTATTTTTTTTCTATGTTCTAAATATTTGAGTTTCCCAGAGATCTATTTTGGCCTATGTCTCTTCCTGACATTTTCTTTTTTCAGTCTCGTACATATCCATGGCTTCAATTTCCACGTATAGGCTGATCATTCAAAAATATTTACAGAGAATAGGGGCATCTGGGTGGCTCAGTGTGTTAAAACCTCTGCCTTCAGCTCAGGTCATGATCTCAGGGTCCTGGGATCCAGCCCTGCATCAGGCTCTCTGCTCAGCAGGGAGCCTGCTTCCCCCCTCTCTCTGCCTGCCTCTCTGCCTACTTGTGATCTCTGTCAAATAAATAAATGAAATCTTAAAAAAAAATTTACAGAGACTACTCCAGCCTCTGAGCATGTGCTCCCTCTCTCTTTTTTTCTCTCTCTCTCTTTCACACACACACACACACACACACACACACACACACACACACAGATACTCACTGCTATTACCTAGTACACATTTACATTGAATGAGTCACAATCATTCAAAGTTAACAGATGTGAAACTAATTTAATCATCTCATTTACCAAGAGTCATTCCATCTCAATTTACTATCATGATAGGAGGTAGGACTACTGACCTGAGTACTCAGACCACAACCTTTTCCCCTTTTCCTGCAATCTTGCCCCAATAAATTACCAAATCCTATTTATTTTATTTCTAGTCTTTGTTGTGCTTATCAATCACTGCTTCTAATACCTTCATGTTAACCCTCGTCATTAATCGTAAGATACGTCAATGTCTCCTATCTGAACTTTCTGTCTCTAGCTTCATCCCTTTTTCTCTATAATGTTGCCAGATGAATATTTCTAAATTATAAATTATTTATGCTCCTACGTATATATTCATATTACAATATCTCTTTGTTACTCTTATTATAAAAGTTAACACTATTAGTCATGTAAGTTACCCTCATCAAGCAGTGCTAGCTCTTCAGGGCAAATATCTTCAAGTTGACCTTAGATATCCAGGCTGTGCGCCTACTTAGTAAAGATCTTCAGCGTGTGTTAGAATAATTACTCATTAAGAAGGAACACAATCTTTAACTTCATGATTCCATTTAAACCACTGAACTGTAAACAGTGAAAACTAAAATGAATTTGTTTTAAAAAATCAGAATTTTAATAATTGCAAAGACAGCATAGAGTAGTGATTAAAATATGATATAAATTTGTATAGTAAATATTAAAGTATGATATAGATCCTAAGAATCTGAAAACTGGGTTTGCCTCTTACTACCCAAGTTACCTTGGGTAAGCTATTAAAACTCATATACATAACTCTGTTTTCATCTCTATTAGTGGCTATAGAACTGCAAGCAATAATGATTCATAGAAAGTTTACTAAAAGTCAATGCTTGAAAATACAATTTTCTGAATAATTTGTTAAAAATCAAACTAAAAAAAATCAACTTGCAAAAATACAATTCATTGAATGGACAATTCAACAGCTATGATAGGATTATTTCTTCTCATTAATTTTAAATGATTGAATGTCACTTTATAGTTTTCAAATTTAAGGTATTTAGCATAATTTCTAATTTTTATTTATCAGAAATAAAACATACATTACAGTTAAATAAGAATTTTAAAATATCTGGGATTACTCAGATGTATTAAAATTCCATGCCTCTAATGCAGAGCAGTTTGTATATGCCAGTGAGAAGAAGTAGTTGCAGGTAAAAAAGAAACTGTTGAGTATAGGAAAAGGAAAGAATGATAATAAGAATGTAATTATCTATATGTTTCATTCTTAAATTTTGATACAATTTAATTATAAATAGACAAAATAATTTAAAAATTGATTAAAACTCTAAAAATGACAAAGATAAAAGATAAAAGTTTGGCAAGACTAAATGATATAGAGGATTGATGAAGAATTTCTATAAGAAATAATTATTTTTAAAAAATGATGAAATCTTTATTATAAGTAGTACTGTTAAAATTTCAGTATTCAAAAATACTTTAATTGTAATCATATTTCATAGTCTTGCTAATGCTATAATGTCTCCCGTTAATTCTGTTGAAACCATTTTTAGTAAACTGATAAATGTTTTAACTTGTTAGATTTGGAAAATTGAGATGCCACAAATTAATCATTTGTTAATTAGATCTTAAGCAAATCGGTCACTTGATGAATTAGATATTGGAGGCTTTTACATTAGCAATGTGTGACAACTTAAAACCATAAAGATAGTTTCTAACTCATGGCAAAGGAAAAAAAATGTGATTATGCATGTAAAATTTTGGCACATAATAAGTAGCTAGCTATTGTGACCATTATTACATATTTATTATACTTGATTGCCTGTTCTTATTGTTACTGGTGTTAGCACAGTATGATTTTTATGATCTTGCCTCTGCCTAACTTTGCAACTTCATTTGTCACCATTTATTCAATTCTCCAAGTTACAGAGAAGAAAGTCACACCAGAACAAATCTTGACTGAGATGGAACAACTCTAATGGACATCAACATACAAAAGGGTGTTTTACTTTACCCAAGCATTGCAGGAGTGTTATATTAAGACCTATTCAGATGTTTAATAAAAATTCCTGTGGTTATACCCTAAGGAAAGAGGATAGAAATTTTTGCATAAGAACCCAAGGGACTTACTGTGAAAGAAATGATAAAAACCAGATAGATACTCAATGCCTCAAGTTGGAAAGTGAAGGGAAGCCTGTGTGAGACTCATTGGAAGAAAGGGGAAACATGAATATCAATGTTCTCAACAAGAACTCAACAGTATGGAAGAAAGGTCTGAACTGGTGTACTGAGCTCAACACAGAGACAAAAGGATACGTTTGAAATTGCTGATCTGGGTACATATTATGTTAATATTGGAAGTCTAGGCAAGTCTGACAGAGTGAAATGATTGACAAATAATGGCCAAGCATGTTGGGAAAGAAAATTGACATCCTGCCCTGATATCATTTGATCTATTTTCATTATATTCCAAAACCAGAGAGTTATAAAACAAAGGTATATTCATTTCACTCTGAGATAGCTAAACCAGGATAACCAAATAGCTGTAATCTTGAGTCATTTTCTGTATGTTCACCGGGGGAAACAACTTTATCTTTGATTTTTCTTAAATTGTGACAATCATTGCCAGATATAATTTTATAAAATGACTATCCAGTATGAACAGACTACCTATAACCTTGGTAAACTCATTTGTTTAAAGTACTTGTTGTATTTTTTTAACTTGGTGATAAAAAGAATCTTCTAAAATCTATCCTTCTTGTGCAAAAACCATGTGAAAGTAAAATTTTTTCCCCTATTTCTTTCTAGTCTCTATATCACGAATAACATTTCCACTGGAGATGCTTCAGTGGATCCAGTCACGAGCCCTGATGATAGTGTATGGTTAATGAAGGCAACACCAATGGGCTTCCCATATCCAGGGCCATATTCTTTAGCTTGCAGAGTAGATTTCATACTAGAGAGCTTCCACTCTTCTGATTGAATTTCAGGTTCTGAATCAGTCGCTTCGCCTCATTGATTCTTTCTGGATTACCTTTAGTTCTTTCCTAAGACCATTTCTGATTCCAAATCTGCTTTGGCTTCTATTTGGCCACTGGTTTTACTCCCAGTTTGGGTTTTGTTGGTTTTGCTTATATGGTCCAAGCATTTTTACCTTTTTTTATTTGAGGAGTTTTTAAAAATGTTTTCATTTTTCTATTTGCCTTAAGAATCCCGAGTTTTCCTGGCTTTTGAGTCATCTGCTTCTGTTTTATCATGTCCCAAGACTGTGGTTTAGTCAAGTTGAAAGTAAAGCTTCTGTCACAACCTATGCTGTTGCTTAGTTGTCTGTCAATTGCTGATAAAATCCTGGTATTTGTTTTCTTAAGTGCCACCATAAGCTCAAGTAAGTCAGAACCAGAAAAAAAAATTATGTCCAGTAAAATAAGGAGCCAACATTAGATCAGGAAACATCAGGATATGCCTTTGAAATGGCCTGGGCTGCTCTGACCTTCTGTTCTGGAACTGATGCAACCAATCAGTCAATTTTACTAAGATACAACAATTTGTGCCCTCTCTTTATTTGACCCATAGCTGAAATTGTAACACTGAGGTCATCAGTCTCTGGTGTATCTGCGTATGCTTGAATGGGAAAAAGAAATAAAAGTGCTATTCTTCTAAAAAAAGAAATGTAATTTGTCTTTTTCTTACAAGGATTATATTATTCATATTATATATTACATATAATGATTACATTTATATATTTATAATATTTATATAAATATGATTTATATTGATAGCTCTTTCTGGGTCTATAGCCTCCTATTCTCTCTCTTTTCCTCTTTTCTTTTTTGGAAAACTTGTATTTATTAATTGGCCAAAACATTAATAATTGTTTATCCTTCAAGCATATCTAATTCAGAGACATATCTATTTTTAATAGGGAGAAATAGATCATTTTTTGTCTTTTAAATTACAGCTTAGACAATGCAAAGCTCTAACTTCCTATATAAAAACTTTGCCAGGTTAAAATAAGTGTATGGATCAACCTGAATGTGTTTTAGAATGAGAATATAAATGACACAGCATTGATTGCTTCTGGTCTGCAGAGAGCTTTAATCACTTCTTGAGGCATCTGAAGGGCTCAGAGTACATAACATTTCCTCCCTCTTATCTCAAAAGAAAGTAGAAAATCTCTATAGAAATACATAAATAAGCCAAGTCAATATGTGAGAAAATCCTTTATGTGCTGAAAACAAGATATTAGTAAACCCTAAATTTTGAACTGTTATCCTAACTTAGAATCTAACTGGAGATTTACTGAAGAAAACAACATGTAATAAAATAAGGAAAAATTCAAATATAAACTCTTTCAGATTTCTACAGTTTGCTCCTGATTCTAAGATTCTTCCACTGTGAATATTTATTTTCACATTTTCTGAACAGATTACTATAATTTTGCCTGTTGTTTTGCTTATCTAGTACCGCTTTTATTTATGTATGTATGTATGTATGTATGTATTTATTTATTTATTTAAAGATTTTATTTATTTATTTGACACAGAGAGAGAGATCACAAGTAGGCAGAGAGGCAGGCAGAGAGAGAGGCGGAAGCAGGCTTCCTGTTCAGCAGAGAGCTCGATATGGGGCTTGATCCCAGGACCTTGAGATCATGACCTGAGCCGAAGGCAGAGGCTTTAACCCACTGAGCCACCTAGACACCCCTCTATTACTGCTTTTAAAAGCACTCCATAATTTTGTGACTAAAAACATCAATTTATTATCTTTGTTGGATTTGTGTGTCCGGTAGACTTGGTTGGTGATTCTCATCTGAGGCATCTTGAGTAATTTTAGTAAGATAGTGGCTGGGTCTTTGAACACCTGAAGACTCAACTGGATTGTTCACGCACCTCGTTGGCCCATGATTCCAGCCAATTATCTGGAAATTTAGGCTGCAATTATTGGCAGGAGCAATGGTACTTGACCTATTCATGTGGCTTGGTTTTTGACAGTTTGGCAGTTAAATTCAAAGAGGGAACATCCCAAGAGGCCTACTTGATGTTGGAAGCCTTCCTATGATCCAGACTCTGAAGTTACAGGTCTCTCCCACCACATTCTGTTGGTCAAAGCAATTCACAGGCCTAGCCCAGATTCAAGGTGAGGTGAAGTAAGACTCCACCTCCCAATGTGGGAGGGGGTGTTGTAAATTAATTGTGGTCATAGTTAATCAGCTACAACTGGCCCAAAATTATTTCTATTTATCACACATGGAATAGACACTCATCTCTCAAGGCCCTTATATGCTTCAGGTATTGGAGTATCAAGATCAAGCTTGAGGTCCAGGAGCTCATCATCTTAATTAAATCCAGATATGGAGGCATAGAGTTTTCAAGTACATGTCCTTGAGCCAGATTATTCTCTACTGTGCATCTTTTTATTTTTTTTAAATAAGAAATGGCCTGTTTTTGCAAGGAGGTTGAGACCCTAAAATATCTTTTCATTTTGAACTGTCTTTGACCTTTATAGTCTAAGTTAACAGTCTTACTACTGATAAAAAACTCTTAACATAGTTATAAGTTTCCCGGGGATCTTTTTCCCATTCACTCTCCTAAGATAAAGCTACTGACATAAATCCCTTTCGGATAGATCCTTCTCTATCTTGGAAGGGAGGGTGCTGTGGGACAGTACCTTAAGTATTTTAGAAGACCTTTTGTCCGCCTTAAAAGTCAAGAGGACATTTAAAACCGTCACAAGCCCTTTGAGCTGGCTGAGTTTTGGGCCACACCATTAAGATTCTCAGAATTCTTTTCAACTAAGTGTCTCATGTAAATGTCTCTGCCTTAAATTTTTCAGAGTTCCTAACAAAAGCGTTATGGCTACACCTTGGATCAGGAAATTATCCTATGCCCCATTTTACTGCTACCCCCTTAGATTTTATTTTTGCCCTTTAAAATTTCAATTTCTCACATTATGTCTAAGCTGACGCTGATTTACTACTAGGCGCACAGCTGGCAAGCGGGCTTTGAGGCCGGGGCGTGGCCACCAGCTGGGTCAGAGCTTCCGCCTGCTGGACCCCACCCATTGCGTCTGGGTCCTGGTGGTGGACGCCAATCTGCAGTCAGTGCGCGGTGCATCGCGGGTTCTCCCTGACTCTGCTGAGTCCAGGCTGAGGGTGAAGGAGGTGGAAAAGACCACGGAGGGGATGCCTCTCAGGTTGAAAGAGTTTTGAAACGTGGACTGACATGATCAGCAATGACACTCAGCGGATATTGGAGGCCTAAGTGGACCTTCCTCTCGGTGGTTGGGCACCACCTGTCCTTTCTGGACACTTGTGCTTCAGGCCCGACGGGACGGTGAGACTCTACCGCAGGATCTGCGGAGGGAGTTGGGTCCCTGGGGCTCCACCCCTTCACGAACAGTCTAGGCCCGCAGCACCCTGATAAACGTGCTGCCCACATTGCACTGGACCAAGGACTACCTACCTGCCTACGGACGCCGGGGGTGGAGGGCGACGCTCCAAACCCCCGGAGGCCCCTGGCGTTGGCGAGCTTCGGGGGCCTCCCATCGGGGACCTTGGAAAGTAAAGTGGTCGGGAGCACCTAGGGTTCTTTTTTTTTTATTGCTAATTTGTTTTCCTAATTGCCTCCGTTGCTTCGCGGGAGAGCACGGGTTTTGGAGAAGCGCTTGGAACCCACGTGTGGCAGTGCCTCAGAGATGAGCTGGAGAAGGCATTTTCTCCCAGCGTTTGGGCTTCCGTGTTTGAGATGGTGGCGTCAGGTGTGAGGTGCCTTGGCCGATGATCGGTGGGGACCAATTCTCTTTCTGAGAGGCTCTGCGAGGGACTCCTGAGGAACTCACTTGGTGCCACCAGGCTGCATGGCTCCAGGGCCATCAGTGTTTGTGATCCCCGGTGCCCAGTGGCTCTGTGAGTCATCTCAGTAAAGGTGTCGAGAAAAACAAAAACGAAACAAACAAA
>CM053608.1:18877244-18892969 GCA_028646535.1 Procyon lotor
CTATTTGGGGATTTTTACCCTGTTTGTTCACATGCTAACACTCCGATCTTTTAATTATAGATGCTACTTTATTAATTATAATAGTTGATTTGATTAACCCCTCTTTCAATCCTTCAACATTGTTTTTTTTCCTTCAACATTGTTTTTTAAAGAAATTTCATTATTAGTGATATTTGTTTTTCCACATGAACTTTAGAATCAATTTATCTGTCTCCATAATCCCCTATGTCTCCCAAAAAGAAAAGGCTGATTATTTTTATTAGTACTGCATTAACTTTTAATGACTTAGAGAAAATTAATATCTCTGTGATATTCAATCATCTTATCCTACTATGCGGACTTTTTTTTGTTTTAAGACCACTTCTATGCCCTTTATGAGTATTTTACAGTTTTCCTCAGTTTTTGTAACTTTCTTATTAAATATATTCATAGAGATACTCCTTTTTTTATTTTAACAAGTCCTTCCATAAATGACACCTTCTGATTGGGTACTGTTTTTACATATGAAAATTGTGTTAGGGTTCCCATGAGAAACAGAACCAATGATATGTACTACAGAGAGAGAAATTTTAAGGAACTGACTATGGAGGCTAACAAATCCAAAATATGCTGGATAGACTGGAAGTCAGAAGACCCAGGGAAGAACCGATGTTGCACCTTGAATCAGAAGACAATCTGCCTTACTCAAAATATACTGATTTAAATGCTAACCTCATCAAAAAATACCTTCACCAAAACATAAAATAATGTTTGCCCATATACCTGGGTACTGTGGCCTAGGTAGGTTGACATATAAAATTAACCATCAAAGGACCATTGATTTTAAAATATTTGTTTTTTATTGATACTTACTCAATTTCATCTCTCTCTCTCCCCCACACTCCTTCCCTCCCTCTCTCTCTACACCACCCTCTCCTTTTCTTTGATTTTCTGTGGTTTTCCAGGTAAACTATCACATCATCTGCAAAGCGTTTTATCTTTTTGCTAGCTTTCATATCTCCAATAATTTTATTTTATCTGATTATATATTTAATATCTTCAACAGAATATTAAAAACTGAAGCAATAATAAGCCTCATTTCCCTTTTCTCTGAATTTAACAGAAACTGGTCCAGCATTTCCCATTATTTAAGATATGGATTATTCATATTTGAAAAGCACTGAATCAATTACTCTTCTATTGAGTGTTTTTAGTTTTATTAGGAAAATGTATAATTTTGTGTAGAAATTTCATGGTAATATGATTTTTTCTCCTTGTATCTATTTAAGATATAAATTATTTAATGGACTTTCTAATTTTGTTCCATTTCTGGATCACTAAAATAAATCTTATTTAGTCATTATTTATTAATTTTAAATATGTTTTTCCTCTACTGGCTACAGCCATTTTATTTCAAATATCTGCATCATTATTTGCATAAATAAGAATGGTCTATAGTTATCCTTTATGTGAAATCATATTGGATTTAAGTATTAATATTTTATCTGTGCATCTGTTAGAATCTATTTGAAATCAGAAACAATTCTACAGATTTCAAACAGAAGAAATTTAATGCATAATCACTTATAGAATTTGAAAGTATTAGAGAAATAACATTATACTAAAAAGTCAGTCACTCTACAAGCCAGTAAATAATCTTACAGCAAAACCAGGATCTCTGTGTCACAATCCTAACAGCTTTTATTAGAGTCAAGTTGCCAAATATAGTGTCCATAAGCATGCATATCTAGGCCACTGCTGCTTTTGCTGGGAACCACAATGTCTAAAGAAGAAATGAAAGGACATTCCCAGGCTCCTGTTACTGTTTGCAGCTGTATCTGACAATCACCACTTTTAACACCATTGTTGCTGCTACTGTCCTTGCATCCAGAAACACCATGAAAAAAAAAAAAGGAAGATAAAATCATTTCTCCATTCCTGCAAAATTATGTCAAATTTTCCACTAGTGCATCCTATCTGCAAAACCTAACTAGAGATCATTTTTCATGGGTGTCTGGAAACTGGTTTGTGTGGCCCAAGGCCCTATATTACAGAAGAGATCACAGAAAGGCAGAAACAAAGCTGAGAACAGAGAAATTAATTGAGGGGGGGTCCTGAGTGCATAAAAGGAATTTCCACTTCCTCTGTTCACTAGTGCAGTTTAAATAATACTGGTATCCCCTGATGACAGAAATTCTTCATATTTTCAAGAAAATTAGCTTAAATTTAGAATTCTTTACAAAACTAAACTACCAATCCAATGTAAGGAAAAATTTAGACATTTTCAGACACGGAAAGATTCAGAAAATGAATCTGTCAAGCACTAAGTTAATATTGCTAACTCACTTCAAAACATATCTGCATAAGCACTGGGATATAAATATTATAAACTATAAAAAAGCATACAATTCAGGGATACAGTTTTTATTTATCAGGAGTTTCTACCTAAGATGTCCTTAACATTACCTCAACTTTACTAAACTTTAGATAGATTTCTTCCTGACTATAGGCCCCTGACCTCAATTTTCTTAGAGCATTTATTTTTACTAAAAACTTGCAATTATAAATTCTTTCTCTGACCCTCTGAGATGTAAATATTTGCCCAGACTCTTGCCAGTTTTAATATCCAGCAATGTTGAAACCAGTCATGCATTTGAAATGCAATCATCAAGAAACATTACCCAGTATCTCACTGTTTGTGAAAGGGAAGGTGCCTTATCTCCAATAGGTCTATAAAGCAAACACAGATGGCTTAATCACATCAACCACCTCCCCTCTAATGTCTTCAACATTTTCTATTAGATCAACCAAGACCTTAAAACCCCTTTTTAAAAAACACACCTTTTGTTTCAGTAGAGTTAAGCCAAATTTCTCTCTCCTATAGCAGTAGTACTGATCTCTACTGCAGATTACCACTTAGTCTTCAATAAAATTTTCCTTCTCTGTTCACTGCCATCCAGAGCAATTTTTGACAACCCCAGAATTGGTCATATGACATTTAATGAGAAATGCCTCAACTAGAGATGATTATCTCCAGTGTTGCAGCCCTCTATATCTCAGTTAATATCAAAGGATCTCCTGATCATACTAAATTTCAGAAACATATTTTCTGGTGTAATTTTACTTGTTTTTCATTTATGTAAAGGATGTTAAAAATGGATTAACACATCCAAGAATTAAACTAGAAGTCAATAATAGAAAGAGAGCTGAGGAATTCTTAAATAAATGAAAATTTAAGAGGACACTTTTAAATAACACATGAATTAAAGAAGAAACTCAAGATTAAATGTTTTAAATATTTTAAACTAAAAATGAGAATACAATTTATCAAAATGTATGGAATGCAGCAAAAGAAATATTTACCTGTAAATTTATAGCTCTGGATGTATATATTAAAAATTAATAAAGATCTAAGCATAATAATCTAAGCTTCCACCTTAGAAAATGAGAAAGAGCAAATTAAAACCAAAAAAGCAGAAGAAATAATAAATCTGAAATTTCAATTATATTGAAAACAAAAAATAGAAAAAAGCAAACTAACCAAAACTAGTGTTTTGAAAAGGTCATAAAATTGATAAGCCTTTAACCAGGCTAAGAAAATAGAGAGAATAAATTATTAATATCATATATTAATATATGATATATTATTATCATAGGGGATAATCACTAAAGATTATCTTTCTTTATCAATAAAGAAAGAGGGGATATCACTAAAGAGCTCAAGAGCATTAAAGGACAATAAGGAATCTATAAACAATTCTATGCCCATTTGATTACTGAGATGAAATAGATCAATTCTTTGAAACATACTATCTCTCAAAGCTTACATAAGGAGACAATCTGCATAGGCCTATGTCAAAGAAATTTAATCAACAATTAATAGTCTTTGAATACACTAAGCTGAAATGAGTTCACTGGCTACTTCTACCAAACATTAAAAGAAGAAATCATAACAAATCTCTATTATCTCTTATAGAAAATAAAAGCAAAAGGAATACTTTCTAACTCATTCTGCAAAGCCAGTATTAAGCTAATACCAAAATCAGACAAAGACATACCAAGTACAGACCGGTATCCCCAATGAACACAGATGCAAAGTCCTCAATAAAATATTAGCAAATAAAACTGAACAATGTATAAAAAGAATTATACACCATAACCAGGTAGATTTATCCCCACTATGCAAGGCTGGCTTAACATTCAATAATCTGTTAATAAAATCCATAATTACCAATAGACTAAAGAAGAAAATTCATACAATCATATCAGTAGATCCGGAAAAATCATTTGATGAAATCTAGTGCTCACACATGGTAACTCTCAATACACTAGGAATGGAGGACTATCTCCACTATTCTAATAAAGAATATCTTTAAAAAAAAAATCTACAGTTAACATTGAACTTAATGGTGAGAAACTTGAAGCTTTTTTACAAGATCAGGTATGAAGCTAGGATGTCCCTCTCATCACTTATTTTCAACACTATATTGGAAATTCTATCTAATGCAATAAGATCAGAAAAGGACATAAAAGGCATATACCTTGGGAAGTAAGAAATAAGACTTTATTTGCAAATGACATGATTGTCTATACAGAATTATGAAAGAATTAACAAAAAAAAATCCTAGAACTTTGTGATTATAGCAAGGATACAGGATACAAGGTTAATATAGAAAAGTCAGTCAATTTTTATACAGCAGCAATGAACAAATGAAATTTTAAACTAAAAACATTATGGCACTTGCATTATCACTTCCAAAAATAAAATACTTAAGTTTACATCTAACAAAATATGTATAAGAACTATATGAGGAAAATTACAAAACTGTGAGGAAAGAAGTCAAAAAATAAAATAAATGGAGACATATTCCATCTTCATGGATAGTAAATTCAATATTGTCAAGATGTGAGTTGTTCTCTACTTAATCTATAGATTCAATGCAATTTTAATTACAATCCAACGGAGTTATTTTATGGATACTAACAAATTTACTCTAAACTTACTAGGAAGCCAAAGACGCAGACATACAAAATTGAAAGAGGATAAGCTAGGGGCGCCTGGGTGGCTCAGTCGTTAAGCGTCTGCCTTCGGCTCAGGTCATGATCCCAGAGTCCTGGGATTGAGGAGCCCGCATCGGGCTCCTTGCTCGGCAGGGAGCCTGCTTCTCCCACTACCATTCCCTCTGCTTGTGTTCCCTCTCTCACTGTGTTTCTCTCTGTCAAATAAATAAAAAATCTTTGAAAAAAAAAAAAAAAGAAAGAAAGAAAGAGGATAAGCCAGACTACTGACACTATATGACTTTAAAACTTACCATAAAGCCACAGTAATCAAGACACTGTGGCACTGGCAGAAGAAAAGATAAATATATCTATGAAAATTAATAAAAGGAAACCTCATTTAGAACGGAGTCTAATGCCCAGCACTAGCTGTCAACTGCAGACCTAACAGGAAGAAAGGAATTTTACAAGTCTCTACTATTTTACTATCCCTGCAGGAGAGAGAAGGAAGACCTTTTCCTTCTCTCAGCCAATGAAACATAGTCAAAGTTCAGCCAATGAGCAGCCACTATACTTCAAACTCCCAGTTTATACCAATGGACTTTTAGTTTACAACAGTCCCTTCCAAATCCTCCTCTTCTCTATAAATTAGTGTCCCTCCCCTCTGTTTCTGGACTTGCCTATGGTTTTTTATTTTCTTTTTTTTTATTTTATTTTTCTTAAGATTTTATTTATTTATTTGACAGAAAGAGATCACAAGTAGGCAGAGAGGCAGGCAGAGAGAGAGGGAAGCAGGCTCCCTGCTGAGCAGAGAGCCCGATGTGGGGCTCGATCCCAGGACCCTGAGATCATGACCCTGGCCTAAGGCAAAGGCTTTAACTGAGCCACCCAGGTGCCCCGACTTGCCTATGGTTTTGAAGCAACCTGCTTATTCCATATTGCAGTGCTCTGCTATTTCCAAATAAACCCTTTTGCTGGTAAAAATAACTGGCAGATTTATTTTTAATATTAACATATCAATGAAACAGAAGAGAACCCAAATAATCATCTCTGACAAAGGAGCAAAGGCAATAGAATGGACCAAGGACAAAGATAGTTTTTTTCAATAAATGATCCTAACAAGTGGACATCCACATGCAAAAAAAAAAAAAAAAAAAAACTAGACACAAACCTTACATCCTCCATAAAATTAATTCTAAGTGAATCATAGATATAAAACTCAATAATATAAAATATCTAGAAAATAACATAGGAGAAAATTTACATAACAGAGTAGGGTGATGTCTTTTTTTAAAGAAAACATTAATGGCACAATTCATGAAGGAAATAATTCATAACCTAGATTTCCTTAAAACTAAAAATGTCTGCTGTGTAAAAGACAAGAGAATGAGAATACAAACCACAGACCAGGGGGAAATATTTACAAAAGACTATTCTAATAAACTTTGTTCAAAATACACAAAGAACTTTTAAAACTTAAATATAAGAAAACAAAGCAACCTGATTAATAAATGAACAAGGGCCTCAGATATCTCATCACAGATATACAGATGGCATACAAACATACAAAAAGATGCTTTACATCACATGCCTTTAAAGAATTGCCAATTAAATCAACAAAATAGGGGCACCCAGGTGGCTCAGGGGGTTAAAGCCTCTGCCTTCAGCTCAGGTCATGATCTCAGGGTCATGGGATCAAGCCCCACATCGGGCTCAGCAGGGAGCCTGCTTCTCCCCCTGTCTCTCTGCCTACTTGTGATCTCTCTCTTTGTAAAATAAATAAATAAATATTTAAAAATAAAGTAAATCAATAAAATACCTGTTAGAATGGCTGAAATCCAAAACACAATGCTAAATGCTAGTGAGGATGTGGAGTAACGAAGACTCTCATTCATTCCTGGCAGGAACACAAGATGGAACAGCCACTTTAGAAGACAGTTTGGAGGTTTCTTACAAAGCAAATATTCTCTTATCTTCCAATACAGCAATTGCACTCTTTGGTATTTACCCACAGCTGAAAACTTATGTCCACACAAAAATGTGAACAAAGACATTTACTGCAGTTTTATTCATAATTGCCAAAACTTGGAAACAATCGAGACATCTGTCAGTAGGTGAATAAACTGTGGTATACCCAGACAGTGGAATATTATTCTGCATTTATTTTAAGTTATAATTTTTTTATTATTTTCCCCAAATATGTTTATTTTATTTTTTCAGTGTTATAAGATTAATTGTTCATATACCACACCCAGTGCTCCATGCAATACGTGCCCTCCTCAATACGCACCACCAGACTCGCCCAAACCCCCCTCCCCTCCAAAACCCTCAGTTTGTTGCTCAGAGTCCACAGTCTCTCATGGTTCATCTCCCCCTCTGATTAAAAAGAAATGAGCTATCACAAGAAGAAATGGAGGAATCTTAAATGCATATTACTAAGTGAAAGAAACCATTTTATAAAGGCTAAATACTACATGACTCCAACTGCATAACCTTCAGGAAAAAGCAAAACTATGGATACAGCAAAAAGATCAGTAGTTGTCAGAGAGAAGAACACAAAGAAGGATAAATAGGCAGAGCACAGAAGAGTGAAATGATTAGGGAATGAGGAGTGAAATTATTATTAGGGAAGTGAAATTCTTCTGTATGATACTATTAAGGTGGATACATTTTCATTTTACATTTATCAAAACCTATAGAAAAGAAAGTACCAAGAGCGAATCCTAATGTACACTATTATCTCTAGATGATAACGGTGTGTCAATGTAGATTCAACTGTTACAAAAGTACTGCTCCGAATGTTATACTGGGAGAGGCTGTGCATTTGTGGAGACAGCGGTAGTTGGAACCTCTTTGTACTTTAACTTTTCTGTGAACCTAAAACTGCTCCCAAAAATAATATCTATATTAAAAAATGGGTTCTTGCTGATAAAACTAGAATATTCAAGATATGTGTATTAATTGGGTAAATACATCAAAGACAGTAAGACCTGTAGCTTTTACCATCAGGAATGGTCCCTCAAACTTGGTTCCTGAGCAAATCTCACTTTGAAGGTTTTGTCCAGTTGCCTCATGCCAGTTTTAAGGATTAGAGCATATTGCCTCTGGACTATTACCTCACACCTTAAGCCAAATAATTCCTTGATGAACAGAAAGGTAGTATGTAAAAGAAAAAGGGAGAATGAATGTAGATATAGTTACAAAAAATTCAGTTGAGCAAAACATACACAAAACCTTCAGTACATTTAACCAAAAAAATTAAAAACTTCTGTATTTTGAATGAATGTGGTTTATACTTTTACAATGTGAGAAGAGGAAAAGCAACTTGGAAGACTGAAATGAGGAGGTCATTTTTTCAGCCCTACTGGTTGTTCTGTGCAATATCCAGAGCATTTCCCTTCTCTAAATTATCAAAGTGTAAAATAGGGGAAAAAAAAGGCCCAAAAAAAGTCAATGACAGCACCTCTGAAGAAAAGGGTGAAAGGGTCTAGAATAGGCAGGTCAGGTGCCCAATCACAAACTGTGCTAACTCTTTAGTTTTGTCATGGATGGGTTCTAATTATTCTAATAAATCATTAGAGATCAAGTGTTTTATCCACATCAAGAGTTGCTGTAATCCCATGAATTTGCAACTGGCAGCATCAAAGATTAGATTTGAAAATAGATATGGTCTGCTTAGTGTATTTTTAATTCAAGTGAAGGCTTCTACACTCATGGTGATGTGAGAACGTGATACTTTTTATACATGCATCACGATTCACCTTGAAAAAGCAGCAGAGTCAAGTCTGTCAGAGTAAAGACACTCTCATACAGACTGACAGCTACAGATGGACTGATGATGCCGGGACATGGAATAGATGATTTGCCTCATTATTTTTGTTCTTTGATTCTTTTCTTAGTATATTGAGCCTACTTTCATAAAAAGAAATTAAATGTATGAAGAGTTTATAGTCAATTTCAACCTATTTCACCAGTTAAGGTAACAGTTACAATCTCGTCAGCATTTTTCTTTGACACTTAAATTTCAACAGTCCAGAATCCATTATTTTATTAAACACTTGTTTTTGCACTGATGTTTTCCAAAGTACTATCTGTGGAACCCAGATAAACATTCATGGAAGTTTTTTTTTTTCCTTACTAAAACATAAGCTGGACAGATGTTCACAGAACATGTAAAAGGGAAAATTATTTCCCAGCTGTGCGAGATTTCATTCAGCTTCAGTATTATAAAGTGAATCACTGAAGTAATATATAAAAGCCCTTATAATAGAAAAACCTAAAAGCACTGTTAGATTTCTAATGCTACCGTATTTTTCTAAAGGCTAATTTGTAAATGGGGAGACTAAAACTAAATGCAAATAAAATACCAGTAACCTGATGCCTGCCATTCTGATTTGTATATAGTCAAGGCGACTTATTGTAAGGAATTATACTCAGTTTTTATTTATTTCACAAATGGCTTTTATGAAAACCTGTAATTTAGGGGCACCAGGGTGGCTCAGTTGGTTAAATGTCCAACTGTTGGTTTCAGCTCTGATCATGATCTCAGTGTCCTGAGATTGAGCTCCGTGTTAGGCTCTGCACCCAGCACAGAGTCTACTTGTCCCTCTCCCTCTGTTTCCTTCCACCCCCTGCCCTCCCTAGTTCTCTCTCAATTTATTTGTGTATATGGAACTAGTGGTTTTTTATTTCTATTGTATGACAGGCACTGTTCATGATGCATCATAAATGAAATACTCCTTCCTTGCTGGGTAATGAAAATACAAGAGTGTCAGTTTTGGTGAGAACACCAAAAGTAAAACAATTATAATGCAACATAAGGAACATTAAAACACAAGCACATACAGGATTGCTAGAAACAATGAGGAAGGGGCACGTGGGTCCTTCAAGGTCCTGCCTTAGGGGCTGCTGAAAAGGCTATGGACAAGAGTAACATAACAAGATAGGGCTATGGGGCCCCGCTAACCCTCCCTTCAGTCAGTATGTATTTGCTTTGCTTTTGCATCCTGGAAATATGTGGCATATTTTATTTGGAAAAGAGATTATATCTTTCCTTTCCATAAAGTTTGAAAAACATTCACCTAAGTCTTCTAGGGGGAATCTGGAAAAGATTTCACAGTAGAAAAATTTGGCAGTGTGAAAACATATAAATACTCTAAACATCTGTACCAACCCCAGTTCCTGCTGAATTTTAAGTGTGGGGCAAGAGTGTGGAGGGGAGTTGAAATAATGTTTCACTGGGGAATCAAATTTTGTGTTGATCTCATCATCTCTTAAATATTCATGGGGTATGTGAAAAGGTGAGACACAGAGAAAACAGTGCATAGTTTGGCAAATCCAACAGCAGTGTTGGAAAAGAGTCTACAGATGAGTTTGGAGTTAGTCACTAGATTTGCATTAGGAGAGAGTAGTATCTTTGTAACTTTGTAAAATTGCCGGCAAGTGGCAGGAGCAAGCAAAAATGTCAGGCTGCATATTAACAGACAGAAGTGCTAATACATAAAAAAATTAAAAGATGTTTTGAAGGAGAGTGATGTCTAATAATCGGTATGAAGATAAGTGTGTAAATCAAGAAAAAGGAGGCAAATATGGATCAGTGTTGGGCTGAAAGAAACAGATCCTGGAAATAAAAGGCAAGTGAAATTGAAATCCCCCAGGAGGAGAATATAAACCCCTTAAAATGTGCAAAAGTCTTACAGTAGAATATGGATTATAGGCTTGTTTGACACCTGAGTTACAAATGTTTGAGTTAAAACTTGAGGGTGACTAGCAGTTTGTGAATTGGTATTGATACATCAAAAGTTATGAGCAGAACAGAATGGGAGGAGGAGTCAGTTCAGGTAGAAGAAATGACACATGCATAGCAAATACCAGAGGTCAGCGATTATCCAGTAAGGTATTATATATCAAAAGAGTGAAAAACAAGCTGACGCTCACTGTCTCTGGCTCTTAATATACTCATATACAACTACTCAGGTTCTAAAGTTTGCCTACTAGGTAAATAAGAAGATTTAACTAGGCCATCAAACATCATTTAGTTTACAGGAACCTGGACATATGCATTCATTTAAGTTTCTCAAATCTTTTCTTTGGGAATTGCATAAGTAACTCACTGTTGTCAAGTGCACTGAAAATTATTTTGCCAGACTTTGAGCAGCACCGCTTTGCAGCACTGTTTTTAGAAGAGAACTACTTCTCAGCAGTCAACTGAAGCATTTCTTTTTGTGGTTCTTTAATCCAATCTGTGCCATTCTTAAGTGCAAATCCTGGAATCTGCCCAGTGAAGATATTCTAGGGTATTCTAGCATCCATTTCTCAATTATGCTGTTTTTGCATGACAATACAAGTTCTCTAAATTCCTGATGATAATTAAGCCACAGATGTATAATTAAATGTATTCAAGCCTAAGCAAATTAAGTCAAATAAAATTCTAGTGCTCTTCTCATCAGAGAAATATAATCAGGCTTATATAGAAATTTCCATTCTTGCTTGGTAAACAGTTATATGTTTTATTACGTAGTTATGTTTTCAAGCGGACAAAAAGTAATAATTTATTATCTGTCAAAGAATCTATCCTGTCAATAGCTTTATTTTAAAACACCTTCAGTATTTAAAGAAACTTGGGGGAAATAATATTTTAAAACACTATTAATAGAAAGTCTTCTCAAAATGTGACACTGAGCCATCAGATGCTTTATATTAATAAAGACAAGCTTAGAAGAAAAAAATAAATTATTTTTACAAATCTACCAACAGGTAACTCAATTAAATACTTAATAAGAGCCTTTTATGCCATTCACTGGGGATACATATAAGTAAGATTTAATCCTCAAGTTTATAAACTAATGAGGGAAACAGAGAAGTTGAGAGTTCACATCAAAATTCTAATCATATTAACAAAGGTATGCACAAGATATACTGAGACCTTTAAAGAGAAGCCACCAAACTCTTTGGAGTTCAGGGAGGATTTCACATAAATAGAGAAGAGCCTCGTAGAGTAATGGGGAAAGGAAGTTTTAGGGAGTTAAGTCACTGTTTCAGAAAATATTAGCAAAATCAATTTGACCACTTGATGGCACAGATATAGTGTACCTCTTTTATTTTTCCAGGGATAATAAATCCCTAATTTTGTTTGGTTGCTGTTTTTATTACTTATCTCAAGTTTCAAAGTGGTATTTAAAATTTGTATTATTTTCTTGTACTTTTGACAGAGGGATGTTATATCCATGCTTACCAATTAGGGTGACAAGGCACTGTATCAATTTGCTATACCATTCCCTCCTTGAAGGTAAGTGCCACCTTCACTTCTTGGGCACAATTTGACTATGTAATTGTATTCGGTACATTTTTGTTGTAATTTTTGTTTCAATATCATTCATTTTATGCTTTGTGCTTCTTACTCTTTCTTTTCCATAGATGCCACAAGACACAATGATTTATACATAAAAACTCTGTGTAATGGTTAACAAAACTAGAAAAGTATGCTACTTGACAATATCAGAGCTTGAGAGTTGATATCTTTATGGAGATACTCTAAAGTTGTGTTGACTAAATCAGAATTCAATCACATTTATAAGCTAGAAATAGCTTTTATGGTCCTTAGAAGCTCATAGTGTCTACTCCAAGACTAGAAAAAGAATGATAGGATTCATTGCTACCAGGTCTGCCTGCAGGCACAATAAATGTAGGGATATTCTTTTATTTATTTATTTTTAAAATCAATATATGTTTGAATGTAATTGACCCATGAGAAAGAAACATCTGTTATGACCTGTAAGTATTGGGTTTCCATTAGCTATATGGAATATATACCAAGCTAGTTTTCTGAGAAGACATTTATGTATCAAATCCACAAATGAAGTACAGCCCTGTCTGAAACATAGATTCTTAATGAACTTTCTAAATAACCACATGGTTATGAATAATAGTAAGGGTACCTCACATAAGAGTACTTTGTTTATACTTAACTATAGTTCTGAGTAATTTTGTAGGTAAAACAATTCTATTTATCTAGTTACCTTTATTTCCAGTCTCTGCAGATTCATTATTCTTAAGTTTTCCTATTGATTCATTAGCTCATACTTAAAATTTTTATATGCTGTTATTTTCTGAATTTGTACAGGGTCAACCTGAACAAGAAACTGTTTAGACAGTGTTTCATTATAGTTTATACAAATAGTCTGTGAAATTGATGTTTAGTTCCAGCTAAAGAAGAAAAGGGTTATTTCACTTACATGCATTTAAAAAAATAGAACTTTGACCACAGTAAATCTGTTTTATTCGGTCCTAGAAAATTAATTGTTCTTGGTCTGATTATCATGGTGCAGTTAAGAGTCTATATTTACAAAGTCATCAGCTACTAGATTAAAAGAGTCTTGGAAATCCTGACCCAGTTTCATTTCCACATAATGAAAAGGATTTTATAGTAACAATGTCAGTTCGAACTAAAAAACCAGCCAATGTGTCTACTGCCTGAAATATTAGACAAAAATACTCAGTAGCAAGCACTCTTTATTGAGACTATTATTCTTTTGAAATCTCTCCCAGCACACTTATTCAGGGGCCTATAGACAAGTACAAAGGAAGAACAGAAACCATCTGTCAATAATGAAATGGAAAGATTCTGGTTAATTTATTATAAGATACTGAAATTTCAGAAAGAAGGCTGGAATCCTCTATTGAGATCAACTTTTGAAGATTAAATCAATGAAAACCCTGAGAGTAAGAAAGTATTAACAGTGAGATTTTGACAAGTCTCCAGAAACTTCTAATTCATCTCATAACATGTCTGTTGTGCTTTTAGGAATGGACGAGAGATTACAAAGTAAGTTTATAAATCAATTTCAAGACAGTTATTGACATTCTACATGAACATGATTGTGCTTTTATCCATCCTGGGAGGACACAAATCCTGAAATATTTTTAACATACCACCGGTATCTACTTAACCTAGGGACCTTGTTTGAGTTTCTCTTTTTTGATTTGTCAATACTTTCCAGAGTGAAGGCTTTCTAACTAGGGCAGATCTTTGCATATTTTAACTAATTAGAAATGAAGAAAATGCCAGGTACAGATACATTTTTTGCATCTCTTTTTCTTTTATAAAGTAAGAGGAAAAAAGTGTTGGTGACAGTCAATTAGCCACCAGGGAAATCTCAAAGGTAGTATGAGGAAGAAATCTAAGTTTTATTTTCCTGAAATTGAGTTCTTAAATTTGAATTTAAGTCAAGAGACTTACAAGTATAAGACAAGTCATAGTCTTACATATTTAAAAAGAAGAAATTGTTTCAGTTTGGGTTTAGAGTGATAATATTTAAAGTAAACAAAACAAGTAATAATAACTATGTATTAGGAACTTTAACTTTTATGAGAATTTTTATTAATGACTGAAAAGAATAAAAAAGAAGAGAGACATAAAAACAGGGTTCCAAGTAAGAGCATTTTGGTGACCTAAGGAACCTCATCTATCTGATCATGGAATATCATTTTTTCATTTCCATGTAATAAACAGGATATATAAAAAATATGTCATTTTAACAGAAAGGAAAAAATAAGATTTTTTTTACAATCCATGTAACATTTTGCATTAAAGGAGTCACAAGCTATTTTCCATACTATGGATTAATCTATAAAATTTGTACCTAGCTTTGTCAACATTTATTTCACTTTAATTTTTTTATAAACTCATTACTTACAAATACCTACAAATTTTTTTTTTAAAGATTTTGTTTATTTGGCAGAGAGAGAGAGATCACAAGTAGGCAGAGAGGCAGGCAGAGAGAGAGGGTGAAGCAGGCTCCCTACTGAGCAGAGAGCCCGATGTGGGGCTCGATCCCAGGACCCTGAGATCATGACCTGAGCTGAAGGCAGAGGCTTTAACCCACTGAGCCACCCAGGTGCCTCATACCTACAAATTTTTACAACAAACTGCATACCTCCACATATTTGTAAATGATTATATCTACTACAGTTAACTAGCATAATCAATTTTTGTTCTGTTCCCATTAACAGAAAAACTAAAACTGTGGAGATAACCAAGAACTGTCGTTCCCTAGAACTTCAGCAAATTACTATATTCATCCTCCAGTAAAGCAGTCCTTCCCTAGCAATACATGCTATTTTTTTAAGATTTTTTAAAAATACTTTAATTTTTGAGGAAAATTTTAGATTTAAAAAGAAATTAAAACAGTACAGAGGACACTCAAACCCTTGACATCCCATATCCCCTACTATTAGCATCTTATATTGGTATGGTACCTGTGTTATAACTAATGAAACAACACTGATATATTATTATTAACTAAAGTCTGTAATTTATTCAAATTTCTTTAGTTTTTATATAATGTCCTCTTAGCAGGAGACCACTTTCTTTCCTTTTGGGCCAACGGCAGGCTGCCCCAAAATATGCCACTTTGGCATATTATTTTAAATAAAAGTTACTTAAGAGACAGCCTGTACAAGGTGGACACTCAGAACCTCTTCTGTTTACCTGAAAGCAGGAAATGAATCTCCCATGTGAACCACACCCCCTTTTATCAGGAGGTAAAGAAACAACCTTGTCATGAGAAAGAGGAATTTAGAGCTGAGAAAGCTTTATAAACAACTCTTGTTAATTTTTAATAATTTAGTACTCCACCCCAAAGTTAGTGTAAAATTCATTATTACTTTAAGCTCCTAAAGTTAAATTTTCTTTGTCCTGTCAATTCCTCTTGCCAGCATTTCATACTGTCATTTGGGAGGGGGAATGT
>CM053608.1:18893469-18916351 GCA_028646535.1 Procyon lotor
AAAAATCCCCAAATAGATAATGGTAGGTATAAAATATAGTATATCATAAAGACATCTCAAATCACTGGGGAAATGGTGGAATTTGTCATAAATCATGTTAATTCTTTTATTTTTATTTTTTAATTTATTTGAGAGAGAGAGAGAGAGTGACCTCCCAAGCAGGGCGAGCAGCAGAGGAAGAGAAAGAAGCAGACTCTCCACTGAGCAGGGAGCCTGATGCAGAGTTCGATCCCAGGACCCCCGGCATCATGACCTGAGCTGAAGGCAGATGCTTAAAGAACTGAGCCACTCAGGTGCCCTAGGAATTCTTGATAGCCATTTCAAAATCATGATATTGAAATGGTTCCTCAACATGTAGCAGGATAAATGTCAAATAAATTGGAATTACAACTCTAAAGATGGAAAACATAAATACTAGAAGAAAACATAAGTACTGTAACTCTAAATATGGAAAACATAAGTACTAGCGAATTTCTAGATAATTCTGAGACATATGAAAATTTGCCCCACTTATAATGACAAGATATAAATTAAAACTAAAACTCTAAAATACAGAGGTTTGACAACAAGTTATGTGGTTGAAGTTTTGGAGAAGCAAGAGTGTCACACAATGCTCTGAGTATAAAAAGTTTCCATTGCCTAAGGAAGAAATTAACAGTATTTAACAAGTTACTTAAGCATTTCATTGTCACCCAGTGCTCCAACTTCCAGGAACCTACCCTGAAAATAAACTTATATAAATGTAAAACAACGTATGTGCAAGAATATTCACCTAAAAACTGAAAAAAATCAGGTCACCTGAACAGGATATGTTTAAGAATGAAGTCTCATACATTTTGAAAAAGTAAAGTATTTACAGAGGGTAGAAGTTAAAAAAAAAAAAAAAAAAGCGTGGCATAATAAACCAAAGTTTAATAAAATTGAGTAGCATATAGGGAATAATGTGAAACTCACGAAGGGATTACTGCAAGAATTAAATTTCTATTAATATATGTGGTGGATACCATTGTATCCTACACAGGCCCTCTTCTCTATAACTATAGTTAGCCCACTTCTCCCTGATAAAGAATAGCAGTCTTCTCTTCCCTCCATTCTTCAGCAAGATAACACAAGACTTCTTCGGATCTACTCCCACCACTCCTCATAGCCGTTAGACCGGTAACTAGGTTTAAGTCACAATATAATCAAGCCAAGAAAGTGATGCATTGGATATGAGAGGAAAGAAAATAGGAGTACCTTCTAACAAAACCACCAATTATATATCCTTTTCTTTTAATGTAGCTAATGATCTGCTACTAAGTGCTCTTTAAAACTGAATACCTAATCCATTGAGGCCTTGTGACTCTGACCTGACATGTCCATTTTTGGAGTGGGTCAGTTTATACTCCATGAATAACATGAAAAAGGTCCAATAGGCTTTACTCAAGAAATGGAATTGATATTTTCAGGAACACAGCTAGCAAGGCAGTATCAGTAGTTTGGATATACATAAATAAGTGACAGCCTTCCTTGTGGGGAATCCTTATCCCTCTCTTTACTGCCTAAGGCAAAACTGTTGGTTCATAAGACCATTGATTCATAGAGGTTCCAATAAATACATGGGGATGTTTCATTAATGGTTTAGTTAAGGTTAAAGTAAATGGTGCCCAGTGGGTGACAGGAGCCAGGTCCAGTGATAATTGTGGAAGATTGACTTGTAAGAGCTAGGCAGCTCAGAAAACTGCATTGCCTCAGCAATGCTCCCTAGGGCCAGGCTTATTCTTGGGCTGTTGACAATGGCTTAGCCATCTGGTCTTCCACTTATTTCAAAGATTTATATACTATTAGATTAAAGATACCCCTACTTAGACTTGAGAACTGTGGAAAAAAGTTCTAACTGCTGTCCAGCAGCCAAAGTCACTCCTGTTGATGCCCATAGTAAGAGTCTGTTCTCTAACACTTACTTGAATAAAGCTGCTGATCAGGCCTGCATCAGCATTGCCGTTTGGATTTATCATTGCACCAGACATCTAACAACACAGACTGGCCATATAATAAAGGACTATGTATTTCTCATTAAGAGGCTGCATTGCATACTGGATTTGTAACTCCTGCCAAAAGCTGGGCTACGGACTCTGCCTACTTCTGGAAAATTGACTATATTGGATTTTTGACTTGGTTCAGACTACCAATGGTGCCACATCGCTGTTGACACATTTTTAGGTTACTTATATCTAATGAGCTTTTTTCTGGCTCCAATATTATGGTTCATCAAACTTAAGTGTTACATTTTCATCTTAACCATTTGTAGTCTGACATTACTATGCCTTTTGTTTGAAAGACCACTCCATAGTGGGCTGGTAGTATATTATATGGACATTCATATTCTTTCAGCTGCAGACTTCTGGCACTGTTTAGCCCTAGAATTAACTTCTTAAGAATCAAATTAAAAGGATTATTGAGTCTATCTCCCTACTTCTTTATGGTCCACAAGCCTTAATACAGCATTTTGATCACTGAATGCAGCCACCCCCAAACAAGGTTCACCTCTTCTTGGTCACTTTCTGGCTAATGATCAAGGTAATAATGCGGAATTATGTAGACTTAATTTGAAGATTTTGCCCTGCACTCTGACCATTCCTAAGTATGATACATCTTTCTCTTTCCTGGAAGCAAATCCAGTCTGTATTGGTTTGTATACCCTCTTGGTAGCAGCCCAGCTAAAAGGAAGGAGAGTGCATATAAACCTAAATCTGATTTAGTCACCTGATTCTCTTGTTGGATTGACATGATCCTAGATCAAAAAGATAATGACAACTTGGTTGATACAGTGCCAGCTGAGTACCACATATTGACCCACGTTGGCCAAGGTAGAGTATATAATGAGTCTGTAAATTTTATAAAAATGTCCTTGTTCCTTTTATACCTGACCTACTCCAGTTGAAAAGTCTAGGGGTAAGTAGAATATGAGTTGAGAAAAGGTAAAAAGCTTTCCCATTTCTCAGGTTTTCATGAAATATTTTTGTCACCCTCATCCTATGGGTTTGGAAGTTTTTTATTCTATTTTAATTCTATGATATTTTTGTATAGATTTTGTCATGGTTTCCCATTGTAATTTCTCATGTAAATTCAGCTTAGCCTCTCATGAGAGTAGTTCTTGGCTACAAATTCTCTGTTGAAATTACTATTGTAATCATCATCTTTTACCACTTTGAGGTTATCAAAAAAATAGGATTCCTTGATGAATTTCTCTCCTGAATGATGTTTTCCAGCTCACCCTTTCAAGGAGGATGCATTCTTTATAGTTTTTGCTTTTATGATGGAGTCACATATATAGCTTTCTATATTTCATGGCCCTAAGGCTTATTCTCTTATTCCTCTATGTTTGATTATTGATTACCTGAACCTTAGCGTCCTATTATTGACATTGATTTCCAGAACAGTTATGGCTTCCATGCTCACTTGCCACTTATTTTCTGATAGCTGCTTGTTTCAGGGAATTCTACTTTTTCTATGGGCTCAATGATGCACGAAAAAGTCTTAATTTATGTAGATCTCATGTCGTCAGAGAAAACATTGGAAAATATTGAAGTCACCATTTTGTTTTTGTTAATATTTTTATTCTAATATCTGTAAACTCAAAATTTTCTTTATAAAATTGTTTGATAAATTCATATACTTTGCCAAGTATTATTTTTCTGTTTCACAAAGACTGATTTTCAAACTCTGATCAGGAATGATATCAGGTAAATGGCAGATCAGGAGAAGCTAGCCTTCAAACCCCCAAAGAAACACAAGTTTTAAAAATCACTCACAGATGAGAAGATCTTTATGAGAGCCTAGAAATCCAGCTGAGAGGTTCTCACACGTCGGGGAAACAAAATTGTGAGAATAGATGCATATTCCTGGGATGTGAGAATGGTTCAATATATTCAAATCAATAAATGTGATATACCACATTAACAAAAAAAAGGATAAAACCCACATGATACATATAGAAATGTATACATTTCTATAGATGCAGTAAAAGCAGTTGACAAAATTCAAGTTCCATTCATAGTAAAACCTATCAACATATTATAGAAGGAATGTACCTCAATATAATAAAGGCTGTATATGTTAAGCCCCTTGTTACATTTTACTCAATGACAAAATCTAAAACCTTTTTCTTGAGTATTAGGAATAAGACAAGGATGTCTCCTTTTACCACTTTTATCAACATAGTACTAGAAGCTATAGCCAGAGCAATTAAGTAAGAAAAAGAAAAAAAGGCATTTAAGTCAGAAAGGAAGGAGCTATCTAGATAGCTATCTAGCTATCTAGAGCTAATCAATAAATTCAGTAAAGTTGCAGGAGACAAAGCCAACATACAAAAATTAGTTGCGTTTCCATATACTAACAATGAACTATTTGAAAAAGAAATTAAGAGAACAATCCCATTTGCAGTGGTATCAAAACAAGAAAATACTTAAGAATAAATTTAACCAAATAGGTGGAAGATTTCTATACTGAAAATGGTGAGACATTGATGAAAGAAATTAAAGAACACTAAAACAAATGGAGGGATATACCATGTTTATGAGCTGGAAGAATTCATTGTTAAAATAACCACACTACCCAAAGCAATCTGCAGATTCAGTAGAATCCCTACTAAAACTTCAATGTAATTTTTTACAGAAGTTAAAAAAAATTCTAAAATTCACATGGAACTATAAAAGTCTCCAAAACACTAAAGCAGCCATGCACAAGAAATAAAAAAGCTGAAGACATCATACTTCCTGACTCCAAATTATCTTACAAAACTGTAGTTATCAAAATAGTGCACTAGTGGCATAACCAGACTCATAGACTGATAGGACATAATAGAGAGTTCAGAGATAAACCCATGTGTGTATGGCTAACTAATCTTTAACAAAGGTATCAATAATAGAAAGTAGAGAAAGGATAGTCTCTTCAATAAATTGTATTGGAAAAAGTTGGTATCCATTTGGCAAAAGATGAAACTGGACTTGTATTTTATACCACATGAAAAAATTAACTTGAAATGGAATAAAGATTTAGACATAAAATTCCTAGAATAAGACTTAGGGGGAGAGCATTTTGATATTGGTGTTGGCAAATATTTTTTTGTACTTGACCAAAAGCACAGGCAACAAAAGCAAAAATAAACAAGTGGGATTGCATTAGGCTAAACAGTTTCTATACAGCAAAAGAAATGATCAGAAAAGTGAAAGGAAATCTATGGCGTGGGAGAAGATATCTGCAAGCCACATATCTGATAAGAGGTTGTATCCAAAATATAGAAATAATTCAAAAAACTGAATAGCAAAGACAAACAGAATCCTGCAACAACAATCCTCAAATCCAAATAAACTAATTAAAAAATGGGCAAAGGTCCAGAATAGACATTTCTCTAAAGACCTACTGATTGCCAACATGTATATGACAATATACTCATCATCATTAATCATCAGGGAAATTTAAATTAAAACCACAATGAGATAGCACCTCATACTCTTTGGATGACTATATAAAAAAAAAAAAGGATAACTAATGTTGGCAAGGATATGGAGAAAGGGAACTAAGGTACACTGTTGGTGGGAATGTAAATTGGTCTGGTTTAGCCATTATGAAAAAACTATTGAGTTTCCTCAAAAAATTAAAAATAGAGCTATGAGACCCAGAAATCTGACTTCTGGGTATTTATCCAAAGACTCTTGAAGAGATACTAGCTTTTCTGTCGTTGTAGCAGTACTAAATAGCCATGGATGCATCCTAAATGTTCACTAATGGATGAATTGATAAAAAAAAATGTATATACAAACAATGGAATTTTATTCAGCCTTAAATAAAGAAGGAAGTCCTGCCATTTGTAATAATATTGATGGGCTGGAGGACATTAAGTGAAGTGAAATAAACCAGACACAAAAAGATAATACTCTCATACATACATGTTCTTACTATGTATGAAATTTAAAATAGTCAAACTCATGAAAGCAGAGAGTAGAGGGATGTTATCAGGACTAGGGGAAGGAGGAAATGGGGAGGTAATGTCAAAAGATATAAAGATGTGCAAAATAAGTTCTGCAGAGAAGATGCACTATAGGATATAGTGCCTATAGCTAATGGTACTGCATTATTCACTTAGAAATTGTGAAGAAGGTTAATCTTATGTTTTCTTAACACATGTAACAATAATAATACTAGTAAGAGAAAGAGGTAATAAAAGAAGAAGTAATAGTGGTGGTGGTGGTGGCGGTGGTGTGGGAGGAAACTTTTGAGAGTTGATGGATATGTCTGTAACCTTCACAAGGGTGCTGGTTATCCACCAACACCAAAGTTTGGGTACTTATCCTCAAACTCACTGATCTGTATATATCACATACTTTTCACATGCCAGTCCCACTGATAATCATCATAACAAAAGATTTTGGGGTAAAAAATTAAAGAGCTTCTTTGAAATTTTTATGACATGGAAAGTTAAGTTCATGTATCTGATGCTAAGCAAGTGAAAAAGTAAAAATAATATTTACTATATTTAAAATGTAATTACATGTGTAATGTACATAAAATTACATTTTATGTAATTATTTTATGAGTAAGATATGTTTTATAAGCTTTGTACCTGGAGCACTGGGATGGCTCAGATGGTTAAGTGTCTGCCTTTGGCTCAGGTAAAAATCTGTGGGTCTTGGGATAGCGCCCCACTTCCATTTCCTGGCTCAGTGGGGAGTCTGTTTCTCATTCTCCCTCTCTCTCTTTGTCTCAAATGAATAATAATAAAAAAAATTCATAAGCTTTGTATCTGTGAACCTCAAGATGCCTTTTGAAGCAGTAGAGAAAAGGGAGAAAGAGAAATATCTCCCTTGTCCTTAGTATGCAATCTTCATAAGCCTCAGAATATTTATTATTTGCTTTCTCAGTGTATCCGCATGTTTATCTTTATAGAATTAGACCATATTTATCTGTGTTTTTGAAATGATGCTATTCCAAGGAAGTGAAATATTTATTTTACTTATTCTTGACAACACTTTAATATTCTTCCTGTGAAGTAATTTCTGGGGAGTTAAAAATAGCATTTAAAAAATCACTTCTACTTTCAGCCCAGACTGTGAGATGCATTCAAAATATGATTTCCAAAAAGTGCAGGAGGTGTAAGGGAAGTGATTTATTATTTTTTCTATGGCCAGTGAAATTTGAAATTTGTTTCTGCTTTCTGATTTACCTGTCATTTGACATGCTTTATAAAAAGAAATTGTCTTTTGTTTTCTACCTATAAATCTACATTTAGTAAATACAGTGTTAGAGAAAGACTTTGATTCTGTTGTCTGAGGGTATCTAATAATTTTTATTAGTAAATTTATAAAGCCATATACATTTTATTAAATGTTTATTGAAAAACATTGTGTCAGAGAAATTTGTTTAATGAGCAAAGGATTTGAACGGAGAAGAGTCTGTTCTTCACATATTGCATGAATATTATTTATGACTCAGTGCTGAATAGACAATAGGAAAAACAAGGTTTCTGCCCAATGAAATGAAAGGTAATACTAGTTTTTAACACCTTTTACTTTTTTCAGACAACCACTGGGAATAGAGCAGAAATTGTCTATTCTTCCACATCAAGGATAATATAGAATGATTTATACAAATGTCTTTTTGAGGATTCATTAATGTAACATTTGACTAAAAAAAAAAAACCTAGCAAAATATTGGCAGAATAATTCAATGGCATGTGGAGGTCTCAAGCTCACTTCTCCTCCTACTTCTTTTTAGATTCTTTAATGCATAATACATTTTTACTTCAGATTTTCCATTTCATCATCGTCATCATCATCATCATCTCTTCAGAACCAGTTGTGTTTAATGTGTTAAGTCACATTGTAAAAATGCAGAATAGTGATTAATAATTAATGTAATTAAATTAAATTTTATTAAATTTAAATGTAAATTTATTTTTTTACATGTAGAATATAAATTTTACATGTAAAGTTAAATAGAAATTTTATGATAGGAGCATAAAGGTAGAAAATGCTTTTATTTTTAATAAATAAAATCAGAATTTTAAGAAAGAGAATTTTATTTTTTAGCAGCTTTCATGACCAAGTCACCTTTTTTCCCTCAGGCCATCTCCTTCTTTTACCTAAACCTAGTTACTTCCTTTGTTAGAATACTGAATTATAGCTCCTTTATGAGGGAGTGGATTTTTTTTCTCTCATGCTCCATATTATATTGGCCAGCAGGTGCATTATAATTTTTATTCATGCAGAATCCTTTTCTTTCTCCATTAAGATTATCTCTTTTTTTCATATTGACTACCAAGTCCCATGCGTTTATTTATTTATTGTTTTTACTAGTTCAGTGTTTTCATTATCCTACCCAAAACTTGGAATACTCTTAAAATGCTATATATCATTCTTTAATTCATTTAAAAAAATATATGTATTTTTAACCTACTTCAACTTATTGCTCAAATGTCACCTTTTCACCAGGCCTATCTGACCATCATGTTGAAAACTGCCACATATCCGCCCTATCTTGTATTCCCAGATCCCTTTAGTCTGGTTCTAATTTTTTTCTTAATAATAATAAACTAATTTTCAACATAATGTAAATTTTATTTAGCAAGCACTTATATGGTACATACTGTATGCTGGGCACTATTCCCAGTTACTTACAAATATTACTTCATTTAATTTTCATAACAACCTTATGAAGTAGAGACTGTTAATCTCTTTACAAATAAAGAAACAAGCCAAGAGCATTACTAACTTGCAAAAATTGCAGAGCGAGGAAGTCTGAACTGGGATTTCAGTCTACGCAGTATAACTCTAGAGTCCATGCTCTAAAAACCTATGCTTGTGCTTCTTTTTTTCTCTGTTATATTTATTGTTTGTCTCTCTCTTGAGAGTAGAAATTTTGTCTGTTTAGATTTTGGTTTACCTAAGTTGCCAAAAATAGTATCTGGAATCTATTAGATGCTCAGTTAATAGTTGATCAACAATTGTATGCTAGGTAATGTGGTAGATTAGCAAAAATTATAGCTATCCTAGGTCAGGAGAGGAGATGAAATAGATATCAAATGAATAATCTCAGCAGTAAGTGATTAATATAAAATATTGACAAAAGTTGTGCAAAAAAACACAGAGTAACTTGACTGGATTAGCTACTTGTTTTAAAAAATCCTCGAAGTCTACTCAAGACCTGAAGGGTTGAGTAGAACTTATCTAGATAAATTGGGGAAAATGACTTTACCTGGGATAGTGAACTAGATGTGTTAAGTATAATAGGTGAGACTGTATTTGAATTGGGTAGTTAAAATTCCAATACAACTGGAAACAGTAGTTAGAAAGAAGACCTGTGGAAAATAGACTGTGAAGGTAGCTAGGAGTTCTATTGTAAAGGACCTTAGAGTTCATGTTAAGATGTTTGGACTTTATTTTAAGATAGTGGGAGGGTTGCTTGGGTGGCTCAGTTAAGTTTCTGCATTAGGCCTGAATCTAGCTCCCGGCTCAGCAGGGAGTCTGCTTTTCCCTCTCCTTCTGCCCCTCCCCTCAGCTTGTGCTCCGAGTGAGCTCGCTCTTTTTCTCTCTCAAGTAAATAAATAGATCTTTAAAAAAAAAAGATGGTGGGAAGCAAAGTCTTAAACAGTTAATAAACATGATTAGATTTATGTTTTGGATACCTGAGTGCGGTGCAAAGAATGGATTAATAGGAAGCCAGAGAGAAGATAAGTAGCCAATAGAGGGTGGAACCCAACAGCAGAGTAATCTAGGCAAGAGATGATAGTGTTTTTAAATTAGGGTAGCTGCAGTGGAAATGAAGTGGCTTTATAGATATTTGAGAGTGGAATCTATTGGATTCACTTGTTGATTGATATTGGAGATGAGAAAGAGAGCGGCATATAAAGGAGGATTTCCTAGATTATGGTTTGAGTAACCGATCCTGCTGCCATTTAGTGACATAGGAAAAATAGAAAATAAGAGAATCACATTTTAAGAGGTTAATCATAAGTTCAGTTTTGGACAGTGGACATAGCTATATGAGGCTGTGGATAGCTATCTTTTGTGCAAGAGATTTGTCATTTCTTAGCACAGTGGAACTATTACTACCAGTTGAAGAAAATTGTTGGAGAAAATCTGGTGAGATCTTTCAAAGTGAGAATAGAAGATTAACTAGGAGAATGATAACAGTCAGAATTCTAGCTATGGCTACAGCAGCATGAGTCTGCAAAATGCTGAGAATGATGGCAAAATATAAATTTTGAGAATGCTTATCACGGTATTGTTTATGGTAACAGGAAGGTAGAATCAATCTAAATGTTCATTATTACGGAAATGGATAAATGTGATTGAAGCATACCATGTATTACTATACTTTTTTTTAGAATAAATTAAAGATGCATACACAAAAATGAATTGATTTTAAAACATTGCAGTAAGTCATGAAAGAATAAAAAATCAGATGTGTAGAATATTGCCACAGTGTAATTACTTATATATGTTGAAGCATGAGCACACACAACATTGTGTATTTTTATATGATGTATATATATTCAATTAAAATATTAAATCCATTACCTTGGCTGTCTATAGAGAGAAATAAAATGGAAATTATAAATTTAAAAAGGGAGAAGTAGATGTGGCATCCTGCATCAGTGTTAAAGTGTGTCTTTGTCCTGAGGTTTAGTTTAATTCTCTGTACTTAGTTAGAAGGCTGTGAGAATATCTTCAGAGTATACTCTCCACAGGATCAACTGCTGTCATGATGTCATGGAATATAAGGGTAATGAAGTAACTGTTGGCTTTAGGAAAATGATAGTCATTGATTGCCTTAAAAACATTATGTACAAAGAAAGCCTAGGCTGAGCCAGATTGTCTGTTTCAGGGGTAAGTCAGGAGTGGAAAAGATATGCCTTTCTTTAAAATTAAGTAGGAAAAAAAGTATTCTCCCTAGAGATAGCAGCAAAAATGTTTGGCATCTACCTGGTGCAAAAGGTAAGAAAAGAGAGTGTTTTAGTTTGTAGGGCCACAGTAACCAAATATCATGAACTGAGTGGCTTAAGAAACAGTAACTTATTTTCTCACAGTTCTGGAGGCTGGAAGTTCAAGATCAAGGTGTTGGCAGGGATGATTTCTCCTGAGGTGTTTCTCTTTGGCTTGCAGATGGTTGCTTTCTCTCTCTGTCCTTACATGGCCTCTACTCTGTGTGTACACAGTGTGAAATCTGGTGTCTCTTTCTTTTCTTATAAGAACATCAGCCATATTGGATTAGGACCTGACCTTTATGACCTGATTTAATGTTAATTACCTTTTTAAAGGCGTTATCAGCAACTATGGTCTCAGTGGGGGTTAGGGCTTCAACATATGGACCCTGGGGTGATGTAATTCAGTCCATAATGAAGAGTAACTTGCAAGACATGAACACCCAACATTTTACCACAAAGGCAGTTTTAGTTCATATTTAAAATACTCATTTTGGGGCACCTGGGTGGCTCAGTTGGTTAAGTGGCTGCCATCAGCTCAGGTCATGGTCCCAGGGTCCTGGGATCAAGCTCTGCATCAAGGTCCTTCTAGGTGGGAAGCTTGCTTCTCCTTCTCCCACTCCCCCTGTTTGTGTTCCCTCTTTCACTATGTCTCTCTCTGTCAAATAAATAAATAAAATCTTAAAAAAAACCCACCTAATTTTTGTAAACTCAAAAGATCATCATGCCTCAGACTGGTGAAATACCTGAGGCTTACCAAAGTGGCAAACATAAAACGCATTCAAAACACTTTTACAAAGGAGGGCACATATGGCATAGAGCACTGGGTGTGAGCATAAACAATGAATCTTGGAACACTGAAAAAATAAACTAAAAAAACCCCACTTTTACAACTCAGGGCACATAAAAGTCTCAGGGAAAATATGTACCAGTAAAGATGAGTTAAACAAGGCAAAAATTAAAAAAAAAAAAAGAAAAAAAAAAGGTGAGTAAACAAGTCATTATTTGTAACAATAAATAGATGTAGCGAATAAAAGAACTTGATCTACAGCAACTGGTTTAAAATGTTCATGGATGAATATGGAGAAAACACAAGGCAGTCCAAACACTTACCTTTTTTAAAGAAGTAAAGAAGAGGAACATCAAATGAGAACCAAATGAAAATTCTGGAAAGGAAAAAAAATATTGAAAAATATTAAAATAGATTCATAACATTAAAATCAATGTGTGAAGAATACATGGAAAGAGGAGATAAATATGAAAAAATCATATTAAAGTACACGTGGGATAGATGAAAGGGACACAGCAAGAGGAAGATAGAATGACATCAGAAAAAAAGATTACTGCAAATGGGACAGAAGATTGTGGGACGGAAGGATGTTACGAGGATTGTGGCTGATTTTCAGAATCGAAGATGAGGAGCCTGCAGATTGAAGGAGAATGCAGAGGCCTTAGTAGAATGATAAAAACAGGTGCAAGTAAAAAATGTCACATAGTTATTTCAAGACCATTAGAAAAAGAAAAACAGAAAAACAACTAAAGAGGAAAACACCCTGCAGAAACAACACATATTGACAACCGTGTCTCATATGCAACAAAATATAAGAAAAATTATAAATTAGTAATTTTAAAATGCTGAGAAAAAGAACTTTGACCCACATTTTATTTTTTATTTTTTTGATGTAGTGTTCCATGATTCATTGTTTGCATATAACACCTGTATACTTGACATATATAAAAATCCTAATCCATGCAGTCTCTGCCCTCCTTAATATAATACCCACCAGGCTTACCCATCCCCCCACCCACTCCCTTCTAAAACTGCATTTGTTTCCCAGAGTCCATAGTCTCTCATGGTTCATCTCCCACTCTGATTTCTCCACCTTCATTTTTTCCTTTTAATGTCCTCCATGCTATTTCTTATATTCTGCAAATAAGTGAAACCATATGATAAGTGACTTTCTGTATTTGACTTATTTCACTTAGCATAATCTCCAGTCCCATCCAAGTTGATGCAAAAGTTAGTATTCATCCTTTCTGATGGTTGAGTAATACTCTGTTGTGTATATGGACCTCATCTTTATCCATTCGTCTGTTGAAGGGCATCTTGGCTCTTTCCACAGTTTGGCTATTGTAGACATTGCTGCTATGAACACTGGGGTGCATATGGCCCTTCTTTTCACTACATCTGTATCTTTGGGGAACTCAGTAGTGCAATTGCTGGGTCATAGCGTAGCTCTATTTTTAATTTTTTGGGGAAGCTCCACACTATTTTCCAAAGTGGCTGCACCAATTTGCATTCCCACCAACAGTGTAAGAGGGTTTCCCTTTCTCCACAACTTCTCCAACATTTGTAGTTTCTTGCCTTGTTGATTTTGCCATTCTAACTGGTGTAAGGGTTATCTCAATGTGGTTTTGACTTGAATTTCCCTCATGGCTAATGATGATGAACACTTTTTCATGTGTTTGTTAGCCATTTGTATGTCTTCTTTGGAGAAGTCTGCTCATGTCTTCTGCCCATTTTTTGACTTGATTATCTGTTTTTTGGGTGTTGAGTTTGAGAAGTTCTTTATTATTATTTATTTATTTATTTTTATTTTTAAAAGATTTTATTTATTTGACAGAGAGAGATCACAAGCAGGCAGAGAGACAGGCAGAGAGGGAGGGGAAGCAGGCTCCCCGCTGAGCAGAGAGCCAGATCTGGGGCTTGATCCCAGGACCCTGGGATCATGACCTGAGCTGAAGGCAGAGGCTTTAACCCACTGAGCCACCCAGGTGCCCTTGAGAAGTTCTTTATAGATCTTGGATATCAGTACCTTGTCTGTAGTGTCATTTGCAAATATCTACTCCCATTTTGTGGGTTGCCTCTTTGTTTTGTTGACTGTTTCTTTGCTGAGCAAAAGCTTTTTAGATTGATGAAGTCCCAAAAGTTCATTTTCACTTTTGTTTCCCTTGCCTTTGGAGACATGTCTTGAAAGAAGTTGCTGTGGTCAGTGTCAAAGAGGTTACTGCCTGTGTTCTCCTCTAGGATTTTGATGGATTCCTTTTTCACATTGAAGTCTTTCATCCATTTAGAGTTAATCTTTGTGTATGGTATAAGAACACGGTCTAGTTTCATTCTTCTTTATAGCTGTCCAATTTTCCAAGCACCATTTATTGAAGAGACTGACTTTCTTCCATTGGATATTTTTTCCTGCTTTGTCAAAAATTAGTTGACCGTAGAGTTGAGAGTCCATATCTGGGCTCTCTATTCTGTTCCATTAGTCTATGTGCCTGTTTTTGTGCCAGTACCATGTTGTCTTGGTGATCTCAGCTTTGTAATGTAGCTTGAAATCAGGCAGCATGATGCCCTCAGTTTTGTTTTTCTTTTTCAACATTTCCTTGGTGATTCAGGGTCTGTTCTGGTCAACTCACATTTTAAAACCAGCTAATTTAAGAATGAGGCAGTGTAAAGATGTATTCAAGTATACAGGGACTGAGGACTTTATTACTTAATGATTTTTTTTATATGTAAAAGAGAGGATGGATAATGTCCATAGTAGGAGAGTGGGATACAATCAAAAACTAAACACAATGGAGGTTAAAATAAGAACTCAGTACTTTCTCCTCACTTTTTCTGTAAAATTAAATGCTCAGAAGTAGTCTGCTAATTACTTTTAACAAAAGTTAAAATTATCTGACTGAATTAAAAAATCAAATTCTAGTCATGCTGTTTTTGAAGGTTGAATTTAAATATTATGATAGAAAAATTTGAATTCAAGGGTGGTGAAAAATATATACCAGGGAAACTTAAGCCAAATAAATCAGTTATATGAATCTTAGTACAAGACAAAAAATTTTGGAAGTGAAGAAAAATAATAGGTATTATTTGTAAGGTAATTTCTTTAAAAAAATGTAAAATCGACTGAGAAATCATGAATTTGTATTTACTTAATGATTGGAGTCTGACACATTAAGAGCAAAAGAAATGGCAGAAATACAAAGAAAAATAGAAAAATCCACATAGTTCATATTTTCTTTCTTTCAGAAATCGATCAATCAAGAAATGATATGATGTAGAATATTTGAAAAACAAAATAAGCCTCATGATATAATTGATATATATAAAAATCCTTAACTTAAAACAAAGGATCCATTTGTAGCTGAACATGTCCTAGGCCAAAAAAAGAAGTCCCTACAGATTCTAAAGAGTTTCTATGTTATAGGTCATATACTGTCCCCATTGGTCCATAATAACAAAGTAATAGATTAATTAATCATTAAGAAATGTATAAGTGCTAGGGACACCTGGGTGGCTCAGTCAGTTAAGTGCCTGCCTTTGGCTCAGGTCATGGTCCCAGGGTCCTTGGATCAAGCCCCACAATGGACTTGCTCAGCGGGGAGCCTGCTTCTCCCTCTGCCTGACACTCCCCCTGTTTGTGCTCTCTCTCTTTCTGTCTCTGTCAAGTAAATCAATAAAATCTTTAAAAAAAAATGTATACGTGCTAAATAATTTGTGATTTAGGAAATAGCGGAGATTTAAAAACATTTGGAGGGGAACCTGGGTGGCTCAGTCATTAAGCGTCTGCTTTCAGCTCAGGTCATGATCCCAGGGTCCTGGGATCGAGTTACACATTGGGTTCCCTACCTAGTGGGGAGTCTGCTTCTCTCTTTCCCTTTGCCCTTCCCCTTCCCTTGCTTTTGTGTGTTCTCTCTCTCTCTCTTTCAAATAAATAAATAAAATCTAAAAAAAAAAAAAAGTAGTCCCAACTCTACAAAGATTTTATTAGCAACAAAAGAAAAATCATATGTAAATGATATTAGAAATAAAGAAGAAAACAAAGCTGCACATAAGGGAGACTGTATTTTTAAAAATACAGAGAATGCTTTGAACACATTTAGTTGAATAAATAAAAAAATTTTAATAAAATCAACATTTTTTTAGGAAAATGAAAATGCTTAAGGTAATACATAGAGAAATAAGAAAATGAATAAAGAAAAATCTTAAATTAGATTTTTTTTAATAAATTAGATTTTTAATAGCAAGTTTATCTCCATTACAACAGCAACAAATGAAAAAATCCTGGTTTAAACAGCATCTAAGTACAATAATCAGAAATAGTGTTGGGATGCCAGTACGGTTAATTCTGTTTAACCTATCTGGATGTGTTAATATTGGAGAAGAGGAGGTTAATCAGTTTCATTTTTGCTGGTTATGTGTCTATAAAATCAAAGATTTTTCAAGAAAACTGAAAAAAAAATTGAATTGAAAGGGAAGTCACCAAGGTGGCAGAAAACAAAGGCAAACACCATTTCTTTAAAAGAATAAAAATATTTGGGGCGCCTGGGTGGCTCAGTCGTTGAGCGGCTGCCTTGGGCTCAGGTCATGATCCCAGGGGCCTGGGATCGAGCCCCGCACCTTCTCTGCTCTGCAGGAAGCCTGCTTCTCCCGCTACCATTCCCTCTGCTTGTGTTCCCTCTCTCGCTGTGTTTCTCTCTGTCAAATAAATAAAATCTTAAAAAAAAAAACTTAAAAAAAAAAAAGAATAAAAATATGTATTTGAGAGAGAGAGGTGGGCGTTAGGGCAGGGGAGCAGAGGGAGAGGGAGAGAAAGAATCTCAAGCAATCTCCCTGCTGGACATAAAGCCCAACTCAGGGTGGGGGGGGGATGTAGGTGGGGGGTAAGGTTTGAGGGTGTGGGCTTGATCTCACAACCCTGAGATCATGACAAGAGCCAAAATCAAGAATCAGGTGCTTAACCCACTGAGCCACCCAGGTGCTCTATGAACATCATATTTGAAGTAGTTTTCTTTTGTGTTATTTATCTACAACTAGATATAGAAAGTGAGAAAACTATTCTATCTAGATTAGAAATAAATTTGTCATTCTTAAGAATAGATTTAGCAACAATATTTAGGACCTAAAGGAAGAAAACAGTACGATTTCATTGAAAACCTTGAAGTAATTGTTGATCAAATGGAAAGGTATGTCTTATTCCTATAGAGGAATCCTGAATAAGTTAAAAATGTCAATTTTCCAAAGAATAATATATTCATTTTCTGAAATTCTAGTTAAAATTCCAGCACTTTTAGATATCACATGTTAATTTATAAATGGAAGAATAAAAGTCTGAGGCTTACCAAATCATAGAATAGGAAAATAGTGATGGAGTGCTTGTCATTTCAGTTACTGAAACATATTATAATAAAAACTGCATATTTCCAGAGAGCTAGACACATATCATTGGTGCCTAATGTACTTTTTTTTTTAAGATTTTATTTCTTTGAGAGAGAGTGAGCGAGAGAACACAAGCAGGGTGAGTGACAGAGACAGAGAGAGAAGCAGGCTCCCTACTGAGTAGGGAGCCAATGCGGGGCTCGCTCACAGATCCCCCAGGATCATGACCTGAGCTGAACACAGCCCAACACTTAACCAACTAAGCCACCCAGGAGCCCCTTGACTGTAGCCTTTGAAAGTAGATACAAGTAAATGAAACAATTAGACATTGGACAAATATATTTCAATTCACTGAGCAGAGGATGGTAATGTAGAGGTATAAAGTGTGTCCCTATTTAAGAATGCTTAAATATATTCAATGTGGATCGCAAGTACTGATCATAAAATAAAAGCATTTAAAAAAATAGGACAATTTAGGAATCTTAGGTTTCCCTGTTATTGGTGTAGCTTGTTTTGGTCAAGATGCAGTACACACAATTGGCAAAATGTCAATATACCTGAATTTTTAAAAATTATACTTTTGTGGAATAAAAATTCTTAAAAATAAATTAGATGGTGAAAATATTTTCCTATACGTGAAAGAGAAAGTACTCTTTTTTAACACAAAAACTTTACTTATCAACAATACAAAAACAACCCATTAAAATTTGTTAAATATAATAGGTAACATATAGATGAGCAACATCAAGTGTTCAGTGAATATATAAGATACTCATATTTCCTGTTAATTAGGAAAATTCAAAATTAATAACTATAGCGTATCATTTTATACCACTGATTTCGTGAATGTTTTTGAAGTGGTAACAGCACTGCTTGCAGGAATGCAGGAAAATGAGTACACTCATATTTCTGAAAACTGTGTCTTTATTAAGGACCTAAACATAACACCACAAACTGTCGATCCACCCATCCATTCATGCATCCATCCATAGATCCACCCACTTGTTGAACAAATGAACAAATATGTGCCAGGAATTCTGTTAGGCACATATATTGGAAGATATAGCAAAGGGGAGTGTATTAATCAGGCTTCTTTCACTCGAAAGAGACAGAAGTCCAACTCAAGATAGCTCAAGAAAAAAGGAACATGTGTTGGTTTATGTATCTAATAGCCCTGGAATTAGGAACACTGGATTTAGAGTCTCAAATGAGGTCATCTGGTCTTCATTTCTGTGTCTTTTTGAGTGAGTGTGTCTGTATGGACACACAGTGACTACTAGCAGCCTGTTAGTCACAGAACAACATACAGAAATTAGAACGGATATATGACCTCCTCTCCTTCACTTTGTGAGAAAACTCCTTGAGAGTACTTGGGCTCTCTCCAGTTGTGCAAGCAAGATCCTTTGATTGACTGGTTATATAGTCACTGGGGTAATGGTAGAGGAAAGAGATGTAAACACACTGAAACATTGGAGTAGATTGCTCGGGAAGGAGAGATTCTCTTTCCCAAAGGAGAGTTAAATAGATATTCTGGATTGGTTCCCTCAAACTTTATTCCATCCTCCTGTTTGTAGAAATTGAAAAGCTAGAATTGTATCTCCAGGAGTCGCTGGCAGTGAGGATAGTGAGTATAAATTAGGTCTTTACATTAGATTCACTGAAGCAAAATTTGGAAGGGATGAGAAGAGAGCCATCTTCCTGTAATTTTTGGGTGTTCCACTGACAAACAGTATCATGAAAATGTGAACTTTTTTTTTTTTCCTTTCCCTCTGAAGCATCTTTATAATATCCACGCTCCGGCTCCCCCAGCGGTAATGGCTGTGTAGTGCTCTTCCTTGTAGTATACAATGGCAGCCTTGGAGAGAGTAACTGCTGTGGTGGTATATTCTGTATCCTTTTGTGAGTCACTCTAGGAGGCCCATCCAGGACCCATTTCTCTAGAAAATTCAGTAAGTAAACAACTAAACCCTTCATTAGCAGGGGTGCAACTTGTAAGCACCTTAGTTCCTTTCTGATTGAAGTGCCTATAGTAAGATATTCTTTCTTGGCCAACCATGCATGAACAAAGGGTTCAACAAGGATTCTTGGCAAACCAACCCCAACAGATGTCCATGCTCTCTATCCCACTACTTGCCTGAGTAGCATCCACATCCCTTCTTCTTTTCAGATATATAATAGAAAAAATTCTGATGGAGTATTAGAGATGATTACAACTGTATTATGTGTTGGCTATGAGCAACTAAGACACTCAACCTAAAATTAATAGCAACAACTGTTATATTTCCCTTTTATAAGTTATCCCAACTAATAAGATTGTATATAAAGGTGAGTTATATTTATGACATATTTTCTGAGAGGAATTATTTATGTTCTCTTTATGAAATTGAATGAAATGAAGGAGAATGTTGATGATAGATAATCATATAAAAGATGAGATGTGTGTCTCTGTCTTTGTGAAGGTTAAGTTATACTTGTGAGTACATGATTTTCTTTGAAGAGTATGATTTGTTAGACTAAATTACATTATGGGGCATTTTTTTTATTAAAGGACACAATCTGTTAGGATAAATATTCTGGCTTCTCTTCACTCTCATTTCATTTAATAACTGAGCCAACTGAATGCATTTTTAACTTTAATATCTCCCCAGAAGATGTACTAAATAACATTTATTGATGTGATTGCAATAGTTATTAAAATGTCAATCAGATTCTTTAAATTATACCCAAAAGCATCTGGTGAAGCAACTGAACTCACTCCAACTACATTATGAAAACAGCAACGGAGAATCAGATCAATAGCCTGAGTTTAGAGCCACAAAAAGTGTACCTAAGAAAAGGCTGCTTTGGGGGACTTTTAGATAATAGTTTAAGTTAAACTAAATTAAATAAGGAGTGTTCTGTGGATCAGTTTTGAATCACTCTAAAATAATAGGCCCTCATTTCCTCCTCTGGGATTCGTAAACTGAGAATGTATTTTACATATTATAGACAATAAAAACTTTGGAAGACAAATTGGCATAAGAATCCATATTTTATAATAGATGATGAAATCAATGCCCAACAATTTAAGAAAAATGTTACTCAAATCTGTTTATTTCCCCTGAGATCCATCGATGTGAGGTGTGTTCTTTTGTTGTTGTTTTGTTTGTTTTGGTTTTTACTTTTTACTATAATACTGAAATCTATTTGGGAAATGAAGAAAATGAAGGAGAGAAGAATCTTAATTTCTGTCATTTCTTTTCTCAATAGGAAGTATGTTGTGCTCCTCTGAAATCCACGATAAATTCCTCTGATCCCCTATTTTTAAAAATTTTTATAATTTCTTTCACTCCAGGAGCTGTTGTAGGAACAGTTCAAAATATATTTGTAGTGAGTTTTATCAGGATATGATATGCATACCATAAAGTTCACCTTTTTACAATGTACAACTCAGTGATTTTTAGTAGATTCATTAAATTGTGCATCAGTCATAATAATGTGCTTGAGGGGCGCCTGGGTGGCTCAGTGGGTTAAAGCCTCTGCCTTCGGCTCAGGTCATGATCTCAGGGTCCTGGAGGAATCTCTGCTCAGTGGGGAGCTTGCTTCCCCCTCTCTCTCTGTCTGCCTCTCTGCCCACTTGTGATCTCTCTCTTCTCTGTCAAATAAATAAATAAAATCTTAAAAAAAAAAACAAAAAACCAAACCAAACCGAAACAAAAAAAACCCCAACATGATTCTAAAACATTTCATCATCCATTCCCCAAAACCCTGTATCCTTCAGCAGTCACTTCCCGTTTCTCCGTGCCCTTAGTGCTGGCAAATACGTATCTGTTTTTCATCTCTATAGACTTGCCTTTTCTGGACATTTCATATAAATGGAGTCCTACAATATGTGGCCTTTTGTATCTGGATTATTTCATTTGGCACCAGGTTTTCAAAGTTTACTCATGTTGTAGATTGAATCAATACTTCATTTCTTTTTATGTCCAAGTAAGATTCCATTGTACGGATAAATGGTAGTTTCTTATTGTTCTGGTTAGTTTATCTCTTACCTCTGCACCCACCCTTTTTCCTTACTGTTTTACTTTCATACCTTTTTCACACACTCCAAAGATTAATCATCAACATGCTTAAGACAATCTCAGGTCAAGACTTTATTATTTTGTCCTTCTAGACCAGTGTCACACTGGTTTAATTATTACTGATAAGCAAAATGTGTTTGAGTTGGGTAAGAAAGATCTCCTTTTTGGTCTTCCTTTTCAGACTTGTCTTATTTATGTTATTGTATTCTTTTGTGCAAAGTTTAGACTAATTTTATGAGTTCTTATGCTTCCCCCTAAATCCAGTTGGGATTTTAATGATAAGTTTTTAATATTTCAATTTTACTTTATTTTATTTTTTATTATTAACATATAATATATTATTTGTTTCAGGGGTACACGTCTGTGATTCATTAGTCCTATATAATACATAGCTCTCACCACAACAAATACCCTCCCCAATGCCCATCATCCAGCCACCTCATCCCCTCACCTCCAGCAACCCTCAGTTTGTTTCCTGAGATTAAGAGTCTCTTAGAGTTTGTCTCCCTCTCTGTTTTCATCTTGTTTCATTTTTTTCCTCTCTTCCCTTGTGATCCTCTGCCTTGTTTCTTAAATTCCACATCTCAGTGAGATCATATAATTGTCTTTCTCTGATTGACTTATTTCGCTTACCGTAATACCCTCTAGTTCTATCTACGTCATTGCAACTGGCAAGATTTTATTTTTTGATGGCTACGTAGTATTCCATTGTATATATACCACATCTTTATCCATTTGTCTATTGATAAACATCTGGGCTCTTTCAATAGTTTGGCTATTGTGGACACTGCTGCTATAAACATTGGGGTGCAGGTTCCCCTTCAGATCACTACATTTGCATCTTTGTGGTAAATACCCAGTAGTTAATTGCTGGGTTGTAGGGTTCTAATTTTAATTTTATTGAATTTTTAGATCAGTTTTGGAAGAGTGATATATTTACAAGAGTAAATATTTAAATATGTAAATATATTTACAGGCATAAATATTTATAATATTTGTAATATTTACATTTCTTACTCATTAATATCATTTTCTCTAAGATTTTCTTATTTCAATTGGCTTATTAAAAAGATTTGGCATCTCTGTTATCTACTGATTATTTTTAATTGCTATGCTATTATAGATGTCTGTTTTATCTGACTTCTGTTTTTGTTTTGTTTTCTTTGTTTTGTTTTTTGCTTTTTGTTTTTCGTGTTTTTTTGAGAGGGAGAGAGAGAGGGGAGGAACAGAAGAAGGAAAGGGAGAGAGAAACTCAAGCAGACTCCATGCCCAATGTGGAACCCAACTCAGGGCTCAATATCATGACTCAGATATCATGTCCTGAGCCAAAATCAAGAGTCGCAACACTTGAGCAACTGAGCCACCTCGCTCAGTCCTAAGCAAGCGAACACCTGAGTCCCTTACTTCCATTTTCTAATTAGATATTCCTTGTGTTAGAGCAGATACTGCTTGTGCTCTGCCTAGACCCCTCAGCTTCATTTACTGTTTTGTGTGCCCAGCCCTGGGCTTATGCATGCTTGATTGCTTTGGGCTCACCTCTGAGACTTTTGAGAGGACTGTTTCATTCCCACCCTCTCCTCTCCACAGTGGGGAGAATCTGGTGTCTCTTCTCACCTAATCTAGGCATACCATAGCCTGTGTCTGTCCAAGGGAAAATACATAACCAAGGTAGGATTAACTGAGATATAATTTGAACTCTGG
>CM053608.1:18916451-18936683 GCA_028646535.1 Procyon lotor
TTTCTCTCTCTCTCTCTTTTTCTTCCTTTGTTCATTTGTTTTGTTTCTTAAATCCCACTGTGAGTGAAATCATATGGTATTTGTGTTACTCTGACCTTTTTCACTTAGGATTTTTCCTCTCTAGCTCCATTCATGTTATTGGTCATTCTTTTTTATGGCTAGATAATATTCCTCTGTGTGTGTGTGTGTGTGTGTGTGTGTGTAAACATATATACCACATATTCTTTATCCATACATCAGTCAGTGGATACTTGGGCTACTTCCATAATTTGGCTATTATAAATAATGTTGCTATGAATGAAGGGGTGAATGCATCCCTTTGAATTAGTGTTTTTGTATTTTTCTGATTAAATACCTCTAGTATGATCACTGGATTATAAAGGGTAGTTTTGTTTTTTTTACTTTTTCAGGAAACTCCATACTATTTTCCCCAGTGGCTGCACCAGTTTGCATTCCCACCAAAGCACAGGAAGGCCCCCTTTTTTTCACATCCTTACCAGTGCTTGTTTCTTATGTTTTTGATTTTAGCCATTCTGATAGGTGTGAGGTGACATCTCATTGTAGTTTTAATTTACTTTTTAATTTAATTTAATTTAATTTTTGTGGTGATGAATGATGTTGAGAATCTTTTCATGTGTCTGTTGGCCATCTGGATGTCTTCTTTGGATAAATATCTGTTTGTGTCTTGTGCCCATTTTTTAATAGGATTATTTGTTTTTGACTGTTGAGTTGTGTAAGTTCTTTATATATTTTAGATGCTGACCTTTTATTGGATATATCATTCACAAATCTCTTCTCCCATTCCTTAAGATACCTTTTAGTTTTATTGATTGTTTCCTTCACTGTGCAGAAGCTCTTTATTTTGATGAAGTCCCAATAGTTTATTTTTGCTTTTATTTCCCTTGCCTCAGGAGACATATCTGGAAAGATGTTACTATGGCCAGTGTCAGAGAAATTGCTGCCTATGCTCTGTTCTAGGATTTTTATAGTTTCAAGTCTCACATTTAGGTCTTTAAGTCATTTTGAGTTTATTTTTGTGTATGGTGAGTATTTCACCATATGTCCAGTTTCATTCTTTTGCATGTAGTTATCCAGCTTTCCTAACACCATTTGTTGAAGAGACTGTCTTTTTTCCTGTGGGATTTTCTTTTCTTCTTTGTTGAAGATTAATCAACCATATGATTCTGGGTTTATTTCTGGGTTTTCTAGTATGTTCTATTGATTTATATGTCTTTTTTGGTGCCAGTACCATAATATTGACTTTTTAATATCTATCTTATATCCAGTCGGCTTTCCTTAGTTTTGATAAGTTTTTGTATATTCTTTTGTGTTACATTTGGATAAAGCAATAAAAATAAAAATGAGAAGTAGCAATACTGCAAGTCAGTTTCCTGGTAAAACTGATCAAGGGGAAAAAAACCCCACAGAGCACACAATCACATGCATTCATTAGGCTATAACTAGGGTTTACAATGTTGCTTTTTCCCTATTCCCTTGTAATAAAATCCTCCCTAATTTATTTTGGTAATAATTGTTTACTGACTCATTCAAAGACATAAATGCGGTAGTGTTGCTACATCTGTCAACAAAATTGAGGTGAGCTTATTTAGTCTTCCTGGTTCCAGAGCAGCTTTGCAGCATATTGTCCCCAGTCTGAACTGCTTATTCGCTAAAGTGCATTCACTGTGGGGAATGTCATTGCAGAATTTCAGTTTTGGAGCGTTGTATATGTTCTTATACAGTTCCCTTCGCCAAGCTATGTTTGTTTTCTTCCCTTTTGTACTTCACCAGGGACTGCTACTGAAGCAGGTGAATACAATAGGGTGGATTCCCTAGACTAAAACTTCTAGCTTGACCTGGTCCAGAACAAAGTGAGGGAGAGAAAAGTGTGATGACAAAGCCCTCTATCTTAACTTTCCTTGTTCATTCCTTCAATATAAGAAATCGGAATTTTCCCCTGTAATTAAATGTAACTTTATATTGGGTCAAATCTGTCTGTGATTTCTGACGTTTCTAAGTTTTTGAAATATCAAGTTTTAAAATATCAAAAGTTTTAAAATATCAAAGGAATTATCTGTATCTTATAGTACTTAATTTAAAACATTTTTGGAGGGGAGTGCTAAAAGTTTTTATGAGTCCTTGGTAATGGATTTGATTTGCAGAGTTTTCCAAAACAAAGTATGGGAATAGTTCAACCTTTCTTATGGCCATAGTGCATGGTTGGAAAGAAGCATGTCCCTTGGATAAGGCGATGTTTTTGCAGTTTAAAATATCAGTCTTCATTTGGGGAAGAAATACCTTTGGACTCTAAAAAGGAGGCAATGGTGTCTAATCCCAAGATTTCTTTTCTTTATAGTGGATGAACTGTGGTTGTATTATTCAGGATAGGTTAGATTATATTGTGGAAACAAACAAGTGTCAAATTTCTGTGGCTTACAAAAGCAAAGTTTAGTTTTTACTCAGTCTGCCTTTCCGTTGTAGGTAGTGAGTGTCCAATTTTGAATATCAGATAAATAATTTTTTAGTATAAACAAGTCTCCTGTCATTTTTGGGATATACTCATTCTGAAAATGTGTTTACTGTTTATCTTAAATTTAATGGATGTACTGTATTTTGATTTGCTATATCTAGCAATCCTCTTTGTAGCTCAGGAGATTACACTGCTCATTGTTGTCAGTCAGTCTCACAGTGGCAGGGGCAGAAAATGGAGGATGTGTTCAACCAAATATTGTTTCTTAAATCCCATGCTGTTGACTCATATATAACATTTCCACATCATTTCATTGGCCAAACCAAGTCTCAGAGCCGGTGAGATTTGGTGAACATTTAAAAAAATAATTCAGGCCACCACACCACATCAAGATTAGAGAAAGTTTCATTGATATGGATACAGTTTAAAAGAAGTTGCATGCATTCAACACATACTTCTGAGTGTAGATTACAGGGCAAGTATGCCTGGAAATTCTGCAGTTAACTGAATTAGAGATAGCTTCTGCCCTCATGGAGATTGCATGATCAGGAAGAAAGATATTTTCTACATCTATCAACTAAATAGGATATGTTAGAAACAGAGAAGACAACTTTAGAGAGGGCAATGAAAGCCTCGTATTGAAAGGCTTAACAATATGTGGGAAGGTTAACAATATGTGGGAAGGTTAAACATTTTTTGATGGAAATGACATTTATAGTGACACTTAAAGGATAGGTGAGTGAACCTCCTGAATGACAAAGACAGTGAGGATTATTTTAGGCCAGGAGTTGGCAAACTAAGATCTGTGGGCCAAATCCCACCTGTTGCCTACATTTTGTAAATGAAATTTTACTGGAGCACAGACCTATTCATTAGCTATTATCTATGACTGCTTTTGCACTACATTGGGCAAGTTGAGTCATTTTAATAGAAACTTTATGGCCCACAAAGCCTAAAATAATTTCCTTTTGACTTTCTATACCAAAAAAAGTTTGAGGAAACTTATTATAGGCAAAATGTAGTCTCTCTGTGGAGAAAGAAGCTTCACATATGCATAGAATGATAGAATATTGTATTAGCTCATCCACGACGTTGATGATAATATGGATGGAGAGACAAAGAATGTCCAAATCACATAGTGATATGTAGAACATGTTTAAAGATTTTTTCTATGCATAAAATAATGGTAACAGCAGTGATCATAATTCAATTCTTACTAAAAATATTACTCTAGGGGAACCTGGGTGGCTCAGTCTGTTAAGCATCTCCCTTGGGCTCAGGTCATGCAGTGTCCTGGGACTGAGCCCTGCACCGTGTTCCCTGCTTAGCAAGGAGCCTGCTTCTCCCTCTTCCTCTGCCTGCTTCTTCCCCTGCTTGTGCTCTCTCCCTCTATCTCTGTCAAATAAATAAATAACATCTTAAAAAATTAAAAAATAAAAATGAAAATATTACTCTAATAACTGCCAGAAGAATAGTTGAAAGGAAGGCATCGGTAAGACCAGCAAAACTAGTTTGGATCTGCTTAGAGAGAGATGTCGGCAGCTTGAAGTCAGGTGATAAAAGGAGAGAGAATGGACTTGAGTGCAAGAAATACAGACATACTAATGAAGTAGTCTAACAGGATTTAGTGTTTAAGTTGATGTAGGGAATGAGGGGGGATGAGGAATTAATGATGACTGTCACAATCAGAGCCATGCCATTTCCTGAAACTGTGAAGAGGAAGGGAGCATTCTTCTGTTTTCTGTAGTGAGGGAGTCATATTTTCAGTTTTCAACATGTTGGTTAGAAGTTCCAATGAAACATATGAGAGAAGATACTGAGAAACAACTTAATATACCAGCCTGTAATTCAGAAGACAAGTCTCTCTGTAGAGTAAATTTCAAAGTATTTGTTGAAATTACTGGATTTTGATTTAGGAGAGAGATAGAAAGCAACATTTAGGCTTATCTAAATTGCATGCTCCCACACATTTTTTTTTTTTTTTTTTACTTTGCAACTTTGGTCACTGATTCAGCTAAGGATGAAATACTGTGTCATTTCTCTTTTGATTTTTGTGTGTTTTGCTTTATTTTGTTTCATAGTGTTTTATGTTATTTTATTTTTTGTTGCTTCTATGAATTTTTTATGAGCACTGGTGTGTCTTATGGAAGAAAATGGAGAGATTGTTTCATTTTTTGGTGAGAAACTATATGATACCATAAAACCCTCATCATATCCCTCATTAATGGGATTGAAATCAGGGAGGGTGAGCTCATGATAGCTGCTCATCATGGAGACAATTGATGAGAAACCTAGTCAATGGAGTCTGGGGTAAGAAGGTCAAATGAAGACATTTTTCAAGGTGTGAGCATTTTGAGCATATTTAAATAGTGATGGTAGAGAGAATAAACGGTGAAATTGGAGACACAAAAGTGAAAAAAAAAAAACCACCATGAATATTCTGTATTTATGGGCATGGATGGACTCAGAGGATGCTAGAACAAACCATCTTTTATAGGAAAGAGAAGCTTGTAGACTTATGGTGGGATGATGTAGGTAGGATAATTTCTATCGCTCTGTAAAGTGAATATGGGAAAGGTGGAAAGATGAATGCGGGGGTTTTGGAAGAATGGAAAAAGAAGAATACTTTTTAGTCCTTGGGAAGGCAGATTGATTACCAAAATGTAGCAAATTTGTCAGGCAATATTAATACAGAATCATAGTCTCATCTAGATGCAGAACCCTCAAAATTATATCAATAATTTAATTGCAGAAGAAATGTTATACAAATGTTATAAAAGATACTGGCAGTGGTCTTATTCCACCATCCACTCATCTTCTGAATAACCTTTTCCTCCAATTTGATCCAACTGTTCCAAGTCCATTTCCTTCTGAATCTGGGCATTCTCAGGGCCTCAGATCAACCCTGAATTTGATGGCAAGGAAAATCGTAGCTCACAGAAACTTCAAATTGCTTACAGAACCTACAGATCCCCATTATTTCCATTGATGATTACAAATTCAGGTCAAAGTTACATATTTTTATTGTGTCTATTATTTGTCTTTATTTTAGCCCCACAATGTCCATAATAGCTGCCTGGCATTTTTGTGCTTAGGACGCTATAATCTGGATTTTCAGTATCTCATTCTCTCTTCTCTAATCATTTATTGTTTGCTAAACTTGTGCTAAAAGACATGTTTGCTTTTTCCTTATTTCCCTAAGCTCTGAACTTCCCTGTTTCAACTTACCTATCTCTCAGATTCTCTATCTAGATTCTTTTTTCCAAATCCAGTTTTGGTTTGCTTTAACTATGTTCTTTTATTGTGCTTCCTCTGGTTGGATTTCATCTGACCTCTACTGGACCAATAAAATAAAAAACAATTAAGTGCAATTTTTAAGAGCACTGTCTTTCCTACAAAGTAGTATTAACTGCCTTAGAGGAAAGAAGCTGAAGAGGGGTTTGGGCCCTTGTTAATTTACATTTAATTTTAGCTCAGAGGTCCTTAAAGGCAGTGGTTATGTCTGTGTGTGAATAGGGATATTTAATCAGTCCAGGCTGTCAGGTTGATAGTAGTGCTTATCAAGAAATTAGAGAAAAATGTGCTACCAAGTCCATCCTCCTGCCATAGAAAGAGCAACAAATCAGATGTGGAAAGTCAAACACTATGATTAAAAAGCTCATCTGCCCTAGGGAGTCTTTCATATATATATATTTAATATTCAGCTTGAGTGTACTACTGTGCATACAGCTTTTTCCATTTTAGAGGTTTTAATTGCAATACCTCCTGCATTGAGAAGGCAGATTTTTTTCTTTTAAGTAATGATGCTGATTAATAGTATTTTAAAACTTGAGGAGTACAGAGTTGTGTCAGAGGAAGATTTTGATGATTTTCAAACAAGAAACTTTTCCTAGACACATTGTGAAATGCCACCTAAAATATATATGATATGTTGTATTTCACTGCCTCAAGGAAGTGTCTATATCTTTCCTGTTTTATTTAGTAAATATATTTTAAAGATTTTATTTATTTATTTGACAGAGAGCAAGAGAGCACAAGCAGTGGGAGTGGCAGAGGGACAGGGAGAAGCAGGCTCCTTGCTGAGCAAGGAGCCCATTGTGGGGCTTGCTTGGTCCCAGGACCCTGGAACCATGACCTGAGCCAAAGGCAGATACTTAGCTGACTGAGCCACCCAGGTGCCCTTTGTTTAGTATATTCTGATAGTCTTAGGTTAGGCATACAAATGCATATTTCACTCTGCTCCATATGTGAATATTCTCCATTCAAAATGCATTTCAGCCTTAAAGTTTTAGCCATGAATAATAACATTTGTGAATTAAACACCTTACTGGGTTAGGTATTTTGTCGTAGGCTATGTTGGTCTAAACTAGATTCTCTAAATAGCAGAAAAACACTTTGTCCTTGGCTTGGCTTAATGACTTTAAGATTATCCAGTTCTATGTTAGACCAGCCTTCTTACCAGGGAATATAGAAAATCCTTCAGTGAGTCTCAGATTCCGTTTTTGACAGTCTTCCAAGCCATGAACTGTCAAAAAAATCCGGCTGTCTTAATTAATCTTGACATGTTTGAGCACCTAGAACCAATATTCCTGTCTGAGGAATCTATAGGCCAATTTCTAGAATGCCCTCACTCTCTTAGTAGCCAGACAATCCACCTGTCAGGATCTTTTACTTTTCTCCAAGGCGTAACCTGATTGCTTCCCAGAACTGGAACCAGGAGGGCAATTTCTGTAGGAAAACCAGCTGCCGGGAACACTTTCCCTGTTCCCTTGTCATTACATATCTCCTGAACTCTAGTCTGTGCTAAAGTCTCAAAGATAACCACCTTTCCCTTTTTGACGAAGGAACTAAACTAGTTCACCTCTTCTTCCTTCACACGGGCACGACATTAGTGTTCTTCATTGAAACAGACCACCTGGAGGTGGAGATGGAGATAGGTATTTATTTTAAATTGGTTTGGCTCATAATATTGTGAGGGCTGGCAGATTTGTAGGGCAGGCTAGAAGAATGGAAATTCTGGAAAGAGTTGACCTTGCAGTCTTGACTACGAATTCCACAGGGAAGCAGATTGGAAACTCGGGTATGGCTTCTATGTTGCAGTTTTGAGGAAACCTGAGTCTTTGCTCTTAAGACCTTCAATTAATTGAATGAGGTCCATTCACATTAGGGGAGAGGGTAATTTGCTTGACTTGAAGTCTCTTAATTTAAATGTTAGTCACATCTTAAAAAAACTTTACAGCATCATCTAGACTGTTGTTTGGTCAAACAACTGTGTACTCTCACCTAGCTAAATGGACACATAAAATTAACCACTATAAGGACATTAAAAAAAAAAAAACTTCCCACCAAACAAATGTGAAAATAATTTGAAATGTTTGTGAGAAAAGAAAAAAGAAATAGATTCTGGTGAAAAAAGAAAAAAGAAATAAGAAATAGAGGTTTCTAGGAGTAAAAGCTAAATGTTTCCGTCAGCTGGTTTTCCTACAAAAGGGTCTAGGTTTCTCTTTTCTAAAAATGTCTTTTTAGTATGGCGTCATGAATAGACTTGTTTGTTGAGACACATAAAAAGAAAATTTATAAAAGCCAGCAAAAGATCTTCATGAAAAAATCATGCTGAATATCAGGATTTTCTGGAATTATTTCATTTATTTTCCCCTGGAATTCTAATGCATCCTTTTGTACAAAATTTTTTAATTGAACACAAGTTTTTCTCTTCTATGCCAGGTCATGATTAAAATGATCAATCATACAAAAAACTAGGGAAAGTTTTATTTAGTGCTGTAAAGAGGAAATAGTGTCACCTATTCAAAAATACTGACACATTTTATCTGGATGTTATCAATGTGTATAGGTGAAGTAATATGAAAAGGAGATCTATGCGCGCCTGGGTGGCTCAGTGGGTTAAAGCCTCTGCCTTCATCTCAGGTCATGATCTCAGGGTCCTGGGATCGAGCCCCGCATGAGGCTCTCTGCTCAGCCGGGAGGCTGCTTCTCCCTCTCTCTCTGCCTGCCTCTCTGCCTGTGTGTGCTCTCTCTCCCTCTGTCAAACAAACAAATAAATAATCTTTTAAAAAAAAAAGGAGATACTGTGATAACTTAGAGATTTTACATACTGCTTTGAGTAAGGTGTCCATCATAATAAAGGTAATTCTAAAAGGATGATAGACTGAGAAGAAAACAGAACAAAAAATAATCTAGGCTTATAAAAGTATATTTACTATAGAATACAGATAGAATGCTAGGCATATTCTGAAAAAATACTTCTTTGGTAAAGATAAGTACATTTGAAGTCATCTCTTTTGTATTTTCAGAAAAAATAAGAAAATATTATATTTTTGAAATAAGTGCAAAATGAATTAGCAATCTGTGATGAAAGAGAGCAGGAGCAAGAGAGAATGAGAGTTAGAGAGAAAGCTGGTTTTAGGATAGCAGAAGAAATAAAATTGAATAAAATATAAATACTAGGAAAATAGCAGTGCTATAAATCTGGATTTGAAAATAATGTGAATTAGGTATTTATAGTTACAGCAATTTAGGATTAAGACTTTTATTTTTTTAAGATCTCTTTTCAGTTACCAAGACAGTGATGATGTTAGGTCCATGATCCTGGAAGAGGGGAAAAAAAAAAGAAAGGCAATCCAAAAATATGAGCGTAACATTTGCTTTTGATTTACCCATTAAGGCATTTGCTTAATTTAAAACCCAGTCTGTGAGGCTGAGCAACTGAGTGTCTCATCGGAGTTGAGGATAAGTGGAGTTTATGGTCTGGTAATAAGAGACTCTTGAATGCATACCCCAAAGTTTCAGTGGGAAAATTCAAAGAGCTAAATGCCTGGAGCAGTGTTGATTCAGGTGATACCATCCCCACAAAGACTAAAGGCCAATTTCAAATCAAGTTAATCCCTATGAGATTAGGGTCATCCTCCCCTAGCATAGTATCCGCTAAAAGTAGAAAAAAAGAAAAGTCTCTCTAGAGGGAAGTAACATCAACAAGAACTTTAAATTTTCTCTACAGAGTTTTCTTGTGGAGCAGTCTGTAATTAACAAAATTACTGGGCATGCAAAAAGGTAAAATATTATTGAAAAACAAGAGGGAAATGATATTAGAAACTGACTCATGGAGAACACAGATGCAGGTTGTTAGACATGGGTTTTTAAATCACTATGACTAACATGTTCAAGAAATTAAATGACAGAGTATAAATTGAAAGCAAAATGAATGACAGTTTTATATCACTAAAGACATAAAATTATGGTAGCTGAAATTAGAAATTAATGCATGGATTTTATAGCAGATTTCACAGATGGTGAGAGAATTAGAGAACTAGAAGTGAGATCATAGGATAATATTTCATTGGAAGCATATATAAGAAAAAAGAAGGTGAAGTGCCTAGGTGGCTCAGTTAAGAGTTTGCCTTCAGCTCAGGTCCTGATCCAAGGGTCTCCTACGTGGGGCTCCCTGCTCAGTGGAGAGCCTTCTTCTCCCTCTCCTTCTGCCCCTCCCACTCATGCTCTCTCTCCTCTATCTCAAATAAATAAAATCTTTAAAAAAAGAAGAAAAAAGAAGGAAAGAGACATACAGAATAAAGAAAAGAATGTCGGCATTTTTAACTAGTCTCAGGAAGAGAGGAGAGAGTGACTGAGCGAAACTTACAATAACTGAGAATTTTCCAAAATTAATGAAAGACAGATTGAAGACACTTTAAGAAAGCCAATAAGGTTAAGTAAAGAGAAAAACATGTCTAAGAATAACATCGTAAAACTGCATAAAGCCAAAGACAAAGGAAAAAAAAAAGATTATCATGAAGTGAGCAGCTCTAATACTGATACAATGCAACTCTTTCTTGGCAGCTAGACAAATACGGAATTATTTAAATTAATGAAAGGAATAAATGTCAGTATACAGTGTTTACCATACAAGTATGTTCTTCAATAATTAAGGTAACTTAAGAAGTTTTTAAAGAAAAGACTTTAAGAAGTCTTCAGCAATATATGTGCAATAAAGGAAATGCTAAGAAGGAGTTTTTCAGGAAAAAGAAAAATTGAGATGGAAGCCTGGAAGTGTAGAGAGTGATCCAGTACAGTATAAAGGGTAAATGAGTAAAAATATAAATATTTACACTGTAAACCCAAAATATTAATATCAGGTAGAATTTAATATGGATAATTAAAGTTAGGCACAGTAATTATACAAATGTCACAAGGTGTAAATGGACCTAAAGTATTTCAGAATCCTTTTATTTGCTAGAAAGTGGAAAAGGTATAAATCTCTATTTATATATATTTAATAAGTGAATGATGAGTAGTATTATTATTTGTGTTATGTATAAAGAAAGGAGTAAAAATAGGTGGAAACTTTCAAGAGAAAACAGAATAGTAGAAGTGATTAAACAAAAGCAAAGTTCTTCAATCTTGACTTTTGACATTTGGGACCAGATAATTCCTTATTAACTGTCCTGTGTATTATAAGATATAAGAGGCCACTGCCCCTGGCCTCTACCAAATAGATGCTAGTAGCAAATTTCCTCACAGGGTGAGATAATAAAAAAAGTCTCTAGAAATTACCATATGCCCCCTCAGGGACAAAATCATCCTTAGTTAAGTACCCCTGCACTAAAGGAAAGCAACGTAGCTAAGGAAAAGTAATATATGCTTATTAGACAGTTGTAAAAATTAAATAGTAATATGGCACATTTAATCTGAAATCCATAAGAAGTTGTAGTAAGTGTAAACAGGTCAGCTTCCACCTCTCAGTGAAATGAAACGGATACTGGCAGTCAGGATTGGCTGGTATGACTGAATAGAAACTGGAATCCCAAATTTGAGGCCAGTTTTCCCCAGAGGCTGTTGGTGAGTTCTGGGTTTCAGAGGAAAGTGGGTGATATAGAACTGGTAAGGCAGAGGGAATCTCCACTCTCACTGGGTACCTCAGGGACAAAGACCAGGTAGAGTGAGAGCATGTGCAGAAAAGAGGGAAATTTGAACTTGTGAGAGAGTGAGTCTGAAAAGCCAATCTCAAGAAAACCCAGATGGATAGAATTTTCAATGCTAAGGATGTAGACTCTCCAAAGTCTCAGTTAATATCAAAGGAGAGCCATTCTTGGGGAATAAAGACAAACTGATGGAGGACAGGCTTTTACCAATACTGGGGCTTTATTTAGGTACAGTATATATGGAAAAGGGGATACTGGTGGAAGTTAGCCACTTCATTTCTTTTATACATAATATCTAGCACACAGTAACGATTTGCTAAACATATAAAAAAGACAAAAATACGACTTACTGATAGAAGAAAAGTTATGGTAGACACACAGACAAACGAGTTATTGAAGTTAGGAAATGAAGGCAATCAAATAATGGTGATAAATATAGACTATGTGTGGGAATTTTATACTGGTAACTCATTTTGAGATAAATTTAAAAAGTCTGAGTGAAATGAAACATTATATTCTTGGGTTTAATGATTAAAGATTGTTAAGATGGAAATTCCTCCCAAGATGATCTTCAGATCCACAGCAACCTAAATTAAAATTCCAGCAGGATTCTTAAAATAGAAAGCAACACAGTTATTCTTAAAATGTATATGGATAAAAAAAACCTAGAACAGCCAGAACCGCCTTGCAGTAGAAAAACAAGTTGGAGATCTTACTCTGACTGACTGCCAGACTTATCATTAAGCTTTAAAAAATTGTGACAATGTTATTGCCTTCAAGATAAACACATTGATTAATGAAACAGAATAATTTAGAAATAAAGACACATGTATGTAATCAAGTGATCCTTGACAAAAACACCAATATAATCCAATAATGAAATAAAAAGACTGTCTAACAGTGGTCCTGGAAATGAATGTCCAAATGACAAAAAAAAAAAAAAAAAAAAGAATTTCAACCTAACACCATGCCTCATGACTCTATATACAGAAATTAATTTGAGTATATCAATGACTTATATGTAAAATGATAAGACTATAAAGCTTCTAATAAAAAGCAAATGTACCTGTGTATTGTGTTAATTTAGCTAAGCTAGAACTCATTTCCACAATTATCTTTTCTGTACAGTTCTAAATTAGCACAAGCTACAGAAGACATTTTATGTGAGACTTGGAAGGCAAAGGTAGAGCATACACCATATTTCCTTTTTACATGATAAGTTGGTGGAAGGCACCAGGTACCACTGTAGTACAAATATGTTTTCATATATCTAGTCTCTCCTTGTTGGCAGGTGGCAGCAGTTAGGCCCTCGGATCCTCTAGATACCACATAGATCAGCAGAGATGACTCCTGGATTGTGTCTCTGGTTGAATGCAGACTTTGAATCTCTTCCTCTCACTGTCCTTCCTCCTTCTTAGAAGGTTAGGTACCTCAAAAGAAACAACATCAAACTTGAGGACCTCAAAAGACAATCTCTAAAATGATGTGCAGAGTAAAAGACAGAAAAAAGTCAAGAGATCACTTGGAAAGTATCTAGCAGGGTGTGCGCATTTGTGTGTGTGTGTGTGTGTGTGTGTGTGTGTGTGTGTGTGTGTGTCTTAAGGTAGCTATCATGATCTCATCTTCCTGGTGTTCATGCCCTTATGTGAACCTATCTCCTGAGTGTGAGCAAGTCTTGTGAGTTGTTTCTAACCAATAAAATACAGCAACGGTGATGGGATGTATGTGAGTCATGTGTGTGTGTGTGTGTGTGTGTGTGTGTGTGTATGTGTGTGATTATTTAATTACATTATGTAAGATTACATTGTTCTCTTGCTGGAATCCCTTATTCTCTTCCTAGCCTTGAGGAAGCAGTAATACACGTTAAAGAACTCCATGTGAAAAGGAACTTCAGGCAGCCTTTAGGAGCTAAATGTGGCCTTCAGCTTATAACCAGCAGGAAAATGAAACCTTTATTCATAAAGTTACAGTGAAATAAATTCAGCCACAACCTGAATGAGCTGGGCAGTGGATCCTTCCCCAGTCAAGCATTTAGATGAAACCCCCAAACTGAGGCTGACACAGTAATTACAGTTCTGCAGACAATTCACTTAAGCTGTGCCAAGACTCCAAACCTGCAAAAACAAAATAGCTCTGTTGTTTTAAGCTGCTAAATTTGTGTAATATTGTTATGTGGTGATATATAATAATACAATGAAAGAAATATGTTGATCCATGTCTTTTGATTGATCATCTAGAAACAAACTCTCCTTCTCTTTAAGGAAAGTTTTAAATATGTATTTTGAAAGAGTAAAAGAGAGAGAGAAAGAGAGAAAGAGAGAGTGAGCGTGTAGGGGGGAGGAGCAGAGGGAGAGGGAGAAGTAGCATTCCCCACTGAGCAGGGAGCCCACATGGACCTGAGCCAAAGGCAAATGCTTAACCGACTGAGCCACCCAGGCACCCCTTAAATACATGTTTGAACCGAACCGAACACAAGTAATAAATAATTAACAGAAACATATCTGAAAAACATCTTGATATTTTTAAATTAATCAGTAGACTTCATAATTAACCTTAAGTCAAAAAAAAATCGCAGAAGACATCAGAAAACATTCTTAAATAAATGAAAGTGAACACAAAACATATCAAGATTTGTAGGATGAGGTAAAAATTGGTATTGGATATGTATAGCTTTAAATGTTTATTTGGAAAAAAGAAAATAATGATCAAAGCTTCTATTTTAAAAAATTGGAAAGGTTATAATCTTCTGTCTGTGTCTGTCTACCTATGTACCTAACTGTCTATCCACCTCTCTCCCCACCTTCCTTCTCTTCCTACCTACTTTCCTATGCCTTTCTATCTCCAGTTTATTTTTTTTCCAGTCTATTTTTTTTAAATAAGGGTCCAGACTGCTGAAAGAATATTAAAAACAATAGCTATTGCTGTCCATTTCCTCTGATATTTCTAGGTAGTAGGGATGTTCTGTCTTCAAAAGAATGAGCAATACATTTGCAATGAGGTGGATGGAACTAGAGGGTATTATGCTAAGCAAAATAAGTCAATCAGAGGAAAACAATTATCATATGATCTCTCTGATAAGAGGAATTTGAGAGGCAGGGTGAGGGGTTGGAGGGGAGGAGGGAAAAAATGAAACAAGATGGGACTGGGGAGGGAGACAGACCATGAAACTTTTAATCTCAGGAAACAAACACGGTTGCTGGATGGGTAGGGGGAATAGGGATGGGGTGGCTGGCTTATGGACATTGGGGAGGGTATGTGCTATGGTTGAGAGCTGTGAATGTGTAAGCCTGATGAATCACAGACCTGTATGCCTGAAGCAAATCATACATTATATGTTAATTAAAAAATTTTAAAAATGGGGGCAATATTTGGTTAATTTTTAGTGCATCTGAATTTTTCCCTGAAATCTAGGTGGACGGACTATCAGAGAATATCATTTTGTGGTTAGCTTTTTCTCTAAACCCTCTAGTAAGCTTTTCTGTGGCAAGTAAATCATGTAAACACTCCATTTCTGTCAGGCATTTGCCCTACTTCCTTGTGCTTCTAATTTATTGAACTATGTCTTCTTCAGCAACACCTTACGGAATCTACAGTGTTAATTAAAGCTACCGTGTCAGGGACTTATGCCAGCAACATTTGTTCAGCATTGTTATCAAGTCTTGTTTTGTGGAAGATTAGAGGTAATGTTTTTCAGAGCTCTGTGGTACTTTATAATTTAAATGAATATAAAATTATAACTATCTCCAGCTTACTACTATTTCCAACAATCTTAGTACAGAAAAAAAAATTGTTATGGCCCACATGTAAGAACTGTTACCAGGCACACATGGAAGCTTATTAGATATTTTAAAATATTGATTTACTTAAGATCCTGTTTACTGTGATGAAACTTTGGAGCAGTTCAGTTATGCTGATCTTGTAAACTATTTCTGCAATTTATAATCATCAGAAAAACTATGTATTTATTTGGGTCTGTATGTTTAAGACTGTAGTTATGGTGAATACAGTATTTATAAGCACTGATTCCTAGCTTTATGAGAGTTTATGATGCCTTCATTAATGTAAGGCGTAATTGTCAAAATATAATTTGAACAAATTCATACAAGTGATTGATATTGATAACGTGTTTTGTTATGAAAATTAAGGAGTAAAGTGAAGAGATATTGCTATGGAAATTTTAAAAATATATTTGGTGGTACATGAGCAATGAATCTTGGAACACTGAAAAATAAAATAAAATTAATTGAAAAATAAAAAAATAAAAATATGTTTGGAATCTAGACAAAGATAGTAATTATTGTGAAGAAAATTAGTAGACTTAGAAGCTTTGGGAGGAAAAGGTGGCAGATTTCATAAAATAGTGAAAAGTAGATAAAATAAAACTGTAAGTCAAAAATAACCTGAAGCTTCTAGTTTTGTGTTCATTACTTTTATTTTTCCATCATTATTAATAAGTTAAAAGCATGAAAAATTTGAAGAGGGAGGAAAAATAATAAAATTGTGAAAATAGGTACGTTTTTTACAAACAAGAGTGCTGGTGGGATTTGGTTGAGGGTTAAAATCAGGGGAGGTGTTAGCTTCATTGTGATAATTGAACCCATGGCTGTGGGTTACTTTCTGTAAAGTCTAGCAATCAATTATGATGAGCAGTTTGGAAGGAAGTAAACTAGTGTTTCTTGAGTATTTCAGTATGTCAAACACTGTGATTTCTATTTGTGCTTATTATTAGTTAATTCATAATATGTTCATTAGTTAGAGAATCTAATAGATAGTCATTATTATACTAATTTTATGGATGAGGAAAAGTGAGGATCTATGAGAGATTAGGGAAATCTTCAAGGTCTCACAGCTCATAAATAAAGGAGTCTGATCTCTATTCCTACTTTGTCTGACTTCAAAATCTGGCATTTTATATTATAGCAGATTTCAAACTACATTTCACCTCAGACCAATTCTAGCAGACTTGGACAATTTGCTTTATATTTATATCATTTTAATTTAAAATCACAATTTCTTAAATTTAAAACATAGGGTTTATATGTTATAATTAGTTTTCCTAGTAGAATCAATAATTTTATTTGTAAATATTGATGAAATATCTACATAATGCTGGATGACAGCTTTCCTTGGAGGTCAAATGCCACACACTATCAGTTTCTTTTAATATTTTGATTTCTACTAGATTTGAAGAACCCAGTCCACATTGAACAATGTTAAGAATGGCAGGGATTATGTTAGAATTTTTTGGATATCTGTGTTGAGTATGGTAAATTTTCACTGACAGCTCTGTGCACTAATTGATAATTGGTGAAAATATCATTCTCAAAAAATGGAAGATAAGTTTAACCTAAAAAAGAACAGTTACTGAATATACTTTTTAAATACATTCAGCTGTGGAAAGTATTAAATATTCTGTAAGCAGTATTTATATGTAGACTTTAAATATTCCCAGTAATAACTCATTGATTTGTTTCTCAGGAAAGGACAGACAAAGCTCACTTAATAGAAAAATGCAATTTTTCTTAAACATTTTATGGAATATAGCATATATGAAGAAAATGTTACAAATTACAAAGGTAAGGATGCCTGAGTGGCTCAGCCAGTTAAGGATCTAACTTCAGCTCAGGTCATGATCCCAGTGTCCTGGGATCGAGTCCTGCATGGGACTCCTTGCTCGGCGGGAAGCCTGCTTCTCCCTCTGCCTGCTGCTCCCCCTGCTTGTGCTCTCTCTCTGACTCATAAATAAATAAAATCTTTAAAAAATAACAAAAACAAATTACAGATGTATAGTGTGGTAAATTGTCACTAAGTGAACATATCCATAAAGCCAGTATACAAAACTATGACATTACTGTCATTTTTTTCCCCAAAGGTAAACACCATCCTTCATTCTAACACCATAAATAACTGTGGCCTAATTATAAGCATTATATAAATGAACTGGACATTCTTTTGTGTCTGGTTTCATTTATTTAACTGTGTATGTGAGATTCATCTACACTGTTGCATGTAGTAATAGCTCATTCATTTTCAATTCATCATGATAATACATTGGATGGATATAACACCGTATTTTCTGGTGTCCTGTGAAATACTGGCTTATTCCAGGTTTTGCTTACTATGAATGATGCTTCTAGTACATATATTTTGATGCAAAATATACTCATTTCTGCTAGTTTTTATGTATATGAGGAGAATTCCCAAGTTGTGGATTATACATTTATTTATCTTTTTTAAAAAAGATTTATTTATTTCAGAGAGAGAGAGAGAGAGATTGAGTGAGCTTGAGCAGGGGGAGAGGGAGAGGGAGAGGGAGACAAGCGTACTCCTTGTTGAGTGGAGAGCCTGAAGCAGGTCTCCACCCCAGGATGCTGAGATCATGACCTGAGCCAAAATCAAGTCAGAGGCTTAACCAATTAAGCCACCCAGGTGCCCACCATTTATTCAGCTTTTGTAGATATTGAATATAATGTAGTTTGACATTTATATACATTATGAAAAGTTTACCACCTGTTACCATACAAATTTATTGCAGTATTATTTACTCTATTCCTTATTGCTATACTTTACATCCCTGTGACTTACTTATTTTATAACTGGAAGTTTGTACCTCTTAATTCTTCTACCTATTCTGCCCATCTTTTCAACCCCCTCCTCTCTGTCGGCCACCAGTTCTATTCTATTTATGAGTCTATTTCTGTTTTGTTTGTTTGTATTTTTTTTTTTTTAGATTCTACGTATAAGTGAAATCATATGGTATTTGCCTTTCTCTTGTCTTATTTCACTTAGCATAATGCACTTCAGGTCCACCCATGTTGTTGCAAATGGCAAGATCTCATCCTTTTTTATGACTGAGTAACATTCTATTGTATATGTATGTACCATATTGTCTTTATCCATTTATTTATCAGTGGACACCTAGGTTGCTTTCACATCTTGGCTGTTGTAAATAATGCTACAGTGAACATAAGGGTGCATATGTATTTTTGAATTTTTTTTTTCATTTTTGGGGGGTAGATACCCAGAAGTAGAATTGCTTGATCATATTGTATTTCTATTTTGAAGTTTTTGAGGAACTTTTATATTGTTTTCTATAGTGGCAGTGTCAGTTTATATTCCCATCTACAATTACAAAGTAGATACTGAATTTTCTAAAATTCTAAAATAGTTTTACCAATTTAAATTCCTACAACCACGTAGGAGAGTGTCAAATACTTTGCCATTTCTCACTAACATATTAATATTTAGCCGTACTGGAGTATATGCAAAGGTTCATTGATGATTTTAATTTGTAGTTACCAGATGTATTTACTCACTAATCTCAGTATATTTTCCTATTTTGTTTTATATATGAGTGCCCTTTCTAATGGAATGCATGTTCATTCTTTTGTCTGATTTATACTAGGTTTTTGCCCTTATTTTTCTGCCATTTTCTTTTTGATTTGAGAAAAAATTTTATAGATTCAGTGTAAAGATCCTTTTGATGTCTACCTGTTGAAATTATCTTCCCCCTTTGGCTTCATTTTAACTCTATTAGAATTTTCTTATTTTTTGTAATAAACTTTTTATTTGGGGAGGAATGTAGTTTACATGTAGTTAACAGGAAAGTTGTGAAGAGAGTACAGAATTCTCATATATTATCAAATTTCAGTCTCCCTAGATATCATCTGACATTACTTTAGTACATTTGTCAAAACTAAGAAACCAGCATTGGCACATTATCATTAATTAAACTTCAGACTTTATATGGATTTCACCAGTTGTTTCTTTTTTTTTTTTTTTTCCATTAATATCCTGTTTCTACTCTAGAATCCAATCCAGGGTACCATATTGCATTCATGCCTTTTTAGTTCCTTAGTTCTAAAGGAAGGAACTGTGACATTTTCACAGTCTTTCATTGTTTTCCATACCTTGAAAGTTTTGAATACTGGTCAGGTATTTCCTAGAATGTCAGTCAGACTGGGTTTGTCTGATATATTTCTCATTAATTATTATGATGATGTTTTTGTTTTGTTTTGTTTTAAAAAAAAGACCATAGAGGTGAAGTATCCTTTCTCATCTCATCATATTCAAGAAGTACAAAATGTCCACATTACATTACTAATGATGTGAACCATCATATTGTCTTCATGAACTTCAGTCTTAATATTAACCCAGTATTGTTTATCAAGTTTATGTCTTTTTAAAAAAAGTCTACATATCAAAAGATTATAAATATTGTCTCATATTATGTTCTAAAAACACTATTATTTTACATTTTAAATTTAGATATATAATCTACCTTGCAAGTCAGATTTAGACACATAATTAACTTTTTTAATAGGAGAAAGGTTTTAAGATTTCTTTTTAGAAGATTTTATTTTATTTATTTGGGAGAGGGAGAGAAGGAGTAGGGGGAGGGGCTGAGGCAAAGGGACAGATTCCCTGCAGACCAGGGAGTTTAATGTGGGACTTGATCCCAGGACTCTAGGATCATGACCTGAGCTGAAGCTTAAACTCAACCCACTGAACCACCCAGGTGCCCCTAAGATTGCTTTTTTATACTAATATTCAATTGATCTGACACCAATTTAAAAAGATATTGTTTCCCTGCTGTGCACCGATATGCTCATTGGTCACATGACTCTCTGTCTCTGTGTGGATCTGTTGTCACACTCTCTATAATTATTTACTGGTGTATTTACCCCTCTTTACATTAATACCGCACTTAATTACAGTAGCCTTAAATAAATAATGATATCTGGTGTGGTAACTGCTTTCATTTTTTCAAGTTTGCCTTAGGTAATTTGACCAAATGCAGTTCAATAAAAATTTTAGACATAGTGGTCA
>CM053608.1:18937183-18970270 GCA_028646535.1 Procyon lotor
AACCATTTGCTTTGTCTTTGAAAATTACCCTGCTGATTTCCTGAGGGTAATTGAATTTTCCCATAACAGGTCATAGGTTGGCTGCTCGATAAACCAGACCTCTCAGTAATTCCTCTCAGAAACGTTTCCTTTTAATTCTTATTTTCTAGAGACAGAAGAGGATCTTTAAACTGTGACATGGTATTTTTGTATTTCTTCTTTAAAATATTATGCGCTCTTAATGCTCCATCTCTTTTCTTCCCTTATTGAGCCCCCTTGTGGTATGTATCTGTAATTTGTCCTTTGGGACAACTTTTTAAAGGCCTAGCATATAATACACAGTATTTATTTCCTGAGTGAATTATGGAATTATGTTGCATTTTAAAATTTTATAATTTGTTTGAAAATGTAATTTAGTGTGAAAGGAAAAAAATGACCGGTACAATTTCTTTTTAGGTATTTTTACCTGTTAAATACAAAAATATATATGCGTGTACATATGGCATTTCAATACACATGATGCTTCTTTTGTTGAAAAGGCATACACCCATCTATGTACATATATACGTACAACAATTAGAGGTTAGTATTAAATATTTATAAGTTAAAGATATTATTATTTAAAATGTTAAGTTTGTAAAATGGTTATCTAAAATATAAGTTTAGACGAGGTATGTTTTGGCTAGACTTGATTCAGTTATGAAAGAAAAACCATTTTTGAGCTGTGAGCTGTTATCAACCTTTTTTTTTTTTTTAGGTTAACAGACATTAGAAGCATCAAAGCTACCTATATGATACAATTCATAGAATGGCCTGGGGAAATCTATGTCTTAGCAAACATAAGAATTAAGAGTACCATCACACAGACTGAAAAAAGATCAGATTGGTAAGTGTGTTATTTGCTAGTAAATCTAATGTCTTTCAGAGTTCCTGACTTCTTTCCCCACTGCTCCTTCTAGTTCTCCACCTGGGTTGTGTTCCCAAAGAGCCTTGCTTACAAATGCCAATACCGTTACTTTTATCACTTACTATTTAAAGTTTTAAGTTATTTTTTCAAAGTATTTCAAAATTCAAAGACATGATTTCTCTGGGTAGGATTTTTATGCTCCTCTTGAGTAGTGGAAGGTTCTTATATTTATTCAGTGTGTTATAATTAAGTATGGATTTGGCACTGAGGTGCCAGACATTTATAGAAGTACCTTTATAGGTAAGCAAGGCTCTCATGGAGCTTACTATATGAGAATGCAATAGTGATGGATCTTATTCCAGGAGAAGGCAGAGAAATATGAAATATCAAAGTATGCTGCATATAGTAAGTTTAATATTGTGTTCTGAAGTTCTGCTTTTATTCATGTGTAAGTTAATGTTTATATGTTCTGGGTCACAATTCAAAAAACAACTTACGGCGGGATGTTGAAAATATTTGAATATCACCATAAGATACCCTGATGGAGAATGTGCTCCAGATTAGAGAAAAGGCAGAATAAAGTTATTTAAACTCTAATGCTAGAAGTCAAAATTAGAATGTTTCCAAGACATGCTGCAGCAGAGGATAATTCTTATTATGCTCTTCAAGATTATTGAAAGTCTGTGGTTTCCTTTTGAATTTTAAATGCATTACCATTTGATAGTTCATGTCTTTCCTGTTGGTGGCACTGTGCACATAGGAGTTAAGAACTTAAGGGAAAGGACAACTTCATTTATAGCTATAAATATACCACTTGAATGATGCCCATCATGTTTCAAATTCTGGAGCAGCACTTTATAACTCTCAGAACCATGATGTTCTAATATTTTCTAAAATATGTTTTGTGGTATCCCTTGTTTAATATTCACTGGCAATTTTCAGATTTCTCTGAATTTAGCTGAACTACTTTTTAAGCATTACTGAATCCTGGTTGTCTAATTTCTCATCAAGTATTGGGCAAAAAATATTCGCTTTTGGGTGTGTTAGGCTTCTACCCATGACATGGTCTGTCTTAAGCACAGTTAACAATAATGGCAAGAGGCGGTCCTTAAAATCCATGAAGAAACACCAACTTTGTGATCTATTTAGATGCTTTATCAATTCCTTTTTATAGTTTTTCATTTATGATATGTGTTTGTAGCAAGAGAACCATGCTGAAAACAGACTTGGAAGCAGGGGAGACAACAATATTGAAGATGTTTTCTGGAGTCTCAAGGTCTTTGAATGAATAGGTAGCCCTCAAGGTAGATAAAATAGGATTAAAGGAGTAGATCTGTTGCAGCTAATTCATATAATGATGAAACATTGAGATTCAAGTAAAATAGAAGCAAACATTTATACAATAGAAGAGGTGATCTCAAATGAGCAGTACCCTTAAATGAAGGATTTAGACAAGTACTATTACTCATCACAAATGGTGTTTGGTTGTGAATATCTGCTACTGGACCGTAAAACAATACAGATATCAACCTATAATGTGTGTCAACATCACATTAGTACATTGTCAAATACAAACAAGCACGTTGATCCTGAATTGAAGATCACATTAACAGTTTAAAGGGAACACCAGATTCTTCAGTCTATCTATGAGCATTACAATTTAAAGCTTTTATAGCAAAAATTTTTTACTCCTTATTTACCTTAATCATTTCAATCCATATACAAAACTATTGTAAATTTTCTTTGACTTTTAACAAAGTCAGTTGCCTTATATAAAAAATATTTCCCAATAACCAAACTGCTTTAAGTGCAAAGAAAAGAAGTCCCACTTAAAACCTATTTTCCACAAGGCAAATGAGCAACGCAGATAAAAACTAAGCTATGTGCCAAAAAAAAAATATATATCATATATCACTATGTCCTACCAAAGCTCTTATTTTGTAATTTTTAACACAATTACATACCTTTCCATGTTAATATCAAGGTCACCAAATTACAAGTCATGAAAACTTAATGACATATCAGTGCTTAATTATGTATTATTGCATTTTCTAGAAAGTGATATTGAGTAATCTGCAATTATATTAACTCATTTTTATATATCTTAGAAAATAATGTTGATTCTTGCCTTCAAAATCACCAATGAATGGTAAGATGGATACTCAGATAAGATGATGCTGACATGATTTTGAATAGAACATCAATAAACTCCTTAAGAAAAATACAGGGTAGATGATGTTTGATTTTCATACTCTTCCCAGCTGATTAAATATCTTCTTTGTTCAATACAATTATATTCAATGAAAATTAACTAAATTCTATCTCTAATTGCCATTCTGAAGGTAAATTGCTCTAGTTATTTAATCATTAGACTCATGTTTGGTGTTCTTTTCACTGCCCTTCCATTTTTTTTTATTAATATACTTTAGTTTTTAGATTATATATATTTGTAGTTTTGAGATTCATGGCAAACAGAGTGGAAAATACAGAGTTCCCACACACTTCCTTCTTCAATGCACGTAGCCTCCCTCATCAATAACATCCCGGACCAGAATGTTACATTTGTTAGAGTTGCTGAAGCTAAGCTGACATGTCATTATCACCCAAAATCCATAGTTTTCATTAGATTTCACTCTTGGTGGTATGCATTCTGTGGGCCTGACAAAAGTATATTGATATGTACCCATCATTACAGTATCGTACAGAGTATTTTCACTCCCCTCAAAATCCTGTGTTCCCCCTACCCATGCCTCCTTTATAACTCCTGGCAAAAATTTTTTTTTTCTTTTTTCTTTTCTTTCTTTCTATTTTTTTTTTTTTTTTTTTTTTACTGTTTCTGCCTAATTAGCCTTATCTGATTGGATTCTTTGACTTAGCAATGTACATTTGGGGTTCCTCCATGTCTTTTCATGGCTTGATCATTTCCTTTTAGCACTAAGTAATAATGTCTGGATATATCACAGTTTACTTATCCATCCACATACTGAAGGATATCTTGTTGTTTCCAAGTTTTTGCAATTATGAATAAAGATGCTGTAAATATCTGTGTGCATATTTTGTGTGGACATGAGTTTTCATTTCTGTTTGGCATATGTCAAGAAGTACAATCATCTACTAAGAGTGTTTAGTTTTGTCAGGAAGTATGAAATTATCTTCTAAAGTGGCTCTGGCATTTTGTACTCCCATTAGCAATGAATCAAAGTTCCTTTTGCTCTATATCCTCACCAGTGTTTGGTGGTGTTAGCCATTCTGTTGAATAAATAGTGGTATTTCATCGTTTTATTTTGCAGTTTCCTAATGATGTATGATTTTGAACATATGTAATTTTGTATGCCTAATATGTTTATTTGATATCTGTATAATGTCTTTGGTGAAGTGTCTGTTCAGTTCTCTTGCCATTTTTAAGTTTAGTTGTTCATTTTCTTATTGTTGAATGTTAAGAGTTCTTTGTGCATTCAGAGTAACAGCTCTTTTTCAGATATGCCTTTTGCAAATATTTTCTCCCAGTCTTTGGCTTGTCTTCTAATTCCTGTGACTCCAATTTTTTTATTAAGAAAGCTAATATCTGTTAAGTGACAAAAAATGATCAATATTGAGGAGGTGGACCATAAAGAGGATTGTGGACTGGCTTGCTTAGTTTCAGTTCCATTCTATTCCAATTCAAGATGTTGGAGAGTTAAGAACAGCAGTTTTCAGATTCCATTTCAGGTAGGATTCTTTGGGAAAAATTGGTCCATCAAGAAAATGCTTTCTTTTTCTAATTTTTTTTTAAATTTAAATTCAATCAGCCAACATATAGTACATCATTTGTTTCAGATGTAGAGTTCAGTAATTCATCAGTTGCATATAACACTCAGTGCTCATCACAATAACAAATCAGGAAACAACAAATGTTGGTGTGGATGCAGAAAAAGAAAATACTTTCATCTGAGATTTGATGGCAGAAGTAGTCAGAAGCAGGTTTTATCACAGGTGAAGTTAGCAGGGAGATCATGATTTTCCATACAATGTTTACATACAATGACAGTAGTTGGTCATTGTAGATACATACAATGTAGTTACATACAATGACTATCCCTTTCTTGATCAGCATGAGAGTCAGGTTGACATCTTCTGACAATAGAGATGTCAGAAACAACACCCTAACTGCAAATCTTACAGTGTAAATGGTGTGACTTCAACTTCAACTGGTCCAGTGGTAGCCCCTGAGGACTTTGTGATAATTTCATAAGTATTTACTATGGATATTAATTTCCATAAGACTTCTCTAATCCTTTTATATTTACCTACTACATGGTTAAATATTTATAAGTGTCTCATACCTGGTAATAATTAATGATTATTGAAATAACTGATTTTTGTTTTTTTTTCCTGAGGATCTTTCAGTTACTAAATTATATATAATGGTTAAAATACAAACATTTCAACATGTTTTGTGGATCTCCTATTGTGTGTTTTGTGGATCTCCTATTGTGTGGGTGAAATCTTTGTTTTAAAGAACTTAGAGTCTATTTGGAAAGTTAAGACTTAATTTAACAACATTAAGTAACAAAGCAAAATTAAATTACAGTATTAGAATTCCAGGCTAGAAAGTTTCTTCAATTTTTTTTTCATATTAATTGCAAAAACTGGAAGGAAGTATGTGTTGCTGGAAGACCCGACCATGCCTTCCTGTAACAGCTTGGTGCTTTAGTATTTTCTCACTTTTTTGACCGTTAGAACCTTTAGAATTGAAAAAAGCCAGTGAAGTCATGGTGTATGGCTATCAGTATAAACAAAAAATGACAGTTTTGTACACTTGGATTATTCAATCACAATTTTGGTGTCCTAATTCCTTCTTTCCATGTCTGGTTATGCTATTCTATTTGACATCCTCAATTCTAACTCCTAGTTCACATTTGGGTCTTTATTAAATTCAGATTAATAATATAGTAATTTCTTGGCCTCATTCGAAAATACTTTTCCTGTATTTAATTGTATGAAGGGTAGTCTAAACTGGGCATTCATATTTTTATTTCTTCTTCTGAACAACGCTAAAATTTTTGGACAGATGGAAAAATAGAATATGTAGGAAGTCTGCTTACCTGCTTGCTAACATGGCTCATAAAAAGAAATAGAGTTATTTTAATAAGGAAAAATGTGAGGAAGGACAGTTTGACTTTATTAGTAGCATCCACTATAATAATAATGCTTACTCATTCATCTATTCCTCATATATTTATTTAGATATGTTGATCAATCAATGAAAAAAAACCTACATACATTTCATGTGCCTCTGGACTTTACATTCCAGAGGGGAATAAAGACATTATATCAGTAATTACAAATCAGGCAAGGATGGAAATGAAAGAAACAGTTAAGAAATTTGTAGAAAAACCTAACTTAATGTAATTCATCTGAGGTAGACTCTGAGAGTGTGACCTTGCATTAGTGAAGATTGGAGTCAGAATAGTGTGTGTGTCCCTCTCAGCAAATCAAAAGATGCCTATTGTGTTTGTAGTAACAAAACTTGTAAGGGAGGGCTTAACATGAGATTGGGCTAGATGGGAAGTCTGAGAACAGAACATTAAGGGCTTTATAAGCCAAATGTAGGGATTTAACATGGCACTTAAGTATAATTAAAAACCATAGGGATATATTCAAGGAAGTAACACAATCAAATTTGAGTTAATTTTGATAGCCCTACAGAAAAAGGAGATAAAATATCAATTAAGAAACTAAGAAATTAAGGCAGAGGTTAGAAAGGTTGTAATAAAAGTCATGGTGGCTAAGCTGTTTAGAGATCTAGAGAAGACTGGGAAATAATTTAAGAAGTAAATGCTTTGAACCTAAAACTGCTCTAAAAATTAAAGTATTTAAATAAGGAAACAGACATGCTTGCTGCCTGCCTGGCTAGGCAGACCTCCAAGAGGACAAGGGGAGATACTTTGTACTTCTCTGAAAACTCCACCATGCCCTGCACTTGGATAACTCTCAAAAGATAACTCAGGATTGGAAAGATGGTGGAGTTGGAGGACTGTAGGCTCACTTTGTCTCCTGGATACAACTAGACAACCCTCTTCAGTGTAAATAACCCAAAAAATTAGTTAAAGACTGGCAGATAAACTCTGTAACTAAACAAAGAGAAGAGACCACATCAAAGAGGGTAGGGTAGGAAGGGTAGAAACTCTGGGTCAGGAATTAAATGCATTCACAAGACTGTCCCCAGGAAGGAGGGGCACTTCAGGCATAGAGACTGAGGAGAAACAGACCTTTACAATGGGGAGCCCACACAGGGAAGATGAGTCCCCATAACATTTGGCTTTGAAAACTAGGGAGGCCAAATTTTTTGAGTTCTTAAAACCAGTGGGACTTAAAACCTGGAATTAAAAAAAAAAAAAAAAAGTCAACAGGCTGTGCTCTGGGAGAGCCGGGAGGGTGAACTCCCACCCTTAAAAATACAGCACAACAAATAGCCAGTGGAGAAACAGTTAGAAGTAGCCATTTGAAAGGGGCCTGGGGCATACAGGAAGGAGTTATTTACTAATCTCAGAGCATGTCCTGAAGGGATAGAAATCTCTGGGTGACTCCTTCAGGAACAGGACCTGGCAGGTGCCATTTCCTTTCTGTGCTCCCAGCACAAACACATCAGTCAGCTGTAGGACTTGCTACCTAACTTGCTAGTACTGCTGTGCTCACCCCAAGCCCCCATGCTGTGCTTTCATCAGTCCAACTCTTCTGACAGCCATCTCAGTCCTATTGCTGCAGGATCCATTCCACAGAGGACCAGGGGGCTCAAACCTTGCTAGCACCAGTGCTGCACTGTACCACTCCCTTACACTGTGCTTTGGTGGATCTGCCTTCTCTACTATGTACTTGGCCAGAGCCTATACAGGGTAGACCTAGATACCTGGCACTGGGCAAGCAGCCCTGACAGTGGCTAGTACCACTCTAAAGTGACTCTTGTCCCCAAAAGAGGAAAAGATAACCACACACACCAGTCAGAGGGAGGCAGACAAATGATTTGACTGTAGGCCACACCTACCAATGAAAGCTTCTTAGAGAAGCTTCATAGAGAACAACTCAGGGAAAGCACCCTGCAGTTTGGTGCTACTGAGTTTCTGTCAAACACCTGTTATGACTCAAATCAGGCCGAAGGTGTCCCCAGACCAGCTAACTAACATGATAGGGGCCAAACACTGCCTACAACAGGCAAAGAGAGCCATTAGTCTGAAGGAAAAAGTGGCTTAGCCACACAGCGGGGTGTATGCATTGCACGTAGGAGACACCCCTGAGATGTGTAAGGTTCTGGTGAATAGGGGATACTGCACAGCAGGGCACTACAGGACCTCTTTTTCATAAGGCCATTACTTTCAAGTACAGGAGACATAGCTGTCTTTCCTAACACAGAGAAACAGACACATAGAGTTAGACAAAATGAAGAGACAGAGGAATATGTCCCAAATGAAAAATCAGGACAAAAATCACAGCAAAAACTTAAAAAAAATTGAGATATGTAATATGCCTGATAAAGAATTTAAAGTAATGATCATAAAGATACTCACCAGACTTAAGAAAAGAGTGGTAGGCATCAGTAAGACCCTTAACAGTGAGTAAAAAACAAAACAAAAACAAGCAAACAAATGAAAAACAAAAAAAAGATGAATAACATAATAAATGAAATTAAAAATATACTAGATGGAATAAATAGTAGTAGATGAAGGAGAAGAACAAATCAATGACCTGGGGACAGAGTAATGGAAAGTAATCGAGCTGAGAAGGTGAGAGAAAAAAGTATGCAAAATGAGACTAGACCTAGGGAAATCAGAAACACCATCAAGCACAATGTATGTTAATTATACTGGGGTTAAAATAAAAAATTTAATAAAAAAATAAAACATACAAAACAAACACTAAGACATTCAGGATACTTCCCCAAGAATTAAGCAATCCATCTGTGATAGAACTTCCAAGGTAACTGGCCAAGCCAAGGTGGTAAAAATTGAAAAGTACAATCTAGGTACATTTGAAGCCTTGATTTGATATTGGTAGTTTTTGGGTAAGGTTTCCAAATATGTTCATGTGAATGAGTTCTGGCCCTTTTCTCAAGACTTGGCAATGAGCAATACTATCTCAAAACTGAATGCCATTTTTAAGATTGTTTAATGAGACTCCACTAAAAAGAAGCATAGATGCTTAAGGTTTTGTGGACATGATAGTTCCATTATCTCAATGGAGTGTATCCCTTTAAAAGCCAATAGAGTAGAATTTTTCAAGAAGAATGACAGGCTAAATTCTGGCTAATGCTTCTGAGAGATTAAATAACAGAATAAATTATGTACTTTAGATTTGGCTAAAGGAAGGATAGGATTTTCAGAGAAAGAGTTAAGATAAAAACAGTTGGTTTCAGGGAAGGAAGGGGGTAATCTGAAGAAAGGTACAAGAATCCAACTGGAATCTGATTACTTAGCAGCAATATTGATACTAGAATACAGTGGATACTAAATACATCCCTAGGTTCCTAAGGATGATTTTTTAAGGTAAAATTATGTAAGCAGTCTTCCGTTCAGTTTTTTCTTAGATTTTTAGAGACTCAAAATTTTGGATATTCATTTTTCTTAGGATGTTTCTTCAGCAAGCATGCAACAGAACAAAGTTGAAAATCAAAAAAAGTGTAGTGGAAAGAATTTCAAGATGATATTATGTAATTGACCTAGAAAACAAAAGGTACAATTTGGAACACAAAGTCAATGAATTTTTAAAAATGATGTTTTTAGGATCATTATGGATTTTAGTCCATAAAGAAAATAAACAGGTACTAGAAATTATAAGGTGATTTAGGAAAGGAAGTGTATAATATTTTTTCAGGATTAAAGGAGAAGGTAGTGGGGAATGCTTAGAGCTTGGCACTGGGACTTGAAAAAGCTATGGTGCAAATGTAAAGGAAATAACAGAGATTTGGAGCAATGGCAGACTCTAAGAAGTTAGAACACTGGGCGCCTGGGTGGTTCAGTGGGTTAAAGCCTCTGCCTTGGGCTCAGGTCATGATTTCAGGGTCCTGGGATCGAGCTCCATATCAGGCTCTCTACTCAGCAGGGAGCCTGCTTCTCACCCCGCCTCTCTTAACTGCCTCTCTGCCTGCTTGTGATCTCTCTCTCTCTCTCTGTCAAATAAATAAATAAAAATCTTAAAAAAAAAAAAAAGAAGTTAGAACACTTTATTTAATAGATTTGGTTGCATCACTGAAAATTAGCAAAGTGAGTTAGCTCTGTATTGAACAATATTTCCATTAATAATGTAAATATGACTTACTCATTTTCAACTTTTAGATTGAACACATTGAACCTATTGATCGAGCGTAGGGGAATTGACTGTGGTCTTGAAATAAGAATGTTATTATCTCACAAAATAAATTTATGAGTAAATAAATATGAAGTAATAACTGAAAGAAATTCCAAAGTGAAGATGTGTAGAGATGGAGAAAGAAAGGAGAAGCTGCTATCATTTTTTCCCTAAAAGTAGACTTAGTAAAGCAAGGTAGAAGTAGAAAATACATATGTTAACGTATATTAATAGTGAAGCTGGAGGGAGTTGTGGGAGTGAAGAGCATGAAAATAAGATAATTTGGGGGGGTACTTTTGGTTTTCTGTTTTATTTTTTGCAGAGAAAAGCATGTTAGTGTAATGGTATGTTTGAGTGAGGAAAGGACAATTGAAAAGAAAAGAGAGCAAAACACCTAAGGGCAATCCTTTAGAGAAATTATGAAAAATGGAATTTGGAGCATTTTAGATTTTCCCATTAACATATATAGAAGCCAAACAAACTGGATACTATAAAAAATCATTTTGTTTAAAGTCAATTGGATTGTCTTAGTGAGAAGAAACATAAATTGTTTTTACCATTTGGTTCAGTAAGAGTATTCCATATTAAAATATAGCAAATACAATTGGATATATTATGCTTTGAGGAAACCATTTGATATACGTGGACCTAACTTACGAATATAAGGGTAGAAATAAAACTTTTTTTTAAAAAGATTTTATTTATTTATTTGAGAGAGAGAGAGGGAGAGGAAAGTGGGAGAGTAAAAGGGAGAAGCAGACTCCCTGCTGAGCGGGGAGCCCGACTTGGGACTCATTCCCAGGACCCTGAGATCATGACCTGAACTGCAGGCAACACTTAACCAATGCAGGCACACCATGGGTAGAATTAAATTGTGTAATAGTGATATAGTCAATATCATACTATAACTCATATCTACCTACCATAAGACTCCAAGAGTCTTATTATTTCAAATCACTATACTTTTTTATAATTAAAAATTAAAAACATATGGAAAAGTACATAACTATCAATATAGATGGGTATGTCTTTGTAATGTAAAAGAATTTGTGCAACTTCCACATAGGGTGTGAACCAGAATTTTATGGGTACTTGAGAATCTCATTTTACATTGCTTACCAGTCCCTAATCTTTCATGTCTGCTTTCTAATTATTCTGACTTCCAGTGAACTGTTATTGGCCTCTTGTTAAGCCTAATGGAATCATACAGGCGTACTTTTGTGTACCTGGATTCATTTCTTTCTTTTTTTTTTTTAAAGATTTTTAAAAATTTATTAATTTGAGAGAGATGCAGAGAAACAGAGAGAGCACAGGCAGGGAGAGAGGCAGAGGGAGAGGGAGAAGCAGGTTCCCCACCTAGCTGAGACCCCCAACATGGGGCTCACTCCCAGGACCTGGAGATCAGGACTTGAGGCAAAGGTAGACGCTTAATCATCTGAGCCACCCAGGCGCTGCTTGGATTCATTTCTTAATCATTATTTTTGGGAGACTTTCTTATGCTGTTACATGCTAAGATTCTTCATTTATTTTCATTGTTATAAACTGATCCATAGTAAAAATATACCACAGTTTATATTTTCTAATAGACAAGTGAGTTGCTTCCAGTATAGAGATGTTATGAATAGTGTTACTCTGAATATGCTTATACATATCTTTTGGTGCACATTTCTGTTGGCTATAACTCAGGAGTGGAAATTCTTTTTTTTTTTTTTTTAAAGATTTTATCTATTTGACAGAGAGAAACACAGCGAGAGAGGGAACACAAGCAGAGGGAATGGTAGCGGGAGAGGCAGGCTTCCTGCGGAGCAAGGAACCCAATGTGGGGCTCGATCCCAGTACCCCGGGACCACAACCCGAACCGAAGGCAGACACTCAACGACTGAGCCACCCAGGCGCCCCAGGAGTGGAAATTCTTATTCAAAAAACTTAGTAGAAAATACTTAATTTTATTCAAAACTGATTTAAGTAGAACACATTGTAACTAGAAAAATATGGAAGTATACATTTCTCTACATTCTAACCACCATTTGCATTGTTAATTTAACATTATATGTTCTAATATGAGGGTAATTGTAGCTTATTGTTTTAATTTTATTTTAATGATTATTAATGAAGTTTGTACTGTTTCATAATATGCTAGCCATTGGCTTAATATCTTTTGTGAACTGCATACTCAATTTTTATATATCTGTTTCTTTGGGATAATATGTCTTTTCTTATTTATTTTCTTATTTATTTTGAAGAGTTCTTTATATTTTTACTGGATACAGTTTGCAAATTTTACTTTGTCATTTACTTTTTCATATTGTTAATTGGGTTTTGATGAATAGAATATTTCAAATTTTATAGAGTAAAAATGGTCAATACTTTCTGTATGTGTGTGCTTACACGTGTATGCATGTGTAGTTTCACATATATATAATTCAATTACAATTTATTTTTATCTGTTATATGAGAGAGAATTCAAGTTTTTATTTTCCTTATAAATCAAGGCACAAAAAAACTTTTTTGAGAGTTTGTGTTTTTACTACATCACTGTGATTTGTGGTGTATACCAAGTAGCACTGATAAGCAATGATAAGCACCACCTTTGCAACTATTCAACTCTCCCATAAGTGTGAAAATTGTCATAGATAAAACATAAATAAAAAATGCAGCTGAGCTTCACTACCGATATTGAAATTTTGTTTTATTTTCATATGCAGTGAAAGTTGAATATTCCTTTTTGTGTAATAATTGTCATTCTTTTTTTTTTTTTTTAAAGATTTTATTTATTTATTTGACAGAGAGAGGGAGATCACAAGTAGGCAGAGAGGTAGGCGGAGAGAGAGGAGGAAGCAGGCTCCCTGCTGAGCAGAGAGCCCAATGTGGGGCTCGATCCCAGGACCCTGAGATTATGACCTGAGCCGAAGGCAGAGGCTTAACCCACTGAGCCATCCAGGCGCCCCTCATTATTTCTTTCTTAAATATTTGATAGAATTTTCCCAAAAGCCATTGTGGCCTGGAAGATTTTGTTATGGGAAGATTTTTAATTATGAATTCAGGTTACCTAATAGAAATGGGCCATTTAGACTATGTTTCTTCATTCTCTTTAGGGAATTTATTTCTATAGATTAATGCATTTAATAAACTTTTAATAAATTTAACAAAATTATAAATTTCTTTTTCATTTCAGTAAAGCCAAATATATTGTTATAAGTATTTTTATAATATTCTCTTATTAATGTTTTCTTGCCCAAGGATCTGTAGTTGTAACCCATCTTTAATTCCTGATATTATTAACTTTTCTTTTTTTATGTGATCAACTTTTTTGGGATTTTTTCAAAAGAAACACTTTATTTTCATTTGTTTCTCTCTTTTTTTTTTTTTTTTTAAAGATTTTATTTGTTTATTTGACAGAGAGAGAGAGATCGCAAGCAGGCAGAGAGGCAGGTGGGAGGGTGGGGGGGGGAAGCAGGCTCCCTGCTGAACAGAGAGCCGGATCTGGGGCTCTATCCCAGGACCCTGAAATCATGACTTGAGCTGAAGGCAGAGGCCTTAACCCCCTGAGCCACCCAGGCGCCCCATTCTCTATTTCTTTTTATGTTGATTTGTGTTTCTGTCTTTATTATTTCTTTATATTCTTTTACTGTGATTTTAATTTTCTGTTTTTATTTTTTTATTTTATGGTGAAACTTAGATCACTGATTTTAGATAATCCTTAATGTAATTTACATAACTCAAAGCTATACATTCCTTTTTGATAACTTTTTGCAGCATCTCACCCATTTTGATATGTTGTGTTCTTATTTTTACTCAATTCAAAATATTTTATAATTTGCCTAGTAATTTATTCTTTAAAGTTTATTTAGAGATATGTTTATGGATAGTCTAGATATAGTTCTATTTTAGATTTCTAATTCTCTGAAAGCAGTTCTTTTATTTTCAGAGAACAAACTTTGTATTACTTTCATCCTTTCCAATTTATTGCTTTAGACAAAACATGGTCTGAATTGTTGAGTGTTCCACAGTACTTGAAAATAATCTGGTTGCTGCTGCTGTTGGGTACAGTATTCTGTAAAGGCCAATTAGATCTAATAATGCAATTTCTGTTTTCTGAGTTTCCTTTTACTAAGTTTTCTATCTCTTTGTTCTATCAGTTACTTCTGTTGAGGTGTTAAAAACTTGTACTATGGTTGAGATTTATGCATTTCTCCTTTCTATTCAGTCAGTTTTTGCTTCATATATATGAGGTTATGGTACGGGCATATACAGGACCATTGCTACTTCTAGATGAACTGGCCCCTTTTTATTAGGAAATGTTTCTTTCTATCACTAATGATATTGCTTGTTCTAAAGATTATTATGTCTATTATTAATATAGTTATTCCTAGTTTTCGTTTATTTTTCAGGATTTTGAATCTTAAAATTCAAATAGCTTTTTCAATTGGATTAATTTTAACCAATGATGTATTTATATTTAAGGCACATTTCTTGTAACCAGTATATAATTGGATGTTTTAGACCAGTCTGACAATCTTATCTATTCCAACAGTCCCTTTTAAGTTGATTGGATTTAAATATATTTTATTGTTTTATATGTCCTAAATGTCCACTATATTCTTTACCTTTTCTTCTTTTTGGTGATACATTTTATATCAATTGACATTTGTTTGTGTTCCATTTTTTCTTCTATTATCTTACTACATATACTATTTTTTTATTTATTATTGGTTAAGCTTAGGTGTGCATTATGCAGCTTATCAGTTTATCTTCAAATTATTATATATCCTTTAACCTATAACATGAGATCCTTACAATAATAGTATAGTTCCATTTCCTTTCTACTCTCCTTCATGCTGTTGCTGTCTTACATTTTTCTTCTACGTGTTTATAAACATCAAAATATAGTGCTGTCATTTTTGCTTGAAAATCAGTTATCTGCTATAGAAATTATAAACGAGAAAACAAAATTTTATGTATCTACTCACATATTTATCATTTCTGACCTTCTTTACTCTTTAGTGCAGATACAAGTTTCCATCTGTTACTTTCTGCTGAAGATCTTTTAATAGTGCTTTTGGTGCACAGACATCGCTAATGAATTATCATTTTTAATCTGAAAATCAGTTTTTATTTTCGCTTCATCTTTGAATGATATTTTCTTTAAAGATGCCATTCTATTGTATTTTTGATTTGCACAGTTTCTGATGGCAGGTTTGCATTAATTCTTACCTATGTCACTCTTATGTGATTTTTTTCCTTTAGCTATTTTTTAAGATTTTTCTTATCATATGTTTTCAGCAACTTAATTATTGTGCTTTTGTTGGGGGAAGGAAAAAAAGGAGGCTAATTCCTATGTGGATGTTTATCTTCTTTGGGACTTACTCAGTTTTTTGAGTTTGTTGATATCTATTTTCTTTAAGTTTGGGAAAATTTTGGCCTCTATTTTTAAAAAAAAATTTTTCTTCTCTCTCATCTTTTCCTCTTCCTTTTCTGGGACAGTAATTATCCATATGTGAGACCATTTTTTTCAGGCTTTATTCTCTGTAATGTTTTATAGATATTTTCTTCTACAATGATTTAATAAGTTCAAATACTATATTTTTGGTGTGGAAGTTCCACATGGTTCTTTTTATTTTTTCTACTTTTCTCTGCATTATGTTTATGTCTCCTTTTAAATAAGTGTATGCATTTATAATAGCTATTTTAACATTTCATCTAGTAGTCCATTATTTCTATTATTAAGTGGCTTTTTCCCTTTGTTTTCGGGTTGCATTTCCCACTTGTTTGTATGACTGATGATTTGTATCATGTTAGAGATAATAGATATTGTAATTTAAAAATGTCTGGGATTTTATGTCTTTTAAGAAGTGTTCAATTTTGTTTTGAAAAGCACATATGGGTTAATATGATACCTTTGAGTCGTGTTTTATGCTAAACAAGAGTATATTTGAGCTGCTTTTCACTTTATACTTAGGCTAGATTCTTCTGTGATCTGTACTGCATGATCACATCATTACATGTTGCTGGATTATTTTACATTTATTTTTGCTGGATTCTTATTATACTGGGATGAGATTTTGGTTATCCTGTATACAGATATTTCTGTGAAGCATTTCTGCATTTCCATATTTTGAAAATATTATCATTTTTTATTCTTTGAGTACTTATCAACAATTGCCTATTAAGCCTACAGGACTGAAATTTTTATAAATAAATAAATAAATAAATAAATAAATAAATAAATAAATAAATAAATTTATTTTATGAGGGAGAGGAGGAGAAGGGGAAGGGCAGAGGGAGAGAGAAAATATTAAGGAGGCTCCATGCTTAGCACAGAACCTGATATGGGGCACAGTCTCACAACCCTGAGATCATGATCTGAGCTGAAATCAAATGTCGTACACTTAACCGACTGAGCCAACCAGATCCTCCTTTAAATATATTTTTAATTTCAGTCTGTTTAATGGCTTCATGATTATTCCAGTTTTTAATTTCATATTTATTAATAGACATGTAGACAAATACACAGTTCTATTTGGATACATCAACATATCTATGTACATCTACTCTTTAGACTCAGTTCTGTTTCATTGATTCCTGTGTATATTTTCTTGTCAAGGTTGTACTCCCTTGATTACTGTAGCTTTGTTTAAATGACTTGAAATCAGATAGTGTGTCTTTTGACTATACTCTTCTTTATATGGACTATGAGCAACAAACTGAGGGTTTCGGAAGGGGGGGTGGGGGTTGGGCGAGCCTGGTGGTGGGTGTTGAGGAGGGCACTGCATGGAGCACTGGGTGTAGTGCAAAACAATAAATCTTGTAACACTGAAAAAAATAAATAAATAAAATTTAAAAAAATACTCTATAATAATATTTTGAACATTCTAGCTATTTGCTTTTACTTTTGTGCTACATGCAAAGTGGAATACTATTATTGGAATGCTATTATTGATTATTATTATTGGTAAGCTGATTAAGGAAAACTAAATTATAAATTTTAGGACAGCCACTAAAATTTTTTAAGTAGATATGAGTAATAGGCCAATTATAGAGATAAGATGGAATTGTTAAAAATACATAATGAGCATAAATGTAGGAAGAAAATAAAAGAAAATTAGGAAAAAAATTTAAAAAGAGAATTAGGAAGATGATATATTTTAAATTAGCCATGTACAATTAGTCTAAATGTAAGTGGTCTAAAGGCATCAGTTAAAAGACAAAGAATGCAAAGTTTAATATGAAATTCATACTTAGGTATATGCAATTTGTAGAAAACACTGCCAAAATATAAACACATAGAAAGGTTAAAAACTATGAGATAGGAATGAAATTTTATTTATTTATTATTTGAGGAAGAGACAATGAGAGAGAGAGCACGCATGAGAAGGGAGGAGAGTCAGAGGGAGAAGCAGTCTCCCCACAGTACAAGGAGCCCAATGCAGGACTTGATCCTGGAACTTCATGATCATGACCTGAGCCAAAGGCAGTTGCTTAACCAACTGAGCCACACAGGCACTGTCTCCTCCCAAGGGCTCTTCTAATGGACCACTTTCCTGCCTTTGCCTCTACTGAAATAACCCTCAACTCTATGGCCAACTAATGTTCGACAAAGCAAGAAAGAATATCCAATGGAAAAAGGACAGTCTCTTCAACAAATGATACTGGGAAAATTGGACAGCCACATGTAGAAGAATGAAACTGGACCACTTTCTTACACTATACACAGATAAATTCAAAATGGATGAAAGACCTAAATGTGAGACAGGAATCCATCAAAATCCTAGAGGAGGACACAGGCAGCAACCTCTTTGACCTCAACCACAGAAAATTCTTGCTAGACACATCTCCAAAGGCAAAGGTAACAAAAGCAAAAATGAACTACTGGGAACTTTATCAAGTTAAAAGCTTTTGCATAACAAAGGAAACAGTCAACAAAACTAAAAGGCAGCTTATGGAATGGGAGAATATATATGCATATGACATATCAGATAAACAGCTAGTATCCAAAATCTATAAAGAACTTATCAAACTCAGCACCCAAAAATCCAAAAAAGCCCAACCAAGAAATGGGCAGAAGAGATGAACAGACATTTCTGCAAAGAAGACATCCAAATGGCTAACAGACACATGAGAAATGCTCAAGATCACTTGGCATCAGGGAAATACAAATCAAAACCACAATGAGATACCACCTCACATCAGTCAGAATGGCTAAAATTAACAAGTCAGGAAATAACAAATATTGGCTTGGATGTGGAAAAAGGGGATCCCTCTTACACTGTTGGTGGGAATGTAAGCTGTTACAGCCACTCTGGAAAACAGTATGGGGATTCCTCAACAAGTTAAAAATAGAGCTACCCCTCTGTCCCAGCAATTGCATGACTAGATATTTTCCTCAAAGATACAAATGTAATGATCTGAAGGGGCACCTGCACCCTAATGTTTATAGCAGCAATGCCCATGATAACCAAACTATGGAAAGAACTGAGATGTCCATTGACAGATGAATGGATAAAGAAGGTGTGGTATATATATGCAATGTAATATTACTGAGCCATCAGAAAGGATAAATACTTACCATTTACATTGTAGTGTTATGTTGAACAAAATAAGTTAACCAGGGAAAGACATGGTTTCATTCATATGTGGAATATAAGAAATAGCACAGAGGATCATAGGGGAAGTGAGGGAAAACTGAAAGGAAAGTAATCAGAGAGGGAGACAAGCCATGAGAAACTCTTAACTATAGGAAACAGACTGAGGGTTGCTGGAGGGGGGAGGATGGGGTAATTGAGTAATGGGCATTAGAGAGGGCACTTGATGGGATGAGCACTAGGTGTTATGCAACTGATGAATTATTGAACTCCACATCTGAAACTAATGATTACTCTATTTTGGCTAATTGAATTTAAATTAAAAAAAAAGAAAGAACTTAATCCTCAGGGTTATAAGAAACAAACAAACAAAAAACCATGGTACCACTGTAGCACAACCAATGTGTTAATTCAAAGCTGAGTTAATTTTGGGGTCTTCAAACACCATAAAGCAACCATTAGCATGGGGGCAGTTTCCTAACTGTAGGGGTCCTTACCTGAGGCTGTTTGGAGCGGGAAATTACAAATATTAGTAGGATACAGTCCCTCCTCACCCAATGAACAAAAATATGAAAAAAAAGAGTAAAGGTAAGAAAAGAACCTGGATACATGAGGAGAAAACAAATTGTTAAAGCCTTCACATTTCAACCCAAATGGAAAGCTAAGATTTACTAAAATAATTTTTACAACAAAAAGACAAAAGGTGTTGATTGACTTTTGGATCACTATAGGTTCTGAATTAGCTTTAACATCTTTTGAAATGCACCAGCTGTCAAACTTTCATGGCCTTAATCACTACTGGAACCCAATCTACAGTTATACCTGAGGATTTCATTAAATTTATATATGGTGCACAGTATAATCTTAGAAGACAAATGTATATGCCTCATCTTAATCATCAAGATTATTGCCATGGTCATAGCATCCATTGTCTTAATTTTAAGACAGTCTGAAAATAGGCATGGATGCTTGGACATATTAAGGGACAAAGTAAAATTAAGTCTCGTGGCACTTACCAATTAATTGGCTTGACAAAATGGGACTCCATAAATTGCTTCTCCACTTCCACCTTCCCAGCCTGCTGCTCTCCATTAAAATAGTTAATACAGTCCAATATAAAGTAAATAAGGACTGCAGGGATTGAAAAATATTATATAAGACCTAATTAGTGAAGTAGTTAATATCCATTAATTCATTGCTTTTATTCTTTACAACCCAGTATGCCCAGCTCTTAAACCTAGATGGAGTGAATGGTGCCTCATAGTGGATTACAGATGTTCTGCTGTGGTCCTACCCATTATGACCCCTATACCCAAAATTATGAAGTTACTGACACAATCCACTTGGCATCCTGTCAATATTTTCTTTTATAGATTCGCCTAATCTGACCAGTGACTATTTCAACAGCCTCTCAGCCTTATTTGTCTTCACGTTTAGAGACACAATTCATTTATACTTGGTTACCCATTGGAGGAACTCAGTACCTCTGCTTTCCTACAGTTTTTGCAGGCAAAGATTGTTGTTTGAATAAATATAGTTAATTGGCTAATATGCCCTAGTTTACCACATGATATAGGTGTTCTGTTTATTTCATATACTCTTTCTCTTTCATTTTCTTTTTTTGGGGGGGGGCTTGATAGGTGATGGAAGGTAGTCAGACTTTTGAGGACTTTTTCTTTTTACCTGTAGGTGTTAAAACTCTAGATCATCTGTAACTTACTGTTTCCTCAACCCTGATTTTCAAAGTTGGGGTTAGTTTTTTTGTGTATGTCATTTATTTTCATGATCTTTTTAAAAGGATCTTGACTCTTGCATACCATATTGTATTGTATTGAATTAGCATAAATTTTTGAACTGCTGAAACTATCTCTTAGAGATATGTACATTTTCCTTCTTTTCTTTCCTGGCATTTGTTATTATAAATAAATCTAAGGCCAAAGATTTGTGAGTAACCATTAATCTTCCCTGAATTGGCACTCATAAATATGCAAGTTTAGGAATTTATTTAATGCAGATGATTTTTCTATTAAGTGTTATTGTTACTCTATGAACTTATTTTATTTTTCAGAAATACCAATAATCCATAATTTGAATTTATATTACTTCTCCTACATTTGAATAATTTCCTTTCATTTTATCTTATTTTTGATCTTTGTAATCTGAAAGCTTTCCTGAATGGCCTTTTTATAATACACTTTTGAATCTAATATGACTGGAAGTATATCATTGTTTTCTTTCCTTATTTTCATTGCTTGAGTCATGAAATATCCTTATTTTTACTTGCTGCTTCTCATCCAGTTCTCTTTTTATCTGTTTGAATGGTTTTATTATTGTGTTCTTGTCTTTTACCTTTAGTTTTGTAAATTTCATGCTTTCTTTACTTGTGAATTTAGAGCAAATACTTCCTAAATACGTAGGTAGTAATTTTTCTGAAACCACATTGTTCCTAGCATCACCAGGGCCATGTATTCATTATTTGTAAAAATATTTACTTATCCTTGAATAAGATGTTTGCTCAGTCCTGATATGTGTCTGTGAACCTAATGGTTTACTTTTGATCTCTTCAATATTACATACTGTTTTTAATAATTTAGAGTACCCCAGGGAACTTTTATTCATATAGAAAGGAATATTCAACACATTTTACTAGTAATTTATTTAACATTCCATTTATTAGATGCCATTATATTAAAATTTTTTTCTAAAATGTATTAATAATCACCCAGTTTTTATCCAGTTCTCTTTTTATGTCTGTTTGAATGGCTTTATTATTGCATTCTTGTCTTTTACCTTTGGTTTTATAAATTTCATATTTTCATGCTCTTCATGATAGAAAAGTAAAACCTTTACTTTTTATAAATGAATTATCTCAAATATTGAAACATTGATCACAAATTCATTTAATAAAGTTTTCTAAAAATTGGATAATTTCATATATTTTAATGTCAAAGCATACTTTTCATATTAAGGTAATTAACATTTCAAAAATATAAAAATATATGCAAATTATTGCATTGATAACAAAACATTTTATTTATACATATCATTTTTTACATATAAAAAAGTGGTCTTAATTTTTTTTGTTAGCTCTATATACTATTTTTAATACTCTTCCTAGTATTAAAGTAATGTTATGAAACTCAGAAGAAAAAAAGGAATAGTAGAGTTTTCAGATTTTGTCTCAGGACATAAGACTTGATTCTACCCTCTATGTGATTCCAATGAAAGAAAATAATTACTAGGATGGCATCTTTTTTCGTGTATTATTTTAATATGAAACCATCCACCTTGATCTAATTTTGTACTGACTAGATCTTTAAGTTTTGTTTGGCCAGGGTTTAAATAGCACATTGTCATGTTATTATTCCATATAGGTCTGTTAGCATCATTGAAATCCCATGTGTGAGGAGATAGGTGGTTGACATTAAATTAGTTTTGTTTTATAATAGGGAGAGGACATAAAAAGCTCTAACTTCAGTCCACAAAGACTATCACAGTGCTTCTGGCCATAGCTCATTCTACCACTGATATTACAGCCACATATACAGAGTACACACACCCCTCCATTTTAGTCCTTATGTATATTGCATTTCTGAAAATCTTGTCTCCCAAATATACAATGTATAACGCATGCTCTGACTCCACACAATTAGTAAATGCCACTGTCTATTTAATTATGATGTAAAGGAACTGCAAAAATCAGAATGTTAGATATGTAGCCTCAAATGGTGTGAAAATATGGGGTTTATTTATTCTTTTTTTATTTTTTTGCATTATTGTGGCTTATTTTGACATCATATTTAAGAACAAGTGATAAGGCTCTAAGATCCCTAGCACAGAAAAAACATATGCCCTAATTGAAATGAATATTTAAGTTCCATAAAAATGTTGTGTTGGTATAATATAACAATTTTCCTTATAAGTTTTCCTTATCTCTGTGGAGGATATTCATGGGAATATAATGATATAAACTAAGTATTGCTAATTAACTAAATATTATTCACATCAGGGCATTATATATTAGTAAATGTCAGAAATCAATTTTTTACTTTTAAATATTTTTCTGACCAGATGAGCCAGAGGCTTCTTTTAAAATTCCCATATTGGAAATCTGCTTTTCTTGAGGAATGCCAAAATACTATAGAATGCCAAAATACTATAGAAGAGTGGAACACTCTTCTCTTTAAAGAAAATAAAGTCTAGAGGGTCATTATCTGCCTTCTTTATACAGGTTCTTCATGCTAATCAGAATTATATTTATGATTTATTTTTTAATATAAATGGTCAGTCCTGAATCATTTGTTAATTCCAGTGACTTTCCATCTCCCTTTCCAAATCATTTAGGTATTAGTGTATTTTCTAAAGAACATAGCTCAGTAAATTTTAGCTAACTCATATTGGCACTTATCAGAAAACTTTTAACATTCTTAATTAAAATTTGGCTAAAATCTGTATCTCATATTAGTTGCATATTTATAGCCCTTAACTATTTAAATAATAAACAATGTTGGTTTTGTCAGTAGTTTTGTAGTAACAACAGATTACATTTATGATTGACTGGGGAGTGTAAATAGTGGATTCTAAAGTCCTGTAATCTGAAAACTCCCAATGACCATACAGACAGATTTTATACTTCTTCAAGCTTTGGCTGCTTCCCAGAAGTGAAGAATGCTGTGTCACTATGTGCACACACACACACACACACACACACACACACACACACTCATACACATCAAACCTTTATAATACTTGCCTTCAAATAGTGTAAGATTTAGTAACACTTTTGCTTAATATTAATTAGCGCATAGACATTCCCTGGTTTTATAAAAGAAAAAAATTCTACCTTGTGTAAGTGCATTTCACTTGTACTGCTTTGTTAGTTAAACAAACACAAGAGGAAAAAAACCAAAAACCAAAAACCAAAATAAAGATCAGCAAGTGTTCAGCCAAGCTATTCTGACAAACCTTGAGAATATTTAGTTTCTTTATTAATAAATCCAGGTCAGAAGTAACATATATCAGAGATTTTATTTGGTTGTGATTATGAGTAAACTGTTAGGTACTTTAGACATTCTATTGGGAATATATTTACATTTTCAGAAGCTTCCTAAGTAAATCTTTACATATTTACTTTTTCTGTTTTGTCATCAGATTCTTACCTGTCTATACTTTGATATTAGTGAATAAATGATAACATTATTTCATGACTAATGGAGTTCACAGAGATTTAGGTATTCTTTTTAACCCTTAGTTATTTTCTTCTAAAACAAGTGTTTCAGTTGAGGAACTTTGCAAAATGGAACTGCCAATGTGGTCGTTAGTTATATTGTCATCTGTTAATCTATGCATATTAAAAATAAAGTCAGCTGCAGAGAGTCTTGAATAAAAATATATTTTATTATAAGAAGGAAAGGAAGGGTGAATTGGGGAAATCGGAGGGGGAGATGAACCATGAGAGACTGTGTACTCTGAGCAATAAACTGAGGGTTTTGGAGTGGAGAGGGTAGAGGGGGTGGGGGGTTGGGTGAGCCTGGTGGTGGGTATTGAGGAGGGCACATACTGCGTGGAGCACTGGGTGTGGTGCATGAACAATGAATCTTGAAATGGTGAAAAAATAAAATAAAAGTATTTGGGGAAAAATATATATATTTGGAAGGTTGACTTGTTTAACTTATTTTTTCTTACATGAAAAGGAAAAGCATTTTCACTAAAACAGCAAGACTCAAGATGTTCATCCAGTGTCAGCTAATCACTCAATGGAGTAGTAAGTATTGAATGGACCATCAGAGATTCTTTTGTATCTGGGAAAGTGAAATACATAGAGTAAACAAAGATGAATTTTCAAGATGAACAAACACAAAGGGTACAGCAACTATCAGAGATTTTCAAAACTAGTTTAGTCTAGAAAATAGCTACTGTATATTTGTACTTCATTTTATTTCTCATCTAGAGGCATCCTCACATGAAAATGTCAGGTAAAGGGAAGATTTAGGAACATACTTAACTGCTGTCAGACTTCTTCAATACCATATCTTCTTTAAAAACAAAACAAAAATTAGTTTAACACAAGCAGAAGATGATTCAACTTCCATTTTAAAAAACTTTTATTGGAGCACCTGGGTGGCTCAGTTGGTTAAGTGGCTACCTTCGGTTCAGGTCATGATCCCAGGGTCCTAGGATCAAGACCCATGTTGGGCTCCTGGCTCAGCAGAAAGCCTACTTCTCCATCTCCCTCTGCCTTCCTCTCTGCCTACTTGGGCTCTCTCTCTCTCTTTCTCTCTGTCAAATAAATAAATAAAATCTTAAAAAAATAAATAAAAATAAAAAGTAAAAATAAAAACTTATTTTTTTCTGAATGTCCTTCTAAAGGTTTAAAACATTAAAGTAAACATTAGCAAGGTAAGAAAATTTTGCCTATTGTCTGCAGGAATAATGTTAGCTGTTAATGATTATTATTTATATAAAAGCCACTTAATGATATATCTTAGAATAATTTGCTCATAATGACTTACATTCAGGATGTTAATTCAAAAATTTTCATACTTTGAGTACTCTTTCCTTGATGCTATAAGGCAGAGGAGGCTTTGGAAAGCACTTTGCAGAAAATGAAGTGATGGGATCCCTCTAAGTTATCTGAGGAAAGAGGAAAGCAATTAAAAAAAAACCCGTGACGTAACAGCAAATAGACAAATGTTTCTAAAATGTGGAATCTGAAATTAGTTTTCCCATATTACTGGTTAATATTATCATCTGTGGTTTTTGAACTAAAATATAAAAAGTTGAAAAAATGCATCCAAAGTGGCCCAGGATGTGTACTTTATTTATTGACCCCTTTAAGACATTATAATTATACTGTTTTGTACAAACATAATTTAGTGTATGCTTCCAAAATTTTGGGTTAAATTTTAAAGATGTTCTAATTCAAAATTCTATTAATTTATCTATATTTTTATACTTAAAGTGAAGTTTTTTAAAATAGCATATAATTTGGTCTGATGATTTTAGTCTTTTAAGTGATGTCTTTACATCATTCACATTTAAAGTGAATATTGATATGGTTGGATTAAAATCTATCACATTGCTTGCTGTTTTCTTTTGCTCCATTTGCTCTTTTTTTTTTTTTCTCTTTGTTTTTGCCTGAACTTTTCCTATAAATAGAATCATATATGGTCATTTTTCACTGGCTTCTTTTAATTAACATAATGGTATCAGATTCATCCATGCTGTGGCATGTATAAGTACTTCATTGCTGGTTATTGCTCAATAGTATTCCATTGTGTGGATATATTTTCTTTCTCCATTCATTAGTTGATAGATATTTGAATTATTGCCACATTTTAGTTGTTACAAAGAAAACTGCTGTGAATATTTTCGTATTTTTTATGGGAATGTTTTCTAATCTCTTGGATATATACCAATGGCATTGCTGGTCATATGGTAACTATATTTAGCTTTTTGAGGAACTGACAAGCTGTTTTCCAATGTAGCTATACCATTTTACATTCTCACTGGGAATATATAAGGGTTCCAGTTTCCCCAGGAAACTAACACTTGTTATTGCTTATCTTTTTTTTTTTTTTTGTAGCCATTCTAGTGAGTGTGAAATGGGATTCATTGTGGCTTTGACTTACATTTCTCTAATGTCTAATGATGTTGAGCATCTTTTCTGTGCTTCTTGGCCTATTGGGTATCTTCTTTTGAGAAAGGTCTATTCAAATCCATTGCCCATTTTTAATTAGTTTGTCTGGTTATTGCTGAGTTGTAAGAGTTCTTTATGCTAGAAGCATGTCCCTTATCATAGATACAATTGGGAAATATTTTTTCTCATTTTTTGACTTTATTGTGTTCACAAAAGTTTCTAAATGTGATGAATTCCAATTTACCTTTTTCTTTTCCTTTAATTGCTTGTGATTTTTGGTTTCATATGTAAGAAATTATTGCCTAATCCCAAGACACTGAAATTAACTATTTTCTTCTAAGAGTTTTATAATTTTACCTCTTATATTTATTTAGGTTTATGATTTATAGTAAGTTAATTTTTATATATGATGTGACTTATAGGATGTGAGGTCTTTTGCGTGTGGATATTGTATTGTCTGAACATTGTTCATCGAAAAGTGTTTTTTCTCCATTGAATTGTCTTGATGCCTTTGTCAGAATTAATTGGCTAGGACTGTAAGGTTTTTTTTTCTAGACTTTCAAATATTTTTCATTGATCTATATGTCTGTCCTTATGCCAGTGCCATGCTTGTTAATTACTGTAACTTTGTAGTAATATTTATTATCTTTGTTATCATTATCAGGATTCCAATAAGGACAGTATTCATGGGAAAAGTCTACTTACAGCTCAGTCATCCCTTATCTCAGTCACCCGTCTTTTGGCTCTACTTCATGAGTAATACAAATTTATGATTGTATGATTCATACATGTGTGATTTATTTTGATTCTCTATTTTCTTTATGCACTAGGAATATGACATCTAATTTTGTGATCCACATTTCACAACTTTACAGGAAATTTAGTTATTTAAATTTGCTACTAAGGGGCACCTGAGTGGCTCAGTTGGTTAAATTTGCTACTAAGATTATTCTTAGCCAGTGTTAAGTGTCTAAAAATTTTACATTCAAATTATTTATATGTAAATATGTGTATGTTGTGTTAGCCCTCTTTTTTGAAAATGTAATACTTTTATCCTGTAAACATAAGATATAATAATTACATTCAAATTAATTTTATGGCTTTATGAATGAGGCCCTTATTGATATTTATTAAACTAGAGAATGAAGAGCATAAATGTAAACACAACATAGGTTACAAAAATGAACATTATGATCTGTTATACAGTAGGAGAGGAATAATTGCTGATTGCAAGAGATCTTTTTGGAACACATATATCAATTATGAAAGCTGCTTAGCTCTGCAACTAGTTTATCTGTCAGTCCATTATTAAAATCAGGAAGCATTGACTGGACCATTGTTCTAGACATGGGACATATATCCAGTATTTCTGGCTGGAAAGTAGTTATAGTATGGTATAAACATAAACAATTAAAGAGGATCTGTTCATGGTGATAAGTACTAACATGTAGACAGGCAGAGCAAAGGGCTCCTTTATCAGGTGGGAGAGTCATTAAAGGCTGGAAGAAGTACAGTGTGAGTTAATGTATGAAAGATAAGTAGAGATAGTATGATTAGACCTGATAATTACTACTAATGGCAACTGCACTTTAAATTTTCTATCTTGCTTCACTAAAAATAATTTGTTTCTGGGACGCCTGGGTGGCTCAGTGGGTTAAAGCCTCTGCCTTCAGCTCAGGTCATGATCTCAGGGTCCAGGGATCAAGCCCCGCATCGGGCTCTCTGCTCAGCGGGGAGCCTGCTTCCCCCTTTCTCTCTGCCTGCCTCTCTGCCTACTTGTGATCCATCTTTCTCTGTCAAATAAATAAATAAAATCTTAAAAAAATAATTTGTTTCTATTACTGAGATTATATTTTAATACTGTCTCACAACATAGAAGTATTTATGAAAGTAGAAGTAATGAAAAAGTAAAGATACTAAGTTGGAGACATTTTAGATATTAAGCTAATGTTAATTATTAATGGTGGATATTTGTTGAGAGAACAAGAAAAAATTAAGTTGTAAGATCTCTCTTTGGTTCCATTGTCTTAAAGAATATTGAAGTGTCATTTTTTCTTCTTCAAGATTTATTTATTTATTTGAGAGAGAGAAAAGGGGAATGCATAGGAGAGGGAGAGAGAATCTCAAGTAGACTCTCACTGACCGTGGAGACCATTGTGGCAGGGCTCAATATCACGACCCCAAGATCTTGACCTGAGCAGAAATCAAAAATCAGATGCCCAACTGACTGAGCCACCCAGGCACCCCGAAGAATCATTCTTACAAAAGATCATTGTTGCTATCTAATCTTTTACTCAAATCCTGTGATACATTTTGGGAGGGGTGAAATTAGATAGTTGCTTATTCCAGTCATGTGTCTAGTTACTCACTGATTTGAGGAAGATGTGAGGGTGATTACAGGGGTACAAACCCTTTCTTTTAGACAGGGTATCTAATGCACATATTCACAATAGTTTTTCTGCTTTCAAACATCATAATTTCTCATTGTAAAAATTTCCCAGTCTAATGCTGCAATCTTAAAATCCAATTTAATACTTCCTCTCATTGTGTGAGAGTAGAATCTGATATATATTTTTTAGGAGAAAATTCCCACCATAAAAATGTGATTTTTTAATTAAAAAGTTGATACCCCAGAACCAAATTAATTGCTCTTTCTTCCCAATAAATTATACAGAATTATGTTACACTGTCATTAGAAGGAAAATGGTATCATAGCACTCAAAACTGTGTTTATTCTTTTATAAACAACTACCCGAGAAAATCAACTAATATTAGAGAGGAAAATACTCTACTTGAAAGTAAATTTCTGTATATACTCTGAGTTAAATATTATGTTACAGTGAGATTAGCAAACACAAATAGCAACAATGAAGAAAAAGCCACTAAAATTCTTAAGAGCAAATGATCTGCCATTCTCCATTTCTGTATGTGAATGTTATCTGCTCCAGCTATCAGGAAGAGGCTGTCAATCAGCTCTATTGCTGGAATGAAGGAATAGATGGTACGGTTTAATTTTATTATGGAAATTGATTTGCATCTTTTATATTTCTTGATTGAAATCTTTCCAGGTAATGGCATTGAAGAAGACTCATAAAACTGCCATGACTGGGGTAATAACTATTATTATGATCAAATTTAATAAAAAAAAAAACTTGCCTGCAATATGGGAACTATGAATAATTCATGTAAACTGTTGCTTAAAATGTGATAGAGAGGAAAAGACTTGTAGAAAAAATCTTAATGTATCCAGACAGGGATGATAATTGGTTTTTGCAAATAATGAATACTTCATGTACAAACCAAGACTAACAAGGCTAGAGGGGAAGACTCTACATAGAGGAAATAATACCACATATCTAATTTTTGCCAGATAAGAGGGATAACTGGTTTTTTAAAAAGCACTTTCAGAAAATGAATATTATAAAAATTATATTTTAGAACATCACAATATTTCTTTTACATAATAATTGAGGAATATTTCAGATGTTTGTATTCTATAGAGATCAAACGACGATAGTTACTAGAGGAGGTGAATGGGGGGATGGGTGAAATTGGTAAAGGGGAGTAAGAGCACAGTTACCATGAGGAGCTCTGAGTAATGTATAGAGTTGTTGAAGCACTATAATGTACACTTGAAACTAAAATAACACTGTATGTTAACTACATTGGAATTAAAATAAAAAATAAAGATTTCTTCTCTGAAAAAAAATTGAAAATCTGTATTCATATGTTTGTGAATGACCTATGAAAAAATGAACATTCACTCCAGTGATCAAATTTAACATTTTCCCGTGAATATTATTTAACAGTCTCACAAGCCTAGAAATCCAAGTTAACCCTAAAGAATTTGTAAGAGTCAATACTGGAATAATATTTGTTTTGAAAAAGAAGTTAAAAAATGTGAGTTTTAATTTATTTGACATATAGAATTTTTACATGCATACTTATATCTCTAGCTATAATCTTAGTACTCTGAGTTTTGTTTCAATTTAATTTTGGTTCTTTTTGTTAATCTCTCTGTTTCCTGCTTTTATTGGCTACCATCTGGTGGAAAAAAATTGCAATAGCAGAGGAAAGTTAAAATATAAGTAATAAAACAAAGGTTTTAATTGTAAATATGATTGCCACCTAATACTTCTGATATGGATAGCAAGGTTGGTGTTAAAATCTTGTTCTTACCATTCCCAGTTCCATTATGACTATACCTATTCAACTCTTAAATAATATGAGAATTATATTTGTTTATATATAAAATGTCTATCATACTTTAATATGTTTTAAGGAGGTAGGGACCAATTTGTTTTAATTATTTCAATGTAACCAGGATGCCCTTCCATAGACAGACTTGTTTTACATACATCGTTTCAAAATAATTATTAATAGTGCCCCCTTTCATTCTCAAACTGTACCATGTTAGATGACATATTATACACTCTTTTTATATATATATAATCAGCAATTTGCAGGGTACCTGTGGGCGTATTATGTACTGAACATTTTTAATTCTTTCACAATTTCTATTGAGTTTTATTTTCCACTTAGGTTAAATAATTCAGCATAGATTACCTTGGGAATCTTCATGAAGGTAATATCAAGAAAGTAAACCTTTAATTTTGAATAAAAAATGTAATAGTTGTCCAGTTATATCACATCTAATTATTTTGGAAGCATATTAAATAGAAAATTGCTTACAAAACATGAAAGTTTTTCTTAAACAGTTAACAAGTCCAGTGTGGAATACAAACATCTGTTCTTGGGTGACTAGCTCATCATGTCTCAATATCGATCCCCCTGCGCTTGAGAATAACTGGACTGAAATAAAGATTTGACAGATTCAATGCATTACTAAATACGGTACTTTTTATACTCAATCAAAGGCAAAAACTGATATATTTGATATATAATATGTAAGATAATATATATAATATATAAATCAATCAAAGGCAAAAACATGTATATATAATGTGTATAACATATGGAAAGAGTAATAACTCTGTATTATTAACAGTACTAATTATTATTTTATATTTTATGTAATACACTTTGCTTTATAAATATATAAATATATTTATAATTATAATTTTGTGTATGATTTTATATAATACAATATTGTTATTTGTTAATAATACATTCTTACTATTCATACTAAAGGAGTGCCGTGTAGGTGCACTAAGGAGTGCAATAAGGTGAATCTTTATGATTCACCTGTCAAGAGTTTATTAATCTCAGAATTCTTAATTGTTGTATCTTATTTGTTCTTATTTAAGTTGTAAATTTTAATCTTTAAAAATAATTCAAAAATGTTATTATTGCTATGTAATTTTTAAACATTTAATGATCCTAGAATTCAGGAAGCCAACATACTTGATTTAAAAGCAACAGAGATTATATTCTAATCTGACATATGCTTAATTCTTTATCAGTTACAGTAATTTTCTTGAAAATACTTTAAAGTAATATGACAACAGAAATGAACTACCGTGTAAAATTTGTTGCAGCTAGTTAAATCACAAGTCTGTCATCCAGCTTTGGTTAACTATTTTCCATTTCTCTTTAAATGATTTGTTATCCCTGGCTAGTAAGAAAGAATTCAACGTCGGAATAGTCATGAGAGTTTTTAAAATTTTGAATTTTAAAGTTTTTAAATTAAGAATTATAAAGGAGAAGATGTAAAATAAAATTCCCTGGCTTTTTAAAATAGGAACTTAATGATGTTAAGTAATAAAGATAAAATGTATTCCTTGATGTGTATGTAATATGTAAATGTTCCTTTTATGTATGAAAATTCTAAAGATTATATGATTTATATTCTAATTCAGATATATTATATATATATCAGATACCATATATCTTTTTCTTTGTAATATTCAGTCAAGTAGCATTCTCACACCACATCATCTGTCCTTTCAGGTCTCATATTCTGCAACATAGAATTTTACATAATTACAATAAGATATATTGGAAAACACTAGTTGATACAATGAAATTAAAGTCATATAAAAATCATTTGAAAAACCCTGAAAACTCAACTACATAATACTAGTTGTAAAGGAAAAGCCACATGATCTTTGTTATAAGTGAGGTATCAAAAAAACCAAATCACTTAGATTGTATTTATAAATAAGTAATCTTTTAAGTTCTCAAATGACTCTGTGGATAATTAAGGTATTATTAGTATTTGAGTTGAGCAAGAGAAATAATGCCTGTAGTTTAAATATTGGTGTGTATAGGTATATTCAAACATACAATATTATTGAATTTCTTAGAAGATGCTAGGAAAATAATTATTCTGAAAGCTGTTAAAAAAAGAATCAAGTATTATTTCCCATTTTCCTGTATAAATTGTGTAGTAATCGAAGATTTCATGAAGGAACATTTCTTTTATAAAAATACCTGAACTAATAAATTAATAAGGTTTTAGTATATAACCACTTTGCAACCCCAAAGTCATTACTGTATATAGGTTATTGTCATCAATGACTTCTTATGGAGCAAATAAACAACCAGCCATTATGGCCTTCTAATGCAAATACTATGTATCTATTATGTAGAATTCCTTCTAAAATTCAAAACTGAATCTGTAGATCTAACTTTGTATTCACAGAGAATAAGAAGACAGTGGGGCGCCTGGGTGGCTCAGTCGTTAAGCGTCTGCCTTC
>CM053608.1:18970770-19002287 GCA_028646535.1 Procyon lotor
GCCCAGGTCAGATCCCAGGGGCCTGGGATCGAGCCCCGCATCGGGCTCTCTGCTCTCCAGGAAGCCTGCTTCTCCCACTACCAGTCCCTCTGCTTGTGTTCCCTCTCTAGCTGTGTTTCTCTCTGTCAAATAAATAAAAAATCTTTAAAAAAAAAAAAAAGAAGACAGAAAAACATGTTAAAAGACCACAGAAAGGTATAATCAGGAAGATTTAGACTGTGTGAAACCATGTAGAGCCAATGACCCATCTATTTTCGATAAATTCCCCTGGGGAAGGAAAAAAATTAGAAGAAAAGATAAATATATAAAGGTAAATTTAAGAGACACACTGGTTAATTCCATTGTATAGAACTTATTTGTATTCTGATCCCAACAAATCCACTGCAAAACTTTTAGGAGATAACTGGAGAAATCTGAAAACTCACTGGCTATTTGATGGTAATTAGGAACTAACTTTATGGCAGTCGATTATATCGTGATCATGTTTTTGAAGGCTTGTTTATTTTAAGAGGCACATATGAAACATATATAGAAGAATAAAATGAGGGGTTCCTGAGTGGCTCTGTTGTTGAGTGTCTGCCTTCAGCTCAGGTCATGATCCCGGGGTCCTGGGATCGAGCCCCACATCAGTCTCCCTGCTTGGCAGGAAGCCTGCTTCTTCCTCTCCCACTCCCCTTGCCTGTGTTCCCTCTCTCACTGTTTCTCTGTCAAATAAATAAAATAAAAATCTTAAAAAAAAAAAATTATTTTAAGTTTAACTCTTTAAATAATGTGAGAAGGGGTTAATTAGTGGGGATAAAGATAAAACAAAATTGGTCATGAATTTTTATTCATTGAAGCCAAATGATGGGGGCATGGCACATAGTTACATTTCTCTCTCTCTTTGTATGTGTATATAAAATTATATATGTGTACATATATGTATATTCATATATGTAGTATGCTTTCCATGGATATTCTTAATGTACTCATATTTCTTTTAACTTCTTTTCTGAATGATTTTCTTTAATGTAAATATACTTAAATTTTATATTAGACTTAGTAATATACTGTATTGAGATATTGGTGCTCAGTGTATTGAGATAAGGGTGCTCTCTTTGTGTTGTATTTAATGTTTTGTTTCTACTTATTCAGAAAAATGAAAAGAAGGACTTTACAGAAATGCATTTTGTGTAAAATAATGACACATATAATTTTAGTCTACTGGCTTATTGATGAAACCTTTGATTGACAAAATATTTCTTTGACTGGATCTTGAATATTTGCACAGAAAACTCTTACTTGTTTCAAGTTTCCAATTATATCCTTCTTATTACTCATAAATTATATTTTAAATCCTGAAGATGATGCAGTTCACTGCATCCCAGTGTTGGATTTTGCAGGTCTTTTTATTCCCCAAATTATAACAGGCGATGATGGGAACAGCTAAATACATTGGAAGAAAGAGCATTTGATTGCTAGGGCAAGTCACATTGATACATTATTTCATTTGAAATGACAATTCTTCCCTTATGAGAGAACTACTGAATGTTAGCTCTAAGCATACATTCTTTATCTATTTAGTTCATATTATATATTTCTTTGGTTCAAGTCTAAAGAGAAATGATGCATCAGGTAAAGTAAAGAGCAATGATGCAAGTTGTGGTGAAAAAGGTTTTGATTAGGCTCATTTTTAAACTTTAGTGGGTTATTAATGTATGCATTAATTTGTGCTGCTTTAAACATACTTGCTATGATCAGTTTCTATGACAACTAGGAACCTGGTAGATTATATTGATTTGTATAGGATGGTTTTCAAGGTTGTGACTGTCATGCCCAGATTTTGAAATCCCCGTAGACCACCAGGGAGCCGAGTCCGATGCAAAAGCAAAAGAGCCTTTATTCGAGCTAGCTCGAGCTCAGTCTTCCACACTCATCAACGCAGGGGCGTGATGTAGAGAAAGAGAGTGAGTTTCAAAAAGCGCAGCAGTTTTATAGGGGCCAGTGGCCAGTGAGATTGTAACACACACGGAAAGTTGCATAGTCATGTTAGGCCACACGCAGGTGGCCAACTGAATTGCAATTTGCCCTATAGTAGCGGTTTGAACTGGCCTCTCACTCTGGTCACCCCGCAAGAGGCGGGGTTTACATCCTGTGGCTGTTAGGGGTTCCGCATTCCTATCTGCTAACTTAAACTAGCTCAAGGGCCGGCTAGGCAATGTTCTGTTATCTTTCTCAGGAGCAGCTCACGTAGGGTTTATACACAAGATGGCGGGTGTAGCACAAAATGGAGTTAGCCTCGCTCTGCTCTTTCAGTGACCAATTTATTAGTCCTAATTATTGTATTAAAATGGTTGGCAATAGTAACTGCAAAGTAAGTGATAGCAGTTGACCATTTAAAATATTCTTATATTTCAAAGGTTATTTACATCGTTAAAAATTTCTTATGCCAATAATTGGGGAAGGCAAAAATCAAAGAATGAGTCTAAAGTACATATTAAACTAGTGAAATAGAAAAAATACAACAATTATGATTTAAGTTTAAAGAACCTGATTGGTTTTCATTTGACATAAAGAGGGTAAAAATATTTACTCACAAAACTATATTGATAAATCATCTCAGTACCTTTCAAATAACATAAAGGCTTAAATTAAGCCATGTGTCCTAGTTCAGTCTGCTACAACAAAATACTGCATAAATTACTTCTCACAATTCTTGTGTTTGGAAGCCTGAAATCACTGTGCCAGCATGGTGACCAAATCTTCCTGACCTAAGTTAACTCCTAAAAGTCCCATCCCTTAACCATCACATTGAGTATTAGGATTTCAACATATGAATAGGGGGAGGGGCAAGACACAAACAGTCACACCATAGCACCTTGTTACCATAATCTTTATCATTTCTTTAAGACACAACCCTAAATTGCCTTTCATTTAAAGTTCCTTTTTAGCATTTACAAGGAAATAAGGTGGAATGATAGTTCTTTAATCTCAGGTACCTAAGCATTCTAAAAAATCTAAGTAGTTTCCTGTTTCTAAGATTATTGATTGGGTTGGAGAATTTGCATAGCTTATAAAAGCTGCAAAATAATGATTTAAGATTTTGGCTCTCAGAGCTGCACCATGGTGATTGGCAAGAACAAGCATCTCACAAAAGATAGCAAAAAGGAAGCCAAAAAGATAGTAGTTGGTTAGTTTTTTAAGAAACATTGGTACGATGTGAATAGGCTTGGAAAAATGTTAACCTGAAGGAGTCAAGGAACCAAAATTGCATCTGACGATTTCTAGGGTACTGTTTTTGAGGTGAGCCTAACTGATTTGCAAAATGAAGTTGTGCTTAGAAAATTCTGTTTCCAACAGTACATTAAAAGGATCACTCACCAAGACCAAGTGGGATTTATTCCTTGGCTACAAGTTTGGTTAAACATCCACAAATCAATCAATGTGATACGATACATTAATAAAAGAAAGAACAAGAACCATATGATACTCTCAATGGATGCTGAAAAAGCATTTGACAAAGTACACCATCCTTTCTTGATCAAAACTCTTCACAGTGTTGGGATGGAGGGTATGTACTTCAATATCATAAAAGCCATCTATGAAAAACCCACAGCGAATATCATTCTCAATGAGGAAAACTGAGAGCTTTTCCCCTAAGATCAGGAATATGGCAGGGATGTCCACTGTCACCACGCTATTCAACATAGTACTAGAAGTTCTAGCCTCAGCAATCAGACAACAAAAAGAAATCAAAGGCATCCAAATTGGCAAATAAGAAGTCAAACTCTCACTCTTTGCAGATGATACTTTATCTAGAAAACCCAAAGAGTCCACTCCAAGACTGCTAGAACTCATATATGAATTCAGTAAAGTATCAAGATACAAAATCAGTGCACAGAAATCAGTTGCACTTCTATACACCAACGTCAAGACAGAAGAAAGAGAAAGTAAGGAGTCGATCCCATTTACAATTACACCCCAAACCTTAAGATGCCTAGCTAGGAATGAACCTAACCAAAGAGGCAAAGAATCTGTACTCAGAAAACTATAAAGTATTCATGAAAGAAAATGAGGAAGACACAAAGAAATGGAAAAACGTTCCATGCTCATGAATTGGAAGAACAAATACTGTGGAAATGTCTATACTACCTAAAGCAATCTACACATTTAATGCAATCCCTATCAAAATACCATCACATTTTTTCAAAGAAATAGAAAAAATAATCCTAAAATTTATATGGAACCAGAAAGACCCCGAATAGCCAGAGGAATGTTGGAAAAGAAAAGCAAAGTTGGTGCCATCACAGTTCTAGACTTCAAGCTCTATTACAAAGCTGTAATCATCAAGACAGTATGGTACTGGCACAAAAACAGACACATAGATCAATGGAACAGAATAGATTGCCCAGAAATCGACCCTCAACTCTATGGTCAACTAATCTTCAACAAAGCAGGAAAGAATGTCCAGTGGAAAAAAGAGGGTCTCTTCAACAACTGGTGTTGGGAAAATTGGACAGCCACATCCAGAAGAATGACACTGGGCCATTTACTTACACCGCACACAAAAATAGACTCAAAATGGATGAAAGAACTCAATGTGAGACAGGACTCCATCAAAATCCTTGAGGAGAAAAAAGGCAGCAACCTCTTTGACCTCAGCCACTGCAACTTCTTCCTAGAAACATTGCCAAAGTCAAGGGAAGCAAGGGCAAAAATAAACTATTGAGACTTCATCAAGATCAAAAGCTTTTACATAGCAAAGGAAACAGTTAACAAAACCAAAAGACAACCTACAGAATGGGAGAGGATATTTGCAAATGACATATCAGATAAAGAGCTAGTATCTGAAATTTATAAAGAACTTATCAATCTCAACACCCAGAGAACAAATAATCCTATCAGGAAAAGGGCTGAAGACAGGAGCAGACATTTCTGCAAAGAAGACATCCAAATGGCCAATAGACACATGAAAAAGTGCTCAATATCACTCAGGATCAGGAAAATACAAATCAAAACCACAGTGAGATGCCACCTCACATCAGTCAGAATGGCTAAAATTAGCAAGTCATTAAACAACAGATGTTGGCCAGGACGTGGAGAAAGGGGAACCCTCCCACACTGTGGGTGGGATTGTAAGCTGGTAAGTTGTATTTTTTTAAATATATTTCTGAGTTTGGTTAATATTTGTTTAGGATTTTGTATCCTTGTTCATGAGTCAGATGATATAGTAACTTATTTTTTCATACTGACTTGGCAGATTTTATTTTTAATGTTATACTGACTTTACTGATTAGATGATGACTGTTTCCTTTTTTCACTGTCTGGATAAAATTAAGAATCAAATTATTTAATTAGCAAAATTTAATTTAAGAGTTTAATAAAATTTAACAAGTAAAACCATTTGAGTCTGTTATTGATCTTTATCAGAACATTTCTAAACATTTATTTATTTATTTTTGTATATTCTTGTGGGATTACTTAGGACTTCTTTTCCTAGATTCAACTTTTAGAAATTTTGTATTTCATAGAATTTATTTAATTTCAGTATTAAGTAATTTGGCAACATTGTTCATAGTATTTTCTAGTAATTTTTAATATCTATAGCTTTAGTAATTATTATCTTTTAGATTTCTAATATTATTGTGTCTTCTTTTTCATTTTCTTAATTTTCCAGGGTTTTGTTAATATTATCAGTTTTCTTGTGAAGAATAACTTTTGAGATAGTTGATTCTATCTACTGTATCTCTGGCTTCTTTTTTGGTCATTTCTTTTATTCTCTTTGCAGATTCCTATCCTTTCCCATTTTTCTATCTGGGTTGCAGAATTTTTATTGATGAGTTGCATAAATTCCTTTTATATTGTAAATGTCATTTCTTTTCTGGTTTAGACCAAACAAATATGTTTTCTCAGCCTTCCGTGTATGTGAATTTTGGTGTCCTTCATTGAAGAGAAACCTACTTAGATGTATCACCATAATCAGTTTTGTCTCGGTAATTTGTCTTTTTGAAATTTTCCATATTATTTCTCAGCTATCACTCTTACTCCTTTGTCACAAATATAGGCTCCTTAATTTACCTCTGTAGCCTTTGGGATTTTATCTTGGCATGTTTTCTTTAATCTCTTTGGGACTCCTCTTTCTGTGGGATTGAAGAATGACTTTTCACTTTCCCCAAATGGTGATTCACTTTATTCAGTATCTATGGATGATATTTCATTTCACCATTGATTGATGCTGCCAAATTTATCCTATATTAAATTTCTATGTATGCATGAGTCCATTTGTAGCCTATTTTGTTCTAATTACCTATATTTCTGTTGTGGGTATTTACTTCTTTGAGTATGCACTTTGCCTTCCTGTGTGATAAGTCAGTGAACATTTTATTTTCCAGCCTTAGGTGTACTTGGTTATTATTATATTCTTACATAAATTTTTAATATATCCTTTCTTTAAAAATTCCAAACATCTTAAAATACGATTTTTTTAAAAGATTTTATTTATTTATTTGACAGAGAGAGAGAGAGATCACAAATAGGCAGAGAAGCAGGCTTCCTGCCGAGCAGAGAGCCCAATGTGGGGCTGGATCTCAGGACCCTGAGATCATGACCTGAACCGAAGGCAGAGGCTTTAACCCACTGAGCCACCCAGGCGCCCCTTAAAATATGTTTTAAGATACTTGATTCATAACTCATAATTTATGCAGTTTACATGTAACATATAAAATAATTAAATATCTGGATCATTTCTAGATTTGCTGTCATTGTCTCTTTTTTTTCTTGATTATTAGTTATACTTACTTTTTGAGTATTTATCAATTTGCAAGTTTGTGAACATTTGTGATTTATTCTAGGCATTTTGTCAAAAAATAGGGTTCATGTAGATGTATTTTCTATATTTTTCTTTTCTTTCTTTCTTTCTTCTTTTTTTTTTTTTAATGTAAGACAGACTACTAAGGGAATTATATATCTTCTCAGTCCATTCAGGGATTTATCTTATTCTTGGCTTGCTTACAGCTTTGAGAAGACTTAGTCTTCTTCACTTTCACCTTTACAGATGTGGCCTTCTAAATTTTCTAATGTATAGAATTTAGACATTCATAGTTTTCTGTTTCTTCATGAAGCTCTGAAAATTTGAAAGAGTACAGAGATTCCTTGCCCAGCTGTTTAGCTACCTTCCCCATACAGCTTCATAACCAAGCAAATGCCTAAGGCAGAGAAGAGTATGCTTAAGGCTTTGTCTTTCTCCAGCAGATATTTGTTTCCTAAAACAGGCAGGCAATCCTTCAGGAGATTCTATTCTGAACCTTCCTTTTTTTTTTCTTTCTCATCCTAAAGCTTTTCTACTCTCCTGCTTGTCTTTGAGTCTCTGCCAAACACTGTGATGGTGGCTGATTCCCTTCTTCTAGCAAGGTCTGGGCAAATATCCTCTCATCTCATTTATCCACCTTTGTTTATTTCTATATAAATTATCTTGGAGAGCTTCTTCTTTCCATGAAATTTTAGTTCATCTAAGCCATTCATGATATTAATTTATAAGGTTTTATTATTTAATTTATCTACTTTTTTTCTGGCTTTAGCTGTAGAAGCACTGATATTCTAAGAACTTCTGAATTCTAGTGAGAACAGGTTAAGGTCAAAGTGTTAATGGAATAATAAAAGTCTGAGACCATTCAAGTGTTGTACTTGGACCATGTGTTTAACTAGATGAAGCTCAGCTATCATCACACAAAGAAAAATTCTTCCACAGGCACAGAATGCTGTCCTCACTTCATATCTCCAATTCCTTAACCAAAAAAAAGTATCCTGGGGGTTATATTTGGACAGTTCAGCACAGGAGTTGGCAAATAAGGCCCTCAGGCCAAATACAGTTAGTCACCTGTTTTTTTTTGGGGGGGGGGTTGGTTTTATCTTACTTTTTTAGTAGACTTTTTTGAGAACACAGCCACATATTTGTGTTTATGTATTATCCATGAATGTTGCATTAGTTCTATAATAGCAGAGTTAAGTTGTGACAAAGACAGTCGGGCCCATACCATTTAAAATATTTACAATTTCAGACATTATATTTTTTCAACTCTTGAATTTTTATGGATTTTTTTATAGTTTATCTTCTCATTGAGTTTATTCTTTTAAAAAATACTTGAACATATTTACAGCAGCTCTTTTAAAATTCTTAACTACCATTATCTCTGTCATTTCTGGTTCTATTTCTATTTACTAAATTTTCTCCTGGTCACGAGTCACATTTTCTTGTCTCTGTGTAAAATGGTGATTTTAAATTTGATGCCAGGCATTGTGAGGGTTATACTGATGAAAGTTTGGGTTTTGTTGTCTTCCTTTGAAGTGTATATAGAATTGTTCTAGTGGAAAGTTAGTTTAAACTTTGTTAGAACACATCTAGACTAACAGTAGAAGTAGTTTAATTTTAATGAAAGTAGTTTAATTTATTATAAGAGTAGTTAGGGCACATTCCAGATTAATTCTAAGGAGAAGTTTAATATTAAAGTGTGGTATTTCTGGGGTCTCTGCTGAGCGCTCTGGATAGTTAACTAGTTTCTACTATGCCTCATTAGAATTTGCGTATCTAACAGCCAGCCCTGTTAAGTTTATGGTTAGTAATTTTGTACTTCTATTTAGCAGTTATTCTTTGCCTATTATTCATAGAATATCACTCTGTTCATTTGCAGTTTATTATTCAACACAGACTCAAGAAATACTATGCAAATTTATGGAACTTTTCATTTCTGTAAGTCCCTCTTATCTTGCACTCTACCCTAAACTTAAAGTCATTGCAGCCCTCCTGAAATATGATCTCCATCTCCTTAACTCAGTGATACTGCTAGACTCTGCTTCAGTTACTGCTTCTTGCTCTACAGTCTGGGAAGTGTCTACAGGCAGGAAACCAATGTGACTATAGGGCTTACCATTTTTTTTTTCCTTCTCTCAGTCATGTGCTGGAATATATATTTAATATATTTTGGATAGTAATTTAATTGTTTACAATAAGGCAGATAGTCTGTTATCAATAACAATATCATGGTTCATTGAGTATTAATCTGTTAGTTCTATTAGAAAAATGACACAAATATTAAATTCAGTGGGAATACAGGATGCTGTAGGCTGAATCGTGTTCCCTAAAAGTTCGTATGTTGAGTTCCTAAGCCCCAGTACTCAGAATGTAACTATATTTTTAGATACAGTCTTTTAAGGGGTTATTAAGTTAAAACGAGGTCATTAGTGTGGGCTCTAATCCAATATGACTGATGTCCTTATAAGAAGGGGAAATTAGGACACAGATATACACAGAAGAAGACCATGTGAAGACCTGGGGAAAAGGTGCCATCTACAAACCAAGGAGTGAGAGGCCTCAGAATGAACAAACCCTGCTAATACCTTGATCTCAGACTTTAGCCTTTAGAATTGTGAGAAAAAAATTTTCTATTTAATAATTGTTTCTATTAATTAAGTCTCTGTACTTTGTCATGGCAGCCCCAGCAAAATAATACACAAGTTCTACTTTAATTAATGATAATAATTGGTAGGTAGTAAATTAATCTATAATTATCTGTATGAAAACAAAGTGGTGATATTAAAAATATTTTACTACTAATAATGAATAATTGATGCCAACCAATCAGAATGATGCCAGACATATCTGTGCCCACTAGCTGAATATAAGCCCTGAATGAAGTTATTGGGTAAGAGATTTGTAAAGCAAATACTCTATATTTAAATATCAAACAATATATATTGTTATATAAGCAAGTGTATTCATTGATGGTCTTCAGGGTATCTATAAATTCATTGAAAGTGGGTGAAAAATTATAGAAATTATTGTTCTTATTTGTTTCTGGGGATGTTTTTATAGCATTCTCTGTGTGGCAGTCAACATCCTGAAACCAGGAACTTAAAGAGAGACACTAATCTGTAACTAGATGTAATAATGTGCTGTAAGTCATACCACCATATAATAACATAAACTTTATGAGAGCATATGTTATAACATTAAAGAATATTAAATAAAAACACTTATTGAGGTCATAGTGTATTGGGTCTGGTGGTCCAGTGGGCCTGCACATTGCACATAATTCTTGGCCCAGAGAAGAGGACTAAACTAGTAAAAGAGAGTTTTGGGTCAAGGTCATAGTGTTTAAGGTAAATGGTATGAAAACAAATAAACTGACATGCTTAAGAGGCTGGCAATTACAAGATCAAGTGCAAACCACAAATCTTTCTGGAATATTAGGGTGTATTAATTTGCTAGGGCAGCCTTATAACAAAGTACTACAAATTGGGTCATGTAAACAACAGAGATGTATTGTTACACAGTTCTAGAGGCTCTTAAATCTGACATCAAGGTGTCAGAATGGTTAGTACTTTCTCAGAGCTGTGAGGGAAGGATTTGTTCCAGGCCTTTCTCCTTTGCTTAGATGACTATCTTTTTCCTGTGTTTTTTCCTATTCTCTTCATGCCAATCTATCTTCAAATTTACCATTTTTTTAAGGACACTATTCATTGGATTAGAGCCCACTCTAATGACCTCATTCTAATTTGATCACCTCTGTAAAAACCGTGTTCTCAAATAAGGTAACATCACTGAAGTAGTTCAATATATGAATTTGGTGGGGAAACAGAATTCAACTCAAAGAGACAATTGATCCAAAGACCCAGGGGACAAGAATTCATCCTTCTCAGTAACCCAAATGACTATGTGAAGTTCATCCCCAGTTTGATTTAGGAAAGAACTGAAATGTGTTGATCTGGATGTAGCAGAAAACACAAAATAGCAGTGGTTTGAAAAAGATAGAAGTATAATTTTCTACCATATAAAGGAAGTCCAAGGCTGACTGGAGTGTTTCTGGATATCAGGCAACCAGCTTCATCCCACTAACATATGAAACTTATGAAATCCATCATCAGGTCCATTTTATATTCTAAGAGATGTGCAAAAGCTCATCTGTAAAAAATTAAGGCTGTATTCTCAAGCTGTTTCCTAGATAAATCTGGTCTTTTTCAACACCCTTCTTGGAAGTCCTAAAAACACTTCTACTTATAGCTTATTGACCAGAATTTAATCAAATGGATTATTCTGGCTGCAAAATGTAATATTTCAAGATGGCTATGTCAGTTTTCCAAGTAAAGTTTGTTTTTAAGGAGAAAAAAATGGGAAAATGGGTATCAGGTGGCAATTAGAAGTCTCTGCCTTATTTTCATGGATTGATGGCAGATATATGCAGAACGGAAAACTAAGACCCCGCAAACAGACTAAACGTCAAGTAAGAGATGCTACTTCTTTAGAGAAATCAGAGAATTTTATAGCATTTATCAGAGATTGTTCTATGAGAGGCTCAAGTGGTAATCAATGGCGAGGATGAGTTACATTACCCTCATTTACTAATGTGAAAGAACAAATGTTTAAGCATACCTCTCCACAGAAAATCTGGATGTGATTAGAACTTTTCTGTTCTTACAATCTGATAGTGAGCAAGATAACAATAGCTAGGTCTGCAGAACAATGTACAAATCCATATTAGTTGTGATGTTGCTTTTGGGGCATGAGTTAGCACTAAGGACTCTTGGCCATGCTCAATATAATATAGGTTCTGTTATGTTAAATAAGATTTCTGTTTAACCAGAGCAATAAAAATTATGTTATTTCAAACTACCAGTTATTAAGTGTACCAAGTGCTGTGTTAATTATCTACTATCTAATTATTACTTTAACTCTTTATAACAAATGTTACATTCAGATTTTACCAAGTAGGACATTGAGGCTTAGAGAAATCATTTAATTTTATTAGTAATGCAATTGGCTAGTAGCAGATTTTGGATTTATACCCACATCTGTCTGATACCAAAACTATTATGATATGATGAACTCTAATTCTATGTGAAAGTAGACAATTAAGAGACATTCTCTCAAAATCAGACACTTGGAGCTCAGTCAGTTATCCTGAGAGACACATGTAATGGTTTTTACTCTGTTTATGGTATAGTAAGAAAAGGTAATCAGTAAAATAGGAATGTGTATCCTGAAGAAAAATCTTAGGGAAGAATAAACTATTTTTAATCACTTAATGGCCTATAATAATGACAAGTCAGTGCTGTTTATTCTGTATGAGCTTAATTATAGAACTAGAGAAAGAAGGCCAATGAACTTATAAATAAAGGATTTTTATTGACGCCAATTCTAAGCTATCTACTGATAAAACCGGCAACTTCTTAAATTGTGATTTTAATGTTAACAGAAGTATGTAAACAGAGTTACTTGGGGTTTCTCTATGTCATAATAATGAATGGTTAATGTAGATGAATTTGAGTGTTTTTATCTGTGTGGAATTGTGTCCTCCAAAAAGATATGTGGATGTCCTAACCCTCCTTATGTGTGAGTGTGACCTAACTTGAAAGCGGGATCTTTTCAGATATAATCAAGTTAAGATGAAGTCATAGTATTTACTGAGGACCTTAAATCCAATTACTGGTGCTCTGTGAGGAGGGATAGATTCAGAGACAAATAGACATAAGGACAGTCATGGGAAAATGGAAGAAGTAATTGGAATGATGCATCTACAAACCAAGGAATGTCAAAGATTGTCAAAAATTACCACATGGTAGGAAGAGTCAAGGTTGGGTTCTTCCCTTGAGCTGCTAGAGGGAGGAGGGCCCTACTGTGCCTTGATTTTGGACTTTTTGCCTCCAGAACTGCCAAAGAGTAAATCTCTCCTGTTTTGGGCCACCTAATTTGTGGTACTTTTTTTTATGGCAGCTCTAGGAAACAAGTATAGTCTAGTCTCTTTCAAGCCTGAATACCTCTTCTATTGTAATGAGAGTATAAGCTTCATAGAAAAGAGTCTTAAAATGGGGAAGATTCTAAGGATACAGTGATCTTAGGGTCATAAACAATGAGTAATCATGCAGACAAAAAAGTGAAAGCAAATAAGGAGAGAGAAACCATATAAGCCCACACCCAAATGTGAGAATAAGATGTAATATGTAGGAGGAATCAGGGGACCTGACTGACCAAGCCTCGTGGGGCACTAGTTTGGAATATAGTGAAATAAGTCTGGGTGACTGAGTGTGGAGCACTATAGATGGTATGTAGTCCACTACAAGGAATTCAAACTTTGAGAGATTTGTGATTTCTTAATACAGGTGGGGATTAATACAAATCCCCATTTTATGTCCAAGGGAAATAATATGGGTTGTTAAAAGCAATAATGTTTGTCATTATTCTAATTTTACAAATATTCTTTATCCTGAAGTGAAATTTTATTTCACCATATCATATTCTTCATGCAAGTGATAAAATATTTGGAGGAATATTCAGGGGTTAATGCAGTTAAAAGAATATTTCCTTCTGAGTAGTTTTCAAAAGGAAATCTAAGTTTCCACGATAGAAAATATAAAACTGTACAGGCAGAGAGAAATACATCTGTTCTTTCTTCAGGAATGGGTTTGCATTTTTAACATCTCTCATGAATCAGCATCATCTCATTGCAGAGGACTGCCTGTAAGCAAGTATTTTTGATTTAATCTACACCATTTCTGATGCAGGACATTGTGAAAGACTCAATTAGGAATGGAAATGTGCTATTCTATTTTCACATTTCCTGCACATTTTAAAACTCCAATTCATAATTGCCTGCCAGGTTATAATGTAAGAGCATCTTTGTTCATTTAACATTTTTTTTTAAGATTAATATGTCACACTTATCATGGTGCATAATTACTGTGATTTGTATGTTCAGTTCCTCATACTCCTTTTATTTATATAGGATTGCTGGAAAATCCTTTTTCCCAGTCTAATAAATATTTTCCATCCCTGAAAATTACTTAAACAAATAAACACTTTATTGAACATGTATGTGTGTGTGTTTGACTCAACAAAAAAGGATCATTCTCCTTCGTAACTGAAAATAAAGTGAATATTAACTTGTAATCATAAATAATTTTATAAAACAGACTATAACTTATTCACCATTTGGAGTATTTTTATATAATTTCATAAAATCTTTCAGGCTAGTAATGATATACTTAGTGGTATTATGAGGAAAATGTTGTGTCTAGATCTCTTATATCACTTTATGTATATTTGGCAAACCATTTGGAAACTTCATTAATTTTTGTCAAATTTATAAAGAAGCTTTACCTAGATTAGTGTACACTTCAACTTGAAGTTGAATTCATTGCATCAGGTTGACTCTTTTGCTTGGCAAAAATTACAATGCTAAAGAAGCTGGAGGCGAATGATTCCACTGTATTTTTTGTTGTATAATGTGAGAATTAAAAATGTGAGAAAGGGGGGCCTCTGGGTAGCCCAGCCAGTTAAGCATCTGCCTTTGGGCTCAGGTCATGATCCCAGGATCCTGGAATCAAGCCTCGCATCTGGCTCCCTGCTCACTGGGAAGCCTCCTTCTCTTTCTCCCTCTGCCTGCTTGTGCTCTCTCTCTGTCAAATAATAAAAATCTTAAAAAAGTAAAAAAAAATGTGAGAAATGTTTTTGATAATTGAATGACAAATTTTAATTATTTGGGTTACTGTAGCATTAGGAATCAATTGGATAAAATAATCATAGAGTAAGAGATGGTCTGTGTTCTTCAAGTTGAAAAATGATGCATTTCAAATATATATGCTTAAGTGAGAATAGTAGAATTTTTTTTTTTTTAAGATTTTATTTATTTGACAGAGAAACACAGCGAGAGAGGGAACATAAGCAGAGGGAATGGTAGCAGGAGAAGCAGGCTTCCCGCCGAGCAGGGAGCCCAATGTGGGGCTTGATCCCAGGACCCTGGGATCATGACCTGAGCCAAAGGCAGACGCTAAACGACTGAGACACCCAGGCACCCCAGAGAATAGTAGAATTTTGACTTAGCTTTAAGGATCTCACAGTTCTTTATAAGTAACACTATTTACATTCTCATTCCACTTCTATGACAAGGAAGATTCTAGACCTTCAATAGTAAGACTAAATTAATAGATTATTTTATAAAATATGATAAAGCGATTGGCATACAGGTGAATTATTTACCTGACTTAAATAAATGAAATAAAAAGACAACCTTAATTTTCTAGATATATTTTTCTGTGGTCTGTCTGAACTATGAAACTTCCATTTCCCAAACCAGTAATTGTTCTAAAATGCATGATTATTTATAAAAATAATAAAATCAAACACTATTTTAACCTGTAGATTCTCATGAGAGATAGAGGCAATTGGTCCAAGTCCTTTATTTTTCCTTAATTCAACTATGTATTAATCAATCAAATATTTATGGAGTACTTGTTATGTTGTAAATTGTGCTAGAGATTAAAAAATATCCATGATTCCAACAAGTATTTAGTCTCATTGAGAAGACAGATGCGGGGTTGGGTAATACAAAGCAATGTAGAACATTCAGTGACAGGGGCGCCTGGATGGCTCAGTGGGTTAAAGCCTCTGCCTTCGGCTCAGGTCGTGATCTCAGGGTCCTGGGATAAAGCCCCGAATTGGGCTCTCTGCTCAGCAGGGAGCCTACTTCCCCCTCTCTCTCTACCTGCCTCTCTGCCTACTTGTGATCTCTCTCTTTCTGTCAAATAAATAAATACATCTTAAAGAAAAAAAAAAGAACATTTGGTGACAGAGAGATGCAAGGGACATCAGCCTTTGGAAAAATGGTTCAGAAAACAGAGCTTGTCCTAGGAGCATTTTCACTTCATCATCTTATGCATTACCTTTTTTAATGAAACAAATTGACTACTCTGTTTTTGATATAGCACCCCAGCTGCAATATTTCTCATCATCAATTCCAAATTCTGTTCTTAGCCCCATGACCCCGGTCTTGTGGTATCTACTATTAGAGGTAGAGAAGCCATGAATGTAAGGAAGCCTTATCTCTAGGTCCCCTATTTTAGCCTGTAACAAAATACCATGAACTTGGTGGCTTAAAAAGAGACTTTATTTCTCAGAGTTCTGGAGGCTAAGAAGTTCAAAATCAAGTGAGGATATATTTAATGCCTGATGAGAGCCCTTTTCCTGTCTTCTCATTATATCCTTACATGGCCTTTCCTTTATGCCTACATGTGGGGAGAGAGAGTGGGGTATCTCATAAATTTAAAATCCATTGTATTTATGTCTTTCCTTTCATGCAGTCTCTTAATTCCTCTCCAATAGGAATCCAACTCCAATTCCATCAAAACACCAGTAATTAGGAAAACAAATTATAAAAACATACATACATACATGTGATTTTAAACATATTGGAAAGCCATCCATAATCAATTATATTTTAGTAGAACAAGAATGAGCAATCATTTCTAAATAATGTTGTGTTAAATTTATCTAATAGTGGCACTCTGCCTTAATCAATCCTGAATTGGGTCATCAGTTAATGAAAATAGGCACTAATTAAATACTCCTGATTTTTACTTGTATCATGAGACCGAATTTCCTGATGAAATTCAGTATAAGGATTAGATACATTTAAATAGTTCTGTTTTCAAATTTCATTGTAAAGAAGAGAGCTCATTGTAAAAGGGAAGTTTGTATGAGTTGTTGCCACTATAATTCAGTAGATGCAATATTGTCTTATGAGTATGGATCAGGCAACCCAGGAAATTCAGAATAACAATCTAAATGGTACCACTTCATTTTAAGATCTGTGATAGATGTAAATTAGGGTTTGTAATTGTCTATTCAGGAAACACATAATTCTAGTACATTAGATATGCAGATATCTTTAGAATCTCTCAAAAGAATGTCCACATTTTGCAAGTGAGTTTTAGGTCCCCAAATACAGTAGTTTGCCTAAGATTAAAGATTTAGCAGGTGAGCTGAGGCAAAAGTCACATTTCCTGATTCCTAACTTGTGCTTCTCACAGTGCATCATGCAACCATCTTTACATTAATGTGTTTAACTTGCCAGAAGTTGCCTCTCCTGTTTTCAACACAGCCATGCAAGGCCTCCTTTGACGTTCGGCCTTAACATTGGCAGATGTAGTGGAATAATTACTTTACTTTCTACTGAACACTGTGAGAGGTGGTAATGTCTCCAAAACCTAAATAAAGTCTTTATTCTATCTTGGGCCACTAATCTTTTCTCCTACTAACAACTGTAAGAAGATTTAGAAGTCCCTGAATCAACTCTGTCCACAGATGTCTTGGTAAATCGTCAGGAGACACACATCTCAGACCTCAAAATTTCAAGAAGAATTTATTCAATGTGTGGAAAAAATCAATACCAAGAATGATGAAGGCAGAAGTTGCAGTTGAAAGAGGAAAATTGACAACTGATTGAAAATGCCCTGGTAGTAATAGCCTTCATAATATTTGAAGAAATCATTATGATTTCCTGTTAAATATCACCTACTCTTCATGTATTCAATTACATAGTTTTTATAGTTTCTTTACAGTTTTATTTTACATGAAATATAGGAATCTTCGAATATGGCAGGAAATGTTAATGTACTAGTGCATTTTATAATGCTAAGAACATTTTAGACAGATGTGATTAATTTCAATGGCATTATAAAGAAAACATCTGTGAGGAACAATTATATTCTAACAAAGAGTGAAATAGTTAAACACCCTTTAATTTCTCAATTTTGGAATACTTTCCAAAGCTTTTACTAAGAGACTGTTTATGTTTTCTGCCAGGTGGATGCAAATTCACTCTACAAAAGGAATTAATTTACTAAGGTATGTTACATCTTCTCTCTTTTCTATTCTGGTAATTGAATATTCATCACATAACAAGTGCTGCTAATTAGCCAATTATTCCATTTACTGGCAAATAATGAGCTTGCTATTCCTATTAAAAAAAACAAGAATTGAAAAAGAAAATCAAACTTTTATTTAGTTACTATTGCTCAGATAATTTAAATATCTTTAAAACATACAATGCAATTCACTATAATGAATCAGTAACTATACGATTTAAACTTTAATCTCTACAGAAAATGAAAGTTTTGAGTTAACATTTAGTTTAACAAAATTTCTGATTTTAGCAAGGCTGAGTATTTGCCTGAATTTAGTAGTTTGGTGAAATTAACAATTATAGGTATTTCCTTGATAATTTAAACTTATTTAAGCTGGGTGATTCATTTTGGTAGCTGTTTTAACAAAAGTTTATTTTAGGAATTTGATTATGTACTTTGCTATTTAACTATTCTTAAAGGCTAATTGATAAAATAAGTTAAATATTGAAAAATATTTCTCATTTGTTGTAATTATTTGTTCTTTTATCACCTTTGTTTCCTATGTGAATATTATTACTATTAAAAATAATGAAATGATTGACTATAGAGAGGCCATCTCTCAGCATCCCTTCTATAAAAGCCAGCTTGCACCATACACATTTTCACCCCCATCATGCAGTAGGACTTCTTATAGAAAGTAGATGGAATAATAAGTGGAATTCTGGATGCTGAGTGGGAAGAGCATTGGCTCCCTTTCTTATGTAGGTCCAGACATTGCCTCCTAGGCAAGAAATTGGTAAGTATGAAGTATGAGAGAAGAGACCATCTCCTCATGGAAGCATTCTTTATGTAGATCCATCAACAAATAAGGCTCCTACAGGCTCCAAATGACAATTTAGTGTCTATGAAGAGGGAAGGATCATCAAAAATTGAAAAAATACAGTATGAAGTATGAAGACCAATCCAAGGGAGAACTAGGACACAAAGGAAACAGAAACAGTGCCAAAATGGGAACATATGATGGATCATAGTAAGAGAAGGGACACATATGTGTTTAGGGTTGGAGGTAAGGGAATGTTTGGAGAGAACTGAGTTTTCAGAACGTTAAATTCTAATTTTCTGCTATAGGGTGTTAATAACCAATACTTAAATTTTAAAAATCAAGAAGTAACTTTATATTCTTCAGAATATGGATATGAATACCAGACTCCCCTCACCCTCCATGACCATCACAAGGAAAACCCAACTAGAATAGTTGAGAGCAATTTGCTCAGTAGGAAAGGCCAGGAATTATAAATTTTTCTGTTATCTATTTTATGTAGTAATGTAGAAAGAAGTGCTTATAATAAATGGTTTATATAAAATATGTAATAGAGAAGCTTAAGTATGAATTAGCCAGAGTTCTAGAAATGAGTGTTAATTGTTATGGGTACTTTTTTAAGGTTGTACCTGGGATAAATAAGGAGTGTGTGAGAAATTGTATCACAATTCCTTTCCCTTCTAAGGAAGGCAGGGACAGAGGAGAAAGACATCACAATTAGCTATTTAAGTGGCTTAGAGGATTGTTCAATGGCACTGAGAAGAGAAACGCTTTGGTTTGGAAAGGGCAATAAAGCAGAGAGAGAATCAATCTAAAGAATGATAACCCCTTTATGTGGAGAAAGACATGTATCCTTCAAGATTTGCTTTTTGAAATCTTTATAGAGGTGAATCAGTGAGATTCCTATGACTGGTAATATTCAGTTCTCAACACTGTCAAAGATTCTGGTCCTGTGAATCTGCCAAAGAAAGCAGTCTGAACCTAAGCTAAAATGAACCTCCCATCTGTGAAATCCAGTGACGTGCAGCACTCCAAGATCACACAGGACATTGACTGCATCCAGGCCACGTCCTGTCCAGGCTAAGTCCATCACTAGAGAGGAGATTGGTATCACTGGGACAGGCTTAGGCAAATCAAAGTTCATTTCTTTTATCTGTGAGGATACCTCTCTTTTCCAAAGACTAGTCCTTTGTGCAAGGAAGAAGAGATAGGTGGCCCTATAGGCGCCACTTAATAGGAGGTCTGCCATTATTATAGCTGTAAGTAGTTATGAACTTGCCTCCTGCTTTCAAGCACTCAGACTCCATGCTGAGCTTGGAGGCCGAAGGGGGTTTGGTCGCATGACCCTGAGATCATGACCTGTGCCAAAACCAAGAGTTGGCTGCTTAATAGACTCAGCCACCCAGGCGCTCTTTTTTGTTTTATTTTTTGTTGACATTATTTAATGACTTACTCCTGCTTCAGGGTTGGCCCCAGGCAGCAGGACTGTGGACACTGGCCAAATTCAGGGCTACTGTTGCTAGAGTTCCAGCAGGATTTCATGATGAGTAGAACTAAAGAAATAAGAATATACAGTTATGTAAGTTATTGTTCGTATATAACTCGAGTGAAATAAGTAAGAGAAGTCACAGGGAAGTAGAAATTGTAGTGCTTTAAGAGCGTGGGTTTACACTTTTCTAACTAAGTGATATGCTTCATCTTGTTTCTTCATCATGTTTCTTCTCTGTCTTAACACATCTCCTCCCTACACCTTCATCGTTTGTCACCCTACCACTAATTTCATTAAATAATGTATTAAGATTCACCAGGGGACAGAATCCACAGGAGATTTTTTACACACTTATAAGGCAAGAGAGGGGAAAGGAGGGTAAGAAGGAAGAGAGAGAGAGAGATTTGTTTTGAGTAATTGGCCCACATGATGGTGGGTTCTTACAAGTCCAAAATCTGCAGGGGGATCTGCTTTACACAAAGTCCACTGATTGTGTTAATCACATCTTAAAAGAGGCAACACATAGACTGGTGTTTGAGAAAACAACTGGACACCATAGCCTAGCCATATAGATACATAAAGTTTAACTACCACCATTTTTACTATTTAAGTACCATTGCTATCAGGCATGGAGTTTACTGCTAGGCTCTTTGGACTGGACCTTGTGCAGTGAGGCTGTGGTGAGACCTTTAACTCTACCTGATCAGATTCCTTTCAAGTTTGATAATCTTATAAGTAAGATAAATCTTATGCCTTAATGACTAGGCATATTTTACCACTTTGCCTGTTTTCCATCCATGATGACTGCTACTCCTTTTCAGATCTGAATAGTAGGCTTGACTTTTTCCCCAGAAAATACTTATGAAATAAGATATAAAAATGTAAGTAATGTTGTAAAGAAATTGAGCTATACGTGGAGCATATCAAGCACCAATATAGCTACCCTAAAGAGTTGAGCAAAATATAGATGGTATTATACTGGAATCATCAAAATTGAATTTTATAATTTTAAAATTCATTAATTTAATAGATAAAATGTTATCATTGCACTTTTTATTTCATTAGTACACAAAAGTTTTTAACAAAGCTTAAGGACAGCTGGAGACAAAAGCAAATTGTTGAGGTCATCAAGAGCAGGGAAAGACTGAGAAACTGTCAGTCTAGAGGAGTGTAAGGAGACATGACAAGTAAATGTAATGTGGTCCTGAAATAGAAAAAGGATATTAAGAAAACTAGTGAAATCTAAATAAAGTATGGACTTTAATAAGGATGTAGTAATATTGGCTCATTAGTTGTGCTAAATATGTCATAATAATGTTAACAATAGCAGAAACTAAGTGTGCGTGGGATATGTGCAAATCCTTTGTAATATTCTTACAAGTTTTCTGTAAATCTAAAATTACTCTAAAATGTATTTTAAAAAAATTAATGAGAAAAACCCAAGCTTTTGAATTTTGTTTCCAGCCATATAGAGTAATAAATACTAGACATAACCTCCACCATAAACAGTTAAAAATTTAGAAAATATATATATAAAAAACATTTTCAGATATTTAAAAACAGGCAGCACAGGACTGTCATTCCTGAGAAAAGGAAAACAGATGAGGAAGGCCTATGATTTTTCTACTTTGGGCCTGGAGCCACCGAGGAATTATAAGTTCATTACTCTCAGAACACACAATGTTGAGGACCATCTGTAGCTCCAATCAGCCAGAGGAAAGAATCCTCCTTGATGACATGGAAATTAAAAGGGACTCCAAGTGGGTCATACCTTAGCAGTAGAGCTAAAATATCTTTTGTAGTGTAGTATCCTTCCTAGAAGTGCTTTTAAAAATCTGAAAAGAATAGAAGGTAATCTGCCAATAACTGCCTGCCCAAACAATGCCTAATATTCTTTGTAGAAAGATAAATATATATAAAATATATAATCCAAATATATATATACATATATATAGTCATGTAAATATCTATATACATGACTAGCAGTGCAATATTTATGAAGTCTGGCTTCCAATCAGAAATCTTGAAGCATATTAAGAAGCAAGAAAATGTGACTCAAAGCCAGGCAATTTTTTAAGTCAATAGAAATTGACCCAAAAATGTCAGAGATGATGGAAGTAGCAAGAATGTTAAAAGACTATTATATTTTTGTATAAATATTTAAATGAAAACATGAACACAAGAAAGAGAAATGGAATATATAGGAAAGGACGAACTGAATTCTTCCCCTGTATTATCAGGAAGAGGCAAGAATTTTTACTCTTATTATTTGCATTCATTATTGATATTCAATATTTTGCATAGAAATAAAGAAGAAGAAATCTAGTTATACAGCTTGAAAGTAAAGCCTTTTGCATTTCTTTGCTGAAAGCAATTTGTATGTTTAGAAATACTAAGGAATCTAATAAAAGCTACTAGAATAACTGACTTTTGCAAGACCACAAAAACAGAACTGACTTAAAAAATTGTATGCATATATACCAGCAATAGATGTAATTTTTTGAAAATGAACAATAATATTATCAAAAGCCTCAAAACATGAAGAATTTTTGGGTATGTTTAATGAAATATGTGTAACAATTTTGTAATGGTAACTAAACCACTACTGAGAGCATTTAAAGAAGGCTTAATGGATATTTTTACCATATTTTTGTGTTGGATGACTCAACATTTTTAAAATGATAATTTGATCCAGATCGATTTATAGGTCCAACACAATCCAAATCATTCTCTCAGCAGATTTTGTTTCAATAATAACAATTATAACAATAATAATAATAATAATAATAGACCAGAGTTGTAAAACATAAGTGGACTCGCTTAAAAATTTACTGTATTGTTACAATGCTTGAGGCATATTTAAGTCAGTTGATTTTTTTTTAAAGATTTATTTATTTTTGAGAGAGAGAGTAATGGTGAAGGGAAGTGGGAGAGGAAAAAGAATCGTAAGCAGATTCCCCACTGAGTGCAGAGCTCCATGTGGATCTGAAAGATCCACACTGAAAGATCATGACTGAAAGATCATGACTGGAGCTGAAATTAAGAGTCTGATGCTCAGCTGACTGAGCCACACAGGCACCCATGTCAATTGATTTTTGAAAAAGATGGCAAAACAATTACAAAAGAGGAAAGATCGTTCTTGCAACATAGGTGCAGAAACAACTGGATCTATCTCTCTCTATATATACAGGCATAACTCCTTGCATTGCACTTTGCTTTATTGCACTTCACAGATGATTGTGTATGTGTGTGTGTTTTTTTTCTTTTTTAAATAAAATGTTTGATGGCAATTCTGTCAAATAAATCTATTGGTGGTGCCATTTTCCCTGTTGCATTTGTTCACTTAATGTCTTTGTGTCAAATATTAGTGATTCTCACAATATTTCAAAGTTTTCATTATCATTATATTTTTTTATGGTGATCTGTGATCAGTGATCTTTGGTGGTATTATTGTAATGGTTTTGGGTGCCACTAACCACACTTATATGAGATGGCAAACTTAATCGATACATGTTGTATGAATTCTGGCTATTCAACTAACCAGTCTGTCTTCCTGTATTTGGTCCTCCCCAGTCCTGAAGATACAACAATATTGAAATTAGGTCATTCTGAAATGGCCTCTAAGTGTTCAAATGAAAGAAAGAACCTCACATCTCTCACTGTAAATCAGAAGTTAGAAATGATAAAGTTTAGTGAGGAAAGCATGTCAAAAGATGAGATGGGCCAAAAGCTAGGCCTCTTGCACCAAGCAGCCAAATTGTGAATACAAAAGAAATATTCTTGAAGGAAATTAAAAGTACTACTCCAGTGAACATACAGATAAATAATAACAAAGCATAATAATCTTATTGTTGGCATGGAGAAGGTCTTAGTGGTCTAAATAGAAGCTCAATGCAGCCACAAGATTCCCTTAGGCCAAAGCCTAATTCAGAGAGAGGCTCTGACTCTGCAATTCTGTGAAGGCTGAGAGATAAAGAAGCTACAGAAATGAGTTTGAAGTTAGCATGGGCTGGTTCATGAAGTTTGAGAAGCCTTCTTTGGTGCAAGGTGAAGCAGCAAGTGCTGATGTCCAAGTTGCAGCAAGTTCTCCAGAAGATCTGGCTCAGGTAATTAATGAGGGTACATTAAGTAACACTAACTAACAGATTTGCGATATAGATGAAACAACCTTATGTTGATAGAAGATGCCACGTAGGAGTTTCATAGTTAGAAGTTAATGTTTGACTTCAAAGCTTCAAAGGTCAGGCTATCTTGTTAGGGGCTAATGCAGCTGGTGACTTGAAATTGAAGCCAGTGCTCATTTACCATTCCCCAAATCCTTGGGCCCTTAAGACTTATGCTAAATTTACTCTTCCCATGTTCTATAAATGGTACAACAAGGAATCCTGGGTCAGTTTACAACATGGTTTATTGAATATTTTAGCCCTTTGTTGAGACCTACTCAGAAAAAAAGCTTCCTTTCAAAATATTTCTGCTCATTGACAATGGTACCTGGTCTCCCAAGAGCTCTGATGGAAATATAGAATGAAATTAATATTGTTTTTCATGCCTGCTAATACAGCATCCATTCTGCAACCAATGGATCAAGGAGTCATTTGACTTTCAAGTTTTGTTATTGAAGAAATATGTTTTTGTAAGGTCATAGTTGCCTTACATAGTGATTCCTCTGATGTATCTGGGTAAAGTCAATTGAAAACCTTCTGGAAAGGATTCACTATTCTAGATGCCATTAAAAATATTTGTGGCTGGGGTGCCTGGGTAGTTCAGTCAGTTAAGAATCTGCCTTTGGCTTAGGTCATGATCCCAGGGTCCTGGGATGGAGCCCCACATCAGGCTCTCTGCCTCTCTCTTCTTCTGCTGCTCTCCTTGCTTGTGCTCTCTTGATCTCTCTCTGTCAGATAAACGAATAAAACCTTGGAAAAAAAAAGAATATTTGTGATTCATGGGAAGAGGTCAAAATATCAACAGGAGCTTGGAAGAAGTTGATTCCAAACCTCATGGGTGACTTTGAGAGATTCAAGTCTTCAATGGAGGAAGTAATTGTAGTGGAAATGGCAAGAGAACTAGAATTAGAAGTGAACATATGAATGAATTTGCAATTTTATGGTAAAACTTGAACAGAGGAGGAGTTACTTCTTATACACGAGCAAAGAAAGTGGTTTCTTGAGATGGAATCGATTCCTGGTAAAGATGTTAGAAGGATTGTTGAAATGACAACAAAATATTTAGAATACTAGTGGCAGGGTTTGAGAGGATTTACTCCAATTTTGAAAGTTCTAATGTGGGTACAATGCTATCAAACAGCGTAGAAATCATTTGTGAAAGGAATTGTTTGTTAATCAATGTGGCAGACTTTATTGTCTTATTTTGAGAAATTGCCATAGCTACTCAGCTTTTAGCAACCACCAACCTAATCAATCAGCAGCTATCAGCAATAAGACAAGACCCTTCATCAGCAAAAAATATTTGGTCTCATTGAGATCTCAAATGATGGCTAGCATGTTTTAGCGAGAAGGTATTTTTTAATTAAGATATATACAATTTTTTAAACATAATGGTATTAAACTGTTAATAGGCTACCATATGGTATAAACGTAACTTTTATATATAATCCCTGGGAAATGAAAAAAATATATTTGGCTCACTTTATTGTGATATTTACTTTATTGTGTTGGTCTAGAACCAAACCAGCAATACCTCTGAGTATGTCTTGTGTTCTTTATCAAGTTAAGCAAGTTCCCGTGTTCCTACTTTGCTGAGAATTTTTATCATGAATGGGTATTTGACTTTGTTAAATGCCTTTTCTACATCTATTGACATGATCATGTAATTTTTCTGTTTTAGTCTGTTGATGTGATATATTACCTTAATTAATGTTCAGGTATTCAACCAGCCTTGCATAGTTGGGATAAAACTCATTTAATCTTCATGTATAATTCTTTTTATATATTTTTGGATTCAATTTGCTTGATTTTTATTGAGAATTTTTGAACCTGTGTTTATGAGACATACCGGTCTGTCGTTTTCTTGTAATGTCTTTGTCTGGGTTTGGTATTTGGGTAATGTTGGCCTCAGAATTAGTTAAGAAATATTCTATCTTTCTATCCTCTGAAAGCGAGTGTATAGAATTGGTATCATTTCTTCCTTGAATATTTAGTAGAATTCACCAGTGAATACATCTGAGCTTGGTGCTTTTTATTTTGGAAGGTTATTAGTTACTGATTTGATTTCTATTTATAATAGATACAAGCCTATTCAAATTGTTTCTTCTTGTGTGTTTTGGCAGATTGTGCCTTTCAGGGAATTGGGCCATTTCATCTAGGTTAACAAATTTGTGGGTATGGAGTTGTTCATAGTATTCTTTTTTTATCCTTTTGATGTCCATGGGATTTATAGTGATGCCTCTCTTTCATAATTCGTGTCTTTTTCTGTCTTTGCCTGGATAAAGGGTTATCAATTTACTGATCTTTTCAAAGAACCAGCTTTTGGTTTCATTGATTTTTTTTCCCCATCAATTTTCTGTTTTTAATTAAAGTGATTTCTGCTCTAATTGTAATTATTTCTTCTGCTTACTTTGGATTTATTTATTTCACTCTTCTTATTCTAGTTTCCAAAGGTGAAATCTATTGATCTTAAATTTTTCTAATATATGCCTTTACTATTGCAAGTTTTCCTCTAAGTAGTGCTTTCACTGATCCCAGAAATTTTGACAAATTGTTTCATTTAAAATATTTCATTTCATTTAAAATATTTTTAATAGCTCTTGAGATTTCTTCTTTGCCTCACACATTGTTTAGAAATGTTTTGTCTCATCACTGTATATTTTTGGATTTTCCTGTAAGCTATAAATCAATAATAAAAGATATTTCCATTGTGGTCTTAGAGGAGACATTGTATGATTATGAGGAATGGGACTTTCCATCTTATTGGATGAAATTAACCCTGAATTTTCTGGGGAAATGTTAATGGCCTTCCTTGGGACAGTTGTCATGCAAGATAATACTGACTAGTCAGGACACAAACCTACCACCCATCTTTGCTTCTAAACCTATAGTTACACTTAAGTCCCAACAGATCCTTCAAAGTGAGAGACAAAGAGTGACCCATGAGGAGGTGTACTATACTCCAAAAGTATTTGAGTTTTCTAATTTACACAAGCAGAAATCAGGGACATGTGTGAAAATGGATACTCTGGATTTGGGATAATGGTAAAAGGAACATAAATTTGGATCAGGTCAGATTTATTGATATGGGCCCAATAAATGGACATTCTTCATTTAAAGTTGCTGGTTGAATAGTTAGAAAGGGTTATAATAGTTTATTTGGCTCATTGCAACATGGACTAATAGATGGCTCATTATTAGTGAACCAGAAATGCCCACCCTCCCTCAGTTTAATGTTACAGAGGAGTTTCAGAGGCTTAGGGAGATCGAAATACAACAGTGGGTTTGTCATTAAAGACCTACCAACCCACATAGGAGGATCCATTAGACATACCTATTACCATACTTGAGAAATAAATTTATGAGGAAGCTTCAGCATACTTCAAAAGCTCCATGATCACTTAGGCCAGATCTTACAGTGGGTACCATAGCCATTCAATTGGAAAAACCAAATTATTTTTCTTCTTTTAAATTGGTTAAGGTGGGATGCCTGGGTGGTTCAGTCATTTAAACATCTGCCTTTTGGCTCTTTTCGTGATCCCAGGATCCTGGAATCCAGTCCAACATCGGCATTAGACTCCTTGCTCAGCAGGGAGCCTGCTTTTTCCTCTGCCTGCTGCTCCCCCTGCTTGTGCTCTCTCTGACAAATAAATAAATAAAATCTTAAAAAAAAGATAAATTCATAAAGATATGTTTTATGGCTCAGAATGCAGTCTGTCTCAGTGAATGCTGCATGTGAACTTGAATAGAATGTGTGTTCCACTCTTGTTGGATGAAGTAGTCTGTAGGTACCAATTATATTCTGTTGATTTGTGGTGATGGTGAGTTCAGCTGTATCCTTACTAATTTTCTGCCTCCTACATCAGTCTATTTTGGAGAGAAGTGTATCGAAGCCTCCTACTGTGATAGTGAATTTATCTTCTTTTTCTTGGTGGTTCTATCAGTTTCTACCTCTGTTAGTTTGATCTTGTGTTGTTAGGCACATACTCATTTAGGATTATTATATCTTCTTGGATAACTGACTCCTTTATCATTATGTAATGCTCTTTTTTTATCCCTGATACTTTTCTTGCTTCTATCTGAAATTAATATAGGTAATTCTGATCTCTTTTGATTAGTGTTAGCATGGTATGTTTTTCTCCATCCATTTACCTTTAATTTATTTGGTATCTTTTAATTAATTAATTAATTTAATGAGGCAGATCATCTCCCAATTTATTCTGTTCCAAATTTAATTTTGTAATAATGAAAAAATAGAATGTTCAATACTTGGGATATTCTCCTTCAGCTCTTAGAAAGTTCCTAGTCTGTGTCTATATTCTTTTTTTTTTTACCCCAAATTCTTCTATTTTATTTTTTCAGTGTTAGAAGATTGATTGTTCATGCACCACACTCAGTGCCCTCCTCAATACCCACCACCAGGCTAGCACACACCCCCACCCCTTCCCCTCAAAAACCCTCAGTTTGTTGCTCCGAATCCACAGTCTTTCATGGTTCATCTCCTCCTCCGATTTCCCCCCATTCACCTTTCCTTTCCTTCTCACAATGCCCTTCATGTTTTTCCTTATGCTTCACATGTAAGTGACACCTTAAGATAATTAACTCTCTCTACTTGACTTATTTCACTCTGCATAATCTCATTATATTTAAAGTGGGTTTTTGTAGACAACATATAGTCAGGTGTTGTTTTTTTGATACACTCTACTATTTTAAGTGGTGCATTTTGACTATTGATATCCAGTGTGCTTATTGATATAGTTGGATAAAACCATATTTGTTGATGTTTTCTATTTATTGCCCTGGTTCATTTTTTAAAATTTTATACTCCACTCTTTTTCTGCCTTTTGTGGTTTTGAGTATTTTATATGGTTACAATTTCTCTCCTTTCATAGCATAATAGTAATAATTAAAAAAATAAGTGGTTGTGCTAGAATTTTCAATATACATTTATAGCTAATACATATTCACAGTCATAATTATTTTAAATTGTCTTTTGATTGTTCTACTGTATACCTTATATCTGAGTCTGGTTTTGATGAATGCTTTATCTCTTTAGCATGTGCTTTTTCTTATCAATTTTATGCCTCATAACTTTCAATTGAAAGCTAGAGATAATGTGTAAGCTTGTGCTTAGAGATGAGTGTTTCATTCTTTCTGCCAGGGCTTTAGTGGCTAGGCTGAATTGAGGTGTGTATGAATAGCTTCAGTGTACCATAAGATTCAAGTTCCTTCATTGATAATTTATGTTTAGGATGGGACCTCATTTTCCAGAGGTCATTTTCTCAGTGTCTGTTTTCCTTCTGGGTTTGGGTCTTCTGTTTGTGCTTGTCTCCAGACACAATCTGTTTCCTTAATCTCTCCTAGCTGTATCCTGTTACTATTTTTGCCCACTGCTTATTAGCCTGATGCGGAGGTGGGGGCTGCTGGTGCAGAGTATGCTAATATGTTCTAATTAGGTTTAATCCTAGTCAGGCACATCTGGATTTTAAGACATACTCACACATGACCTCCTCCAGCTGCAATCCTGGGTGTAGTAAATATCCCTGTGCTCCTTTTCCTGGTTAGTTTTTTTGTTGTTGTTGTTGTTGTTTTGTTTTGTTTTTGTTTGTTTGTTTTTGGGTCACTTTCCTTCTCCCACTGCAGTTTATTTCTGCTAGTCTCCAAAAGTGACTTTTTTTCTCCTGAAGATGAAAGCATGTGGTCCATAGGCAAAATAGGGGAAGATATGTCTGTTTGGGATAGTGTTACTGATTGCTGTTTTTTTTCTCTCAACACCACAGAAAAGCTCTCTAAAGATTCTCACTCATGTTCCCTGTGAGTAGTTGGTGGGGCTCTTGGGGAAAAGGCCTACCAGAGTGTACACTTCTTCTGTCTGTAGTCTTCCAGGAGCTTTGCATTCAGTACTTCATTCAGAAGATTCAGTTATATATCTTCTTATTGGCTATTATATGTCCAGTGATGGCTGTCTCATTTAAACAACTGTTCAGGACCTATTTCTTCCCTCAGGCAGCTGTCTTTCTTTAAATTTACGATTACATAGCTGCCCTGAAAGTTCAGTTCTTTGATGAGTTTAAAAATATCATAATTGGGGCACCTGGGTGCTCAGTGGGTTAAGCCTCTGCCTTTCGCTCAGGTCATGATCTCAGGGTCCTGGGATCGAGCCCCGCATTGGGCTCTCAGCTCAGCAGGGAGTCTGCCCCCCCCACCCCCCACCTGCCTCTCTGCCTACTTGTGATCTCTCTCTGTCAAATAAATAAATAAAATCTTAAAAAAATATCATAATTTGCACTATCTCCAGGTTTTTCTTGCTAAAGGGTAAAGGCAACACTCTTTGAAGCTCAAATATGTGAAGAGCTGTGCTAGGCTAAGTTGATGCATTAATAGCATTAAAATTGCTTAGAGTACAAATAAACAAGAAAAAGGTAAAAAAGAGGAGGAATTAGGGTGTGTTATAGATCCTGAGAAGATAAATTAAAATTAAAATAGAACTTCCAATATTTTTTATAATTGTGAATGAATAAAATTTCACCATTGAGTACAAAATACTTTGCTCCAATCCCTGTTATTCTGCATGATAATTATTTATTGCACTATGGCTATTTATTAATGATAACCTTGTATCACCAGTAAAGGTTAACTGATGTTGTTCCCTTTGAAATTGAAAAAGGAAATGCATGAGTCATGAGCATGAGAGATAAATTCCTCATCCATATAGTTCATTTAGCATCATTCTCTCATAGGATCCTGTATTTAGAAACAGAGTTCCTGGTCACCTTGAGAGACAATGTTTGGATGCTTTCATTACTGTCCTAAAGCATTTTCTATTTTTACACTTTGAGCTAACATTCGTCTGACTTTAAACTGGGACATCAGCCTTCTGATTGTCTTGCTCAGCATCCCAATTTCTCTTTCCTGTGTACCAAAGGCAATTGTAAAATTAACCAACCAAGCATATACATTAGCATTTTACAAAGTGATCAAATACAAGGATGATGACCACTTTTCAATTATTGTTCTATGTAATTTTCAGCAATATGAAATTGCCAGCAAATCATGATATGATACACTGTCTCTTCACCTTTTTGTGCACTATTTTTTTTTTTTTTGTTTTGTTTTGTTTTCAAAATATAGAACCAGACACTTCCAGGATTTCTTGATATCCAAAGAGTAAAATCTCAGCTTAAAAAGCCATGTTGTGGGGGCGCCTGGGTGGCTCAGTCGTTAAGCGTCTGCCTTCGGCCCAGGTCAGATCCCAGGGGTCTGGGATCGAGCCCCGCATCGGGCTCCCTGCTCCGCGGGAAGCCTGCTTCTCCCGCTACCATTCCCTCTGCTTGTGCTCCCTCTCTCGCTGTGTTTCTCTCTGTCAAATAAATAAAATCTTTAAAAAAAAAAA
>CM053608.1:19010873-19082606 GCA_028646535.1 Procyon lotor
GGTGGGAGCAAAAAAAAAAAAAAAAAAAAAAAGATTTGATATTCATGGAAAATACCCCTTAAAGATGAAGGAAAACCCCTCCAGTAAAAGATTGATTTCCAAAATATTCAAAGAATTCTTAAAAGTCAAAAATAAGAAAACAAACAACCCAAGTAATAAATGGGCAAAGAAAATAAACACATAGCAAGTGAGCATATTAAAACATGCTCAATATATTTCCTTAAGGAATTGCAAATTAAAACAGCAGAGATACCAATACACATGTAGCTATTAGAATTACTAAAATCCAAAACATTGACAATACCAAATACTAATGAGCTTATGGAGTAATAGAAACTCTCATTCTTTGTTAGCAGGGATGCAAAATAGTACAGCTGCTTTATAATAGAGTTTGGCTCTTTCCTGAAAACCTAAACGAGTATACTCAACATATAGCTCTTCAGTTGTACTCCTTAGTTCTTACTCTAATGAATTGAAAATTTATATCCACACAAAAGCCTACACACTTATTTTCATGGAAAATAAGGCTTTATTCACAATTGCCCAAACTTGGAAGCAACCAAGATGTCCTTCAGTAGGTGAGAGGATAAATTAGCTGTTTTACATCCATAGAAAGAGTTATTGTTTGGTGATAAAAAGACATGAGCTATTAAGTCATGCAAAGATATGGAGGAACCTTAAATGCCTATATGAAAGAGGCCAAACTGGAAAGACTACATATTGTATAATTTGAACTATATTCACTTCTAGAAAAGGAAAGTCTTGGAGAAAGTAAAAAGATCAGTTTTCCATAAGTGGAAAGAGGGACGAGGAATAAATAGGGGGGCACAGGGAATTTTTAGGACAGTGACAGTTATCCACTATCCTGAAATGATGGACACATATACATTTGTCAAATGTACATTTGTCAAAACCTATAGTATGTACAACACGAATGAACTCTAATATAAACTCTGGAATTAAGATAATAATATATTGGTTCTGGCTTTTCAGTTGTAACAAATGTACAACACTAATACAATATGTTAATAATAGGGGGAATTGTGTTGCTGAGGGCAGCATTTGGAGGATCCTTTATGGTCATTCTTTCTGCAACATTAAAACTGCTTTATTAATTTTAAAAATTAAAAAAAGGGAAGTTAAAACGTTGTCATATAAAAAAGTGGTATGAATTAGTATCCAGTATACCAGTTCAAAAAAATGGGCTAAAAGTAATTCTTGAAGTGGATTGGAAATGATACCACAAGAAAGTATAGATCTGTAAGAAGGAATGAAGAGTACTAGGAAAGTAAAAATAATGAAGTGCACTAGAAAAAGTGTATATGAATGTGTGTGTGTATGACACAAGTGAAATAAGAAATATACCACTACCTATACAGATAATCAAAACATGTGAATTAAAAATTTTCAGGGGCGCCTGGGTGGATCAGTGGGTTAAAGCCTCTGCCTTCGGCTCAGGTCATGATCTCAGGGTCCTGGAATCGAGCCCCACATCAAGGTCTCTGCTCAGCGGGGAGCCTGCTTCCCCCTCTCCCTCTGTCTGCCTCTCTGTCTACTTGTGATCTCTCTCTCTCTGTCAAATAAATAAATAAAATCTTAAAAAAAATTTTTCAAAAAAATAGGGAAATCCAGAATCACATATGAGTATTTTATTATCTTGGTATTTTATAAAACAAGTAGACACAACTCAACAATAATTCAGAACACTTGAACAATCCTACCTACTGGCTTGGTCTAGTGATATATAGAGAGTACTGCCCCAAATGCAGGATATTCTTTCTAGTTATAAATGGAAATATTTACCAAAATAATAGACTGAATCATAAAAAAAGGCTCAATAAATATCAAAGAACTAAGAACATAAAACATACGTTTTGTTATGATGGTATTAAATTAGAAGTTAGTAAATAAGGTATTAATAAAATATATAACTGTGTGGAAATTTAAAAGCAGGTTTGTAACAAACCACTGGAAAATATATGAGAGAATTCAGAAAATATTTTGAACTGAATGATAAGGGAAACATAACACTTATTTGTGGGTTAAGGTAAGATTTGATTAATGGCAATTTATAGTAGTAATAACAATTTTTAATGTAAATGCCATGTATTAGAAAAGAATTACCTAAGCTTCCAAAATAAGAAGCTAGGGACAGAAAAGTGAATTAAACCTAAAGAGAGGATATCATAAAAATAAGGGTGAAAATGGGTTACATAAAAAATAGAACAGTTTTTAAAAATCAGGTTAAACATGAATATTGATGAGATTAGCAGAATGAATCAACCTATAGTAGGACTGTTCATGATGGCAAGAGTTATAAAAAAAGATATCACTATCAAAAGACACTATAGACATTAAAAGGAAGGTAAAGGGATATTATAAGCATTAGGCCTATTATTGATATAACCACAACATTCAATAAATCTGAAGCACATTTTTTGGGGTGAGAGAAGCCAAACACACACAGACAGACACACACATATGTACACACACACACGCATGCACACACACACAAATACTTGCTATGTGATGTCATCTATACAAATTATAAGAATAAATAAAGCTAACTGTGGACATAGTAATCAGAAAATAGTCACTTCTGAGTAAGGAATTTACTAGAAATTGCACAATAGAATTTTCTGTGATGATAGGAATGTGCTTTATCATCTTTTGTTCAAGTTTTTAACTTGAACCATATTTGTTCAAGGATTAAAATTCATTGGCTGGAGCCTTAAGATTTTATTTTATGTAAATTATATCTTAAATAACAGAAAGGATAGTTTTAGTCAATTCCACTTCACCTTCTACCACAATATACTGTGCTTTATTAGTGTCATAGTTATTAATATTTTTATGCTTTATTTTTAAAATATTTTTGATTGTGGTCTGTGTGTGTGTGTGTGTGTGTGTGTTTGTGTTCAGTAGAGTTAACGTTGAAGCAATGGAGGTAAGAATATTTCTAGTATAAGAGACCCAAAGCTGTGACTGATTCTTGCTATGATCTGAATGTATTATCCCAAAGTCAGATCTTGAAATCCTAATCTCCAGAGGTAGTGTTATTAAGAGGTGGGGCCTTTAAGAACTTAAATCATAAGGATGGGTCCCTCATGGATGAGATTAGTGTTTGATGAAAGAGGTCCAGAGGGACTAGTCCTTTCTGCTAAGTGAGGACACGGTAAGAGGACTGCAGTCTGAAACCTGGACTTGGGCTCTCACCAGGACCCCACCATGCAGGCCCTGATCTCAAACTTCTAGACTCCTGACTGTGAGAAATAAATGTCTGTTGTTTATAAGCCGCCCAATCTGGGGTATTTTGTTTTAGAAAACTGAGTGGACCAAGTCAATTCTCTTTGCTTTACTCAATTTGCTTTGACATGGTATTTATTAGACACTTGATATAAATTTTCTAGATAAAGTTTGGTGTATATTATGAAAGGAATGTCTATAAGATATCTAAGTAATAGAATTCATGTCTGCTTGAATTTTTTTTAAAGTTGCCCTAGTGCTACAATAATATTAGTTCATTTTATTAAATAAATTAGATTTAATTAATTATAATGCATCTAGATAGCTAAGTCTCCAGTTGGTTCATGGCTTTTTATTAAATGAGTACAGAGAAAAAGGAGAAGAAATATTTCTAGTCCTGTTTTTAACAGTTGCAAAGGTCCTGTTTTCCTATATGAATGATAATGATCCTGCTGAACTGAATAACTATTGTTCTCATTCTCCTCACAGCTGGCAGATGATATAGTAGAGACGGTCCTAATTACCTGATGGTCTATGAATAAACAAGGGAAAGATCAGTAGTTTGGTGATTTAATCACTGAATAAAATTAGTGTGGGATCCATTAATTTCCTTTTATGTACAAGCTTCTATAAAAAAGCCCTTTAAGCTGCTTTCAGCATTATTACTACTATTTAGAAATTTTAAGTAATATTATCTCATATCATTTTCCTCCATAGCAAAAATATTGAACACTTTCTCTGTTGGAAATGCTGTTGAGCTATTGAGAAGCTATTTAAATTATGAGACCTTTAAAAAAATCAACTTAATTGAGGTATAATGCACCACTTCTAAGTATGTATTTTGATGAGTTTTGACAAATTTATATACCAATGTCAGAACCAAACAATCAAGATATAGAACATTTCTGCTATTCCTATATTCCAGGAGGCTTTGGCCTCCCCAGCCTGGGCAACCACTGATGTACTTTCTGTTCCTATAGACTGTATCCCTGCGGATATTATCATATTTTTTTATCCAATTTTCTCTCACCTAGTAAGACCACCTTTCAGTGATAAAGAAATCAACCAAAGTTATGTCTGAGATTCAAATAGACTAACCTACCTATTTTTTTCTTTGTATTAGAAATTACTGGATGCTTACTTCTTTCCCCTGTTCATCTAGTAGCTTCATGTAGTTCTATTATAACATTATGTTTGACTTAATAAATATTCAGTTAGAGAATGGTATTACTAAACAGTCCCCACAATAGTCATTTGACAATTATATATATTCAGAGTATGTCATGTTTTAGGCTCTCTGCCAGATGCTGATGTATAAAGTTAGGAAAGGTGTAATATCTGTTAAAAGATATAAAGCATAGCTGGCAGTTATAACTTTGGGTGATTAATGAGTACAGGGATTTGGGGGAATGCATGTAAGAATGTGTAGTACAGTCTTGGGGATCATAGATAAATTTTGGAGGAAGTGACATCTCACCTGAGACCTGAAGAAAGTAAAAGAATTTGCAGGTGATACATGCACATATAATTTCTTATCTAGGCATAGTAAATCAATGTGATAAAATTTTTGGTTCTATGTACCAGCACTTGTACTTTTCATATTTTTATAGGGTCTATGATTTTTTTGGAAAATAAATTTACTTTTAGAGGGTGGGGGTATGGGTAGCTTTTGGAGATAATGAAAAGAAAGTGAACTGAACCCTAAGAATCCTTATAAAATATTAAATATACTAAAGCCTATGTATATATAGTATTTCATGATTTTTCTTCTACTTAGACCATTTGTCCATATATTAGTATTCTGTCTTCATACCTGACATTTGGGATAGCTATAGCTCTTTTTGTGGTTTTTCTGCCTCTAGCACAATTCTTTTAGCTGTAAGAAGAATTATAATTTGTAAACTAGAGTTTTTAAATCTTATTTTGTGTTTGTTTGTTTAAGCAGTCTTTCCAAAGCTGTGTAGTATTTTATGGGGTTATCATACATATGCACCCACACAAGTTAGGATTTTGGAGTTGGAAGAAGTTCCCTGAATCAAAACACAAAACCTGAAAAAAAAAATAAAGCATATTTTATTTTGTATGAGAATAACAATTTTTGAATGCTATAATAATTATTTTGCTCATCAAATGCTTACTATTAATGGATGAACATTAGTGGTAAATGGATGAAATCTAGCTTTGAGTTAACTTAGCCAAATTTTTTTTTTTTTTAAAGATTTTTTTATTTATTTGACAGTGAGAAACACAGCGAGAGAGGGAACACAAGCAGAGGGAATGGTAGCGGGGGAAGCAAGCTTCCCGCCAAGCAGGGAGCCCGATGTGGGGCTCGATCCCAGGACCCTGGGATCATGACCTGAGCCGAAGACAGACGCTTAACGACTGAGCCACCCAGGCACCCCTTAACTTAGCCAAATTTAAGTTGTTTCCAGGATAGATGAGGTTTTTAAAAATTTTTTTCAAGATTGATTTATTTATTTTAGAGAGGCAAGGGGGAGGTTCAGAGGGAAAGGGAGAGAGAATTCTCAAGCAGACTCTTGCTGAGCATGAAGCCCCGCAAGGGGTTCAGTCCCACAACCGTGACATCACAACCTGAGCCGAAATCAAGTGTTGGTTACTTAACTGACTGAGCCACCCAGACATCCCAGGACTGAGTTTCTAAAATTAGATTTAAAGAGTCACAAACTAGAAGGGACACCGGTATAAAAGAGGAAGATCAGTTCCTAGTCTAAAACTTGACACTCTGGGTTACTCATGTTTTTTTACTTGTTAAATTGGGACATTGTAGTAAGAAATTTCTAAGGCTCCTTCCTTTAATAATTTCATTGTGGAATTTTATAAAAATTTGAAGGCATAAGATATATTTTGTGCAGCTATGTCTTAATTTGTTTCTTCTATACAAATTCAACAAAGTCAAGTGAACTCTTACATTTATGATATTGCAAAGCCAGAAAGGTCTTCGTGGTGCTCAAGTCCATTTCCTGAATCAAATGTGAGCATACATTTTCATATAACATTTTGCAAAAGTGTTGAGATCTCTCACTGTGGCAATTCCACTGCTTCTGATCTTGCTTATGTAGCTGCTTCTCATAATAGTAATTGACAAAGTAAAAATGTGGAAATGGCTTCCAGCAACCTGGATGTCTGACCTGATCAAAAATTTCTTGCTTAAAATATATAGAAATGCAGGGTAAAATATAATCACCATTTAAAGTTGAACTCAGGAGAATAAAAGGAAACCCTAGATGCTGGATTGAAGGGTGAACTCAAAGTTCAATGGGAATGGTAAACTTATGATATGACTAGGAAATGACCTGGATACCAGAATATGATTGGAATTACCCTACCAGCAAGAGACTGTGCTTTAAATAAGGGAATATATGTCTAGTCTTATCCCTTCACAGCTGAAACTGAAACCCCTACATGCAATAATGAATGTCCCTCATTATAAGAAAGTGACTAAGGAAACCCCACTTGGCATAATGAAGGAGTTAAGACGTGGATAGTCTGCCACGGATTCTGAGAGGAGAGGCTTGGGGACTAGGAAAGGGGGTCAGTAATCAAATAAGATAATTAAACTCGAACTTAAAGCTACATGAAGATGTGGGATCCAAATGCCCAAACTTATTTCATCCAAAATGTGCAGTAATCCATGACTATAAATTAATGTTAAAGTAAAAACAGAAATCAGTTCACATCGGACTCAGAGAGGGAAACAAACCCAAACTAAACTTTGGCAGAAGAAGAGCTCACATTTAAAGCTTTGTTATCAATTGCTGGCCTGGGTGTCTCAGTCAGTTAAGTGTCTAACTCCCGATTTCTGCTCAGGTCATGATCTCAGGGTTGTGAGATCAAGCCCTGCGTGGAGCTCAGCACTGGGAGTGGAGCCTGCTTGAGATTTTCTCTCCCTCTGCCCCTGTCTCCCTAAAAAACAACCACAAAACAAAATAACAAAACAAAACAAAAAACCCAACTTTGCAATCAGAAGAATTAAAAAAAAATTACACTAAGGAGGAGTTAATAGAAATTACAATGGATTTAATACCCCCAATATTGATATAGTGAAATAATGTATAAGAAATTATAAAGTAAGTGTGTATGAAAAAGTAATGAATAAAGGAATAGAATTATAGTGGAAGTTATAGGAGAAACAAAGATATAGTGTAATTAATAGAAATTATAGGAACAAAAAGAACAAAAGGACTTAATAAGAACTATATAAATCATCTAGAAAAATATTTATACCTACATCTATATTTATATATATCCATATTTTCATGTCTATACCTGTATATCACTGATATTAAATAATGAATGGGCAGTTACAGAGAGGAGAGGTTTGCAGACTAGGCATGGAGGACAGAGATCCAATAACATAATTAAACTCTAATTTAACGCCACATGAAGATGTGGGATCTCAATGTCCAAATTTATTTTATCCAAGATGTGCAGTAAGCCATGACTATAAACCAAAGTTAAAGTGAAAATAGTTTCAGGATGCCTGGGTGGCTCAGTTGAGTGTTTAACTCTTGATTTAGGCTCACATCATGATCTCAGGGTTGTGGGACTGAGCCCCTCCCTGGGCTTTGTGCCCAGCTGGGGGTCTGCCTGAGATTCTCTCTTTTCCTCTGCTTTGCCCCTACCCCTGTTCAAAACAGCTCGCTAGCTCTCTCTCTCAAATAAATAAAATCTTTTAAAAAAAAAGGAAGAACTGTTTCAGTGTAAGATTAAACAGCTAAAAAAAGTTCAAAGTTAAATATAGATCTATGTAAACTAGATAAAGAGAAGGAAAATGTGAAAGAGCTGCTAATGACCAAATTATCTCCAATAGGAATGCAGAAGATAAAATTATAGCGATTATAGAGAAAGAGGAAGAGGTAATATTCATAGAGATAAGATATGCAAATTTTTTCAGAACTGAAAAGAAAACAGAAATATTTAGTTTTAAGAAGCGTAATAAATGTTTATTAAGTTTAGTAAACATGACTTCATTTCTACAAGTATCAGAGTGAATACCAAAAAGATAGATATTTCAAAATAAGCCAGAAAGAAAAGGAAGATTATCTACATAGGAATGACAGACTTAATAGTAGACTTCTCATCAGAAGAATACACAGGATAGGAGACAGAAATAATATATATCAAATGCTGAGGGAAAAGTAATTATCAACCTAGAATATGCTTATTATTGGTCAAAACGAAATAAAGATAGCTTAATGCATAGAAAAAAATTACCAGTTAGGGTTCTCTACTGAATAATTGGTTTTAGGGGCCCCTGGGTGGCTCAGTGGGTTAAAGCCTCTACCTTCTGCTCAGATCATGATCTCAGGGGCCTGGGATCGAGCCCCACATCAGGCTCCTTGCTCAGTGGGGCGTCTGCTTCTCCCAATCTCTCTGTCAAATAAATAAATAAATCTTAAAAAAAAAAAGAATTAGTTTTGTATATATTTATTAAAAAGAAAACTGACCACAGGGAGAAAAAAAAGAATGGATGATACACTGGTAACAAATATCTTGATAAATCTAAATAATAAATGTGGGATTTTAAAACATTAGAATTAAAATATTAAAATGCAACAGTGTATAAAATGGATATAATCCACGTTAAAAACTTTAAGCTTCTTGTAATTTTTTGGAAGAAACAAAAGTAACAGTTGGAAATAGGCAAAATTTAACCTTTTAGGAAACATGATCTGATTCTCAAATAACAACAAAAAAGCCATATTAATATTCCTGAGTAGGCATACTTAAGTTTTGTCTGAATTTTGCTTAAAAAAAAAGGAAAATGATGTGTATTTTCAATCTACTGGGGAAAAACTAGAGTTAAGAAAAATGTGAAGAAGACATAAAACCTTTAAAACTCAAATGGAAAACCTGCAAAGAAGAAAAGACTAGAGATTCGTAAGGTAAATAGAAAACAGAAAACAAAAAACAAGAGGGTTGACATGAATTCAAACATATTAGCAACCAATGTATATATACAGTGTAAAATCATATGTCAAAAAATATTTAAAGATTAAATTTGAGAGAAACCTAAAGTGTCACAGACAAGCTGAAAGCAAATGCAAGCTGTAGATAATAGTAATAACAACTATAATAGCAACAATGATCAAATAAGCTGTCACAGTAATCCTAATAAGAGATGAGCTCATGGTAATTGGATATTAGGATCATTACTTGATGCTAAAATAAATAATATATGAGAAATATAATCCTTGATCTTTGTGCCTCTAATAAGAGAGACTAAAAATGTTTCAATTAGAAGTTTACCAAATACAGGGAATAATAAAAAATAAACCTATTGAGTTATAATTTATAACACAATTTGGCAGAAGTTGATAGAATAGGTTGCAAACATCAATGTGGGTGTAAGAATATCTGAATAACAAGAAAGTAGCTTGGATGCTGCCAGTTATTTAAAGGACCTGTTCTTTTCAAGCACATCCTTGAAATTCTTTTCAAGGTTTATTTCCCAACATTGATAATTAGTGAGATCATAATGAACATCTGAAAAATTCTCCCCAAATGATGTTATATTACAGAAACCTAATATCCACATGTTTGGAAATGTTATTAATAATAATTATTACACTTCTAATTCCTGGAGCTTAAGATATACTTTTTTAAACTAGTATTTAAATACTTATTTAGACCACTTGATTTATCAGTATCTGTAAGTCTGGATAAGAAATTGGTAAATGATGTTTAAAATAATGTCATTTATGCATCCTTAAAACTATATAAAATGACATACATCATTTATGTAATAAATGGACAGGAAAGCTATATGCCAATTTGAACGTAGTGCTTACCTCTGTGTAGGATAATACTGGGTAGTAAATGAGTGTCTATCTATAACACTACATTGAAAGGAAAAAAGAAAAAGCTTAAACAGATATGTCAAGATGTTAATATTTGCTAAGTTTACATAATAGTGTATGAGTATGTCTTAACATTTTTCTGATTTTGGAATATTTTATATTATAAATTTAATTAAATAAGTGAATTCAAGAGAGTCCTTACATAAGGCAAAAACACATTGTAGTAATATTATCTCCATTTTATGGCTAAAGGGACATAATAGTGCGGATTGTTAATTTCATGTAAATTTACATAGCAAACAAATAATATCACTGTTAAGTAACACATCTAATATTCAAATACAAAATGATGGGTTTTAAGTTTTGAGATAGTTTCACTGTTCCTGATATCCATTTAACCTGTCACTAATCTCTTACTCTTCTGCATGCACTAAGGAATATTTAATATCAATGAAACAGCAATGCTGTCTACTAATAAGGATAGTTTTAAATGACTACATGTCAGGAACTGTTGTACACATTTTATTGCTTTTCCTTCTTTAATTTCCTCATTCAATCTTCACAACAGTCCTGTAAAATAGGAAGTATTATTGTCATCTCCACTTTATAAATGAGGAAACTTAATATCTGATCTCTTGCCCGTTGGGATTAAATTCTTACAAGAATTAATTTATTAATGGATCTCAGTTTTTCACTGTGACATGGACCATTGCTTTGTTAACCTGTTATCATTTATTATTAAGGATATAAAACTTTAACTGATTTAACCAACTGTAACTGAATTTCACAGTTTTATTGGAATTTTAAAGAAATAGAGAACTTTAAGAGTCAAATACTTTTTTTCCAATTTAAAGGCATTATGCTCTCTTTTTCAAGACAGAAAGAAAATTTGAAAATAACTTTATGGTTATTTTTGAAGCATTGTGTGTACATTTAGAAGATAAGCTGGAAAAAAGGTTTCATGTTACTATACTTTTAATTTTATGGCCATTGTAGAATTATTATTTTTTTTTGTATAGTCTATAAATTCTGTAAGTTAAGTGATGTAAATGTTTCTGTGAACCAAATGTCCAAATTAAAACTGAATGGAAATTATGGAAAGTAACAAGATAAGCTCTCTCTCTTTTTGTTTGTATTTCCATACAATGCAGATAATAGGTAGGTAGATAGATATGTAAATACACTGTAGAAGAGAAATCCCTCCCTTAGAATAGAATTTATCAAATGTCCTATAAAGAATGGAGATAGAAAATCAACATTTTGCCACCACCATGTGAATTAATTTAGTCAAAACACACAAGTAAAAAATGATGGTGCTACAAGTAATTTGTGAAAGTTTGACGACACAGTCTGTTACAGAGTTTCGAAGTTTCCTCCCATAAAATACTTATTGACAACAAATGGAAAAATAATTTATTTAATTGTAGTAGACAAGCCTAGTAATTAAGACCATAGTCAAGTTATGCTATGAATAATTGCATATTACTTCATGTAAGTTACATATCAACCCAGTTGATTAAAAAATTTAAAAAAATGATTCAATAAAATAACTAAAGGATCAAGAGGAGATTTTTTTTGAGTGGTGGGAATATTTCCATTATCTTGAAGGTAAGGGTGGTTATATGGGTGTATGTCTCTGTCAGAATTCATCAAACTTAAAAGGAGCACATTTTATTTTATAAAAATTATGACTCAATAAAATTGATTATAAACATTCCACCTAAACTTACTACCCATTAGATTCCCTAAGTTCTCATTATTTTTACTATATCAGAATTTGCATCTCTATCTTTAACTCTATAATCTTTATCTCTGTCTCCATCTCTATCTTGATTTTAATTTTTATATTTATGTCTTACTCCACCTATAGTTGCAGAATTGCAGTTATACCATTTCTCTCTTATTTGAATTTTTCATGTATTTCAAAAACACTGAAAATGTTTCAAAAACATACCCCCAAAATACTTAAGAAATGCTTGTCTTGACAACTGTATGTTATCCTGAAATTTATATTTTCACATATTGTTGATAATTTCCTTTAATACATATATTTAAGAGTTAAAGTGAGCATTATTCAGTTTTGTGATAATGCATAGTGCACTCAAATGGTACCGTGACTATATACATGGCTGAGAGCAGGATACTAGGTACTAATTTTTGACACTAATGGATGGGCCCAATTTTATTTTTTGAACATTCATTCATTAAGGACAAAAAGTTTAAAGTATATCGATAATTTTAATTTTCATTGTACTAATATTTATGAAGTTGAATATGCTTTTATATTTTTCTTTGTAATTTATACTTCACAAATTTATTTATTAATTGTTTTATATTGTGCATTTTAAAATTAAGATGTTTACTCCTATTTTACTGATTTTTTAGGAACTCCTAACATACTAAGTAATCTAACTTTTTTAAAAGATTTTATTTACTTATTTGACAGAGAGAGAGAAATCACAAGTAGGTAGAGAGGCAGGCAGAGAGAGAGGAGGAAGCAGGCTCCCCGCCAAGCAGAGAGCCCGATGTGGGGCTCAATCCCAGGACCCTGAGATATGACCTGAGCCGAAGGCAGAGGCTTTAACCCACTGAGTCACCCAGACACCCCCTTTATCTAAATTTTTTGACATATATTCTACAAATATTTAAAGAACTCATGTATTTTATTTACCTACTTTTTATATTTAATAGAGGCTCTTTTACATTTGACTTTTTATTTTATATGCTATTTCTTTTGATACATGAATGTATAACAGTGTTAATTTTCAGTTAACCATATTCTAAAATTGTTTATTTATAAGCCATTCATACTAATTTAATTCTGGCCCAAGGGTAATGGACCTGAAAGACATTATGCTAAGTGAAAGAAGGAAGTCACAGAAGGACAAATACTGTGTGCTTCTCCCATATGAGATACCTAAAAAAGTCAAACTTATAGAAGCAGATAATAGATTGGTGGTTGCCAGAGGATGAGGGGGGAGGGGAAAAGGGGAGATATTCAATGAGTATAAAGTTAGTGTATACTAACTTTACTAACTATACTAACAGGACGAATAGGTTCTAGAGATCTGTATAACATTGTACCTATAGTTAAGAATATGGTATTTTACACTTAAAATTTTGTTGAGGGTAGGAGTCATATTAAGTGTTTTTGACAAAACATAACCAAAACAAAACAAAAAGGGGCACAAGGAAAGTTTGGAAGTGATGAATATGTTGATTACCTTGATATAGTGTGTGTGTGTGTGTGTGTGTGTATCTAAACTCATCAAATTATACACATTACATCAAATTGTATACATTAAGTATGTACAGTAATTTTTGTACATTGATTATAACTCAATAATGTTTTAGAATGTATTTTAGTACCTGACAGGGTTGTATGTATATGTTTTATCAGCCTACATGTATATAGTACTGAAGAGAGGCTGTTTACCTCTAGTCTCTATCTTATTTTGAGTGTACTTTGTTTATTAGGGATATTAGAGATGAGAAAAAAAATGCTGTGTTTTTCAATCTGGCAAGTTCTGGATTGCATATGCCCTCAAAAGTCTGCTCACCAAATTATTTTTGATCTCCTCTCTTGCTTTTAGTTTTTATTTTTTGCAGCTAAAAGAGCAGAGCCCGATGTGTCAACATTCTATTTTCCCTGGAGTTTTTCTTGTACAATTCTAAAAATTCATTAGGTACATTTTGAATCTTCTAAGTAACCTCACATGAGAGTTTTACCAAAGATTTCATCACTACAAAACACATGTCTCCAATTTCCCATCCTCCTAAAACAGTTCCTCTAACATTTTCCCAGCCTCATCTGTCTCCTCAGGGACTGCCGCTTGTTGTAGAGATAATTCCAGATCATTTAGATTTTCGTAATGGCAATATCCCTTTTTTGTGTACCAATTTCTGAAGCAGCTCTCACTACAAACCACAAAAGTGAAGTATCATTACTTAGCTCATGAGTTTGCCAATAAGCTGAGAGGTAGGCTGAGATGAGCCAGCAAATTAGCCAAACCAAAGCAAAAATGTTGCATACATGCTTTTCCAGCCTTTGGTTAGTAATACCCCAGTCATTACTACCAGTAATAATAATACTATTACTACCAGTACTACCAGCAATAGTAATTACTGGTACTACCAGTAATACCCCATTGACTAAAACTACCAGTAATACCTCATTGACTAAAACACATCACAGGGGTAAAATGCAGGGAAACACATGCCACCTGTTTAATGGGAGGGGCTGCAAAATCATGTGATATAAAGGGCATGAATGCATAAATTAATCAATATGAGATAACCTACTACCTCTCTGCTTTGCTGTTACAGGTTTATTTCATTCCATACTTAGTTGAAGGTATCTAGGCCTTTGGCATTTTGTCTTTATGGACACAGATTCTCTGGAAAGAGGAGACCGTGTACTAGGAAATAAATACAATGATTTCAGAGGGTTGTGCATTCTAAGAGATTGTCAATAACGCTTACCAAGTACTTGGGCAGCATCCATTGGTTGTTGAGTGCATGTACTAAGATACAAATGACTTGGTTCAAATCTCATTTTTCTTCACTTATAAAGATAACCACTTTTGGGGCGCCTGGGTAGCTCAGTCTTTAAGCGTCAGCCGGCTCAGGTCATGATCCCAGGGTTCTGGGATCCAGCCCTGCATCAGGCTCCATGCTCAGTAGGAAGCCTGCTTCTCCCTCTCCTACTTTCCCTGCTTGTATTCCCTCTCTTGCTGTATCTCTGTGAAATTAATAAATAAAATAAATAAAATCTTAAAAAAAAAGTCGACCACTTTTTAGCTCTTAATAAAGTTTTCTTATGCTTTCTTTGTATTCTTTTTCTCTAAGTAAGATGTAATTATGATAGTACCTAGTACATAGGATTTTTTTTAATATTATTTATTTGAGGGAGAGAGAGAGAGAGAGCATGCATGGGACGAGGGCAGAGGGAGAGGGAGAGAGAGAATCTTTTTTTTTTTTTAAAGATTTATCTATTTGTGGGGTGCCTGGTTGGCTCAGTGGATTATAAAGCCTCTGCCTTTGGCTCAGGTCATGATCTCAGGGTCCTGGGATCGAGCCCCACATAAGGCTTTCTGCTCAGCAGGGAGCCTGCTTCCCCCTCTCTCTCTGCCTGCCTCTCTGCCTGCTTGTGATCTCTCTCTCTCTTCAAATAAATAAATAAGATCTTAAAAAAAAAGATTTATCTATTTGAAAGAGAGTAAGCGGCACAGGGGCAGGGGGAGAGAGAGAATCCTGAAGCAGACTCCCGGCTGAGCACAGAGCCCCAAGTGGGACTTGATCCCAGGACCCTTGAGATCATGACCTCAACCAAAATCTTAACCGACTGAGCCACCCAAGTACCCCTAGTCATAGGATTTTTACCATCGTTAAATTAATTCATATACATAAAATGCATGAGATGGTGCTTTGCATGCAGTAAGTACTGAGTTTAGCAAAGGCCACATCAAGGAGATGATATTTAAGTTGAGAGCTGAATGATAAAATCAGCTAAGAAAATAAAATGTGTGCAAGAGCATTCTGGGCAGATGATACAGCAATATGAAGGGCCAAAGATGAAGATCTTGACATCCTTGAGGAAGAGGAAGCAAGTCAGCATATTATTAATTCATTCACTTGAGTACTTCAAGGATTTCTTCAGTGACTGTACAGACCGTGTTTCACTACCAGCCTCACATTTTTAACTTTTTTTTAAATGTGTTTTTAAATTAATTCCTATAAGATATATTTCATTTTGTTATCTTCACTCTCTTCACAACATAGAATTTGGAAATTTGGAATCATCATACTTTCCTTACTGTGCCTACTTTTTCCCCCTTTAATTAAAATGAAGACATCATTCTCCAGGTCCCCCAGACAAATAATTGTTGGAGGGTTATTTTATTTCTCAGCACTCTTATCTCATTTATCTATTTAGAGTTCAGGTTTTATAGATTTCTCTTAGGAGATATCTAAAAGTGTTTTCTTTCTCCTGGTATCTTCACTAATCAAATTTATCCAGCTCCTAGTAACATCGTTCATGATCTGCGTGTCATTTTAGTTCATTAAATTAGTCATTAGTTCATTTTAGTCAATGTCTAAGCAGGAATTAGGAAACTCCTTACAACTGTCTTGTCCTTCTGTAGCATTGCTATTCCCCAGAGCTACCCCTACTCTTGCTTCTCTTGCTTCCATAGTTTTTCTACTAGTACTAAGAGAAGAATGTTATAGTGACAAGTCCTCAGCATGATCTTTAGTGTTTCCATTAGTAATTCTTTAAGCAAGTTACTTAACATTTCTAAGGCCGAATATTTTAATCTTTAACATGAGAGAAGTGGTTTTTCATCCATCCATTCATTTGTCAAGCTATTTAGCTATTTAGAAATATACATTTACATATATTCAGTCAATATTTGTTGTTCACCAAGTTCCAAGGGTTCAAGTATAAGCAAGGAATACAAAAATGATATATATATATCTCACCTGTAAGGAGTACAAGTCTCACCTTTCATATTTTTATTTATAATTAAAAGCAAACCTAACAGAAGATAAATGAATGAAAATATAGTAGTACAAGAAAATTTTATTAGTAAATGAAACCTAAATAGAATTGTGTATTATTGGACTTTCTTAGACATTCATTTCTAACTTTGTTCTTTATCCATCTAAAAAACAATATTCTTCTGCAATGACAATTTGAATTTTCTATTTATTAAATAAAAACAATAAAAATGCACTAATTATGGCTTTTCCACATTTATTTCCATGGAACAATTTTGTAAGGCACATTAAAGAAAAGGTCATTTGAGTGCTTAATTTTTAGGTTTGGCAATGACTAAGAAAAGCTTTGTTTTAAACAATTAAGTCACGTTGGTCCTTGCCAATGCACATTTTAATTAAATTGATATCAATGAAGGTAATGCAACATAAAAATAACACTGCCGTGGATTTAATATTCACTAACTTCTATACTGTTTAGATTGGGATAATTAAACCTGGCATATTTGTTAAAGAAAAAAAACACATCAATTTAAAATTACTCTTAATGAAAAAAAAATTACTCTTAATGAATTTATTTGGTAGTAAAACCTTTAGTATTAAATATTTAAAATGGCTTATGAGTATATTTTATTCCCTCAAATATACTAATGAATTTTTAATACTAAACAAATGTTCTATTTTATTTCTTTTATCATTGTGTGTTGTGTGTGTTTTAGTCCATCCTGTCAAGACTCTGTGCTCATGTTTAAAATTGATTTCAATTGAGTCTATTTATGCCACATAAAAAACCTTAAGGTAGATACATGTTTTTTTCCAGATAGGTGGAATAGTAAATCCCTTCTTCACAGACTTTAAGTGAAAGGAGGATTTAAAAAAGGATCTAATATATTTATAGGCCAAAGTCTGGGAAAGTCATATCCTTAAATGTTCTGCCTTCTTCGGTGGAAAGCTTTCTTACTTTGAAGGATTGAGATACTCAAGTGAAATCTTACATCTCCCTTTGCTACACTCCCAATTCATGCTCTAAAACAGAATTAGCTGAAAGTAAAAGTTTAGAAAGTATCTGGCTAAAATCTAAATGATATTTCACAATAAGATCATGAAATAATCTGTTTCTAGGCAACTTGTTTGAACTACCTAGAAGGCTCTTTAACACCATGCTTTGGAGGACAGTGCTAGATATCATGGGCCTGCTTTTTATTAAGGTGGCTTTCTATGATTTAATTGACTGTTCCTGTCTTTCATCTTTTGGCCTTAATAATTTAGGCCCTGTACAGCTAATACATGATTTGTGCTTTTATTGTTTATGTTTATAATTTGTGATTGTTTCTAAAATTGCATATCATTTTTTCCTGCATAATTGTCTCCACAGAAATTGTGTTCTATTCTATTAAGTATAGATTCTGAAGACAAGACACTTTCTTCAGATAAGGGATAAGTCATGGTCTAAATTTCTTTTTTTGCATTATGTTATCTTTTAACATTGTTGTATGTCTACCAGGTTATCAAATGAAAGAAAATTAAGTCATTCATATTAACTTATTTTGGGGACTCAATTGTTTTTCTTTAGAAGGAACATGTGCATTATGTATTTGTCTCATATTCATTGTAATTACCTTGCATATTACAATACAGTTTTTTTACATATGTTCCATTCAGTGGTGATTCTTGTACAGAACGTTATCTGTGAAAATCTATAATTAAGTCATATCTAATTTTACAGTTGGAAAAATATAAAGAATACAAAGCACATAAAGTGTATTGAGTACTACTAGTAATAGCAACAACAACTCTTTTCTCAGGTGGATATTTTTGTATCTCTTCAGATTCTCTTAATTTATTATCTGCTTAATTCTGAAGAGGCACAATAATTAATTAGACTCTGTCTTGAGGTTCATAGTAATCATGACTGATTTGTTAAATGCTTGCAATAATGTAAACACAAATACTAATGAACACTCTGTACTCATATATATGTTTATAGTATGTATTTACTTTCTTCACTTCCTCTCTTCCTCCTGTTCTCCCTTAGATCATCTTCAGTCTTTCTATTTTTCTCATCCTCTACCAGCAGTGATCTTGCCAAGTGGTGATCTCCATGGTAAATCCAATGGTCAATTCTCAGTGTTAACCTTACCTTACTTGAGCTGCACTGACATGTTGATTGTTTGCTCCTTCCTCTTACAAGGAACTTTTCACTGGACTTCCAGAACAAAATCGTCTTGGTTTTCTACTATCTCAGTAGCTGTACCTTTTAACCTCTTTGTAGGTTTTCCTTTTTCTTGATTTATTAATGATAGCATACTCTGGAATTGAGGATGTCTTTAATACTCTGTTTTTTGCTATTTATCTATTTGTATTCCTTCTTGGTGACCTCATACAGTGCATGGCTTAAAATACTATTTGTATTCAGAAAAGTCCAAGTATATCTCTAGATCTCTTGCCCTAAATAATAGAGACAGATCTTCATCTTCATCTGCATTTCAAACAGATATCTCAAAATTAGGAGATATGTATGTATTGATCTTTTCCCAAAAACTTGCTCCTCCCTCATTTTTCCCTTTTACTATTAATGGCAGCTCCTTTCTTCCAATTTTAAATATCAAAACCATTGAGGTCAAGTCTATCCCGACCTTTTACTTTTGTCTTCTTCCTATGTTCCATTTTTTTTTTTTTTTTTAAGATTTTATCTATTATTTGACAGAAAAAGACACAGTGAGGGAGGGAACACAAGCAGGGAGTGTGGGAGAGGGAGAAACAGGCTTCCTGCTGAGCAGAGAGCCCAATGTGGGGCTCAATCCGAGTACCCTAGGATCATGACCTGAGCTAAAGGCAGACGCTTAACGACTGAGCCACCCAGGCACCCCTTCCCTTCCTACATTCCAAATGTATTTCTTCGGGAAATACTGATGGGTCATTTCGTATATCCGGAATCCAACTACTTCTCATGTCACGTCAGTCCAAAGCCATTATTATACCCTACCTGCATTCCCCCAGTAGTTTCCAGGTTTTGTTCACAAAAAAGCCAATGTTGATACAGTAGTCTCCATGATCTTGCTTTATTAAGATGTCACTCCCCTGCTCAGAATCTTCTAAAGGCACTGTAATTCCCTGAGAGTACAAGTCAGTGTTTTTATAAAAGACCGTACATGATCTGAAGCATGTTATTCTCTTGCTTCAACTTCTACTACATTCTTTTTCAATCTCTCAACTTCACTGGCCTTCCGGTGACCAGTGGTCCTGTGGACCACAGCAAACAAGGTCCAGTCTCAAGGCCAACCCTGAGTTCCCTGTGTCTGCAGTGCTCTTCCTCAGATATCTACAACTCTCATTCACTTAATTAATTCAGATTGTGAAGAAGCTGTCGTAGTCTGTTCAGGTTGCTATTACAAAATATCAGAGACTCGGTGGCTTATAAATTACAGAAATTTGTTATTTACAGTGTTAGATGCTAGAAGTGCAAAATCAGGGTCTCAGCATGGTCAGGTTTTGGTGAGGGACCTCTTCTCAGTTACAAACTATATAGGTTTTTGTGTCCTCACAAGGCAGGAAGAGAGGAAAGGGAGCTCTCTGGGGTCTCCTTTATAGGGCACTAATTCCGTTCATGAGGGCTCTGCTCTCATGGGCTAATCACATCCCCCAAAGTCCCACCAACCAAAGCCATCACACCAGGGTTAGGATTTCCACATATGAATGTAGGGGGAACACAAACAGAAACTCAACAGAGGCAGATTTGTTAGGAAGCCACTGAAATGGTCTAGGCTAAAAATAAAGAAGGTTGACTTAAGAAAGGGCAGAGGATTGAAAAGATTGGGTTGATTCTGAGATATTGTGCAAAATATTCTACATTTCTTATTTTAGTCTACAGGGTGCATAGTAGAGGAAAAAATTGAATTAATCCCCATGAAAGCCTTGGCCATGTTGGTTTTTGCTTGTAATATGTAAATCTTGTGTCTCTTACAGGGACTGGCTCATAGTTTACTCTCCAATAAACATTTGATGAATTAATGACCGTATCAGTTTTATCACACTCTGAGTTTTCATAAAATAAAATAGGGCTGGTTAAGCCCTAAATCATGTAGATGCTCTCTCGTATCACCACTGCTCTAAACAAGATCTCAAAAGCACTACATGCTTAACAGTGCTTATGGTGAATAATGAAAATTCTTTTTTTTTTTTTTTTTTTTTTTTTTAAAGATTTTGTTTATTCGACAGAGAGAAACACAGCGAGAGAGGGAACACAAGCAGAGGGAATGGTAGCGGGAGAAGCAGGCTTCCTGCCGAGCAAGGAGCCCGATGCGGGGCTCGATCCCAGGTCCCTGGGATTTGACGTGGGCCGAAGGCAGACGCTTAACGACTGAGCCACCCAGGCGCCCCTGAATAATGAAAATTCTTTACTGATTTTCTTTTTAGATTTAAAATGATAAGCAGTCTGGAGCCACGATGTTGGAGAGCATCCTCATATATTCAGACACTAAAACTGATCATGCCACTGTGAATGCTTTGTGGGGAGTAGGATAAATGTGACCCTCACCATTACTTATCCTAATGATTCTAGAACTAATTCCCCACTCTGTACACAGACGGTTCCTTCAATTTTTCTCCACAGGGACTTTTGCACGGGGGCATTTCCCTGCTCTGTGATACATGCTGGCATGCCAGGCTGAGCTCATGGCTGCTGCCTTAACGCTTTGGTGGAAGAGATCAGCTAGCCTGAGATTTGGGCATTGTAAGTATCTTTCATGTTCCTTCCTTTCCCTGGTTTTAATTAGCATTGGAGATTTAAGGCCAACCACATTTTTCATCCAAGTTTTTCTTTCAAGTCACTGATCAATAACTCGTTAATGAAGCCAGAAAAAGAGAACGAGGCATTCTTAAATGTCCACTACCACTCTCAATAGCAAACAAATAAACAAGTCAGTTGCTGTGCTGAAGAAATCATTCAGCTAGCTAAATCATGCAGCCGCTACGAGGAGGGATAATTGATTTACTTGGGCGGGGGGTGCTAACATCTTTAAATATTACATTCAATACATAGTATTTAAAAGATTGCTTTAATGACTATTAATATTTGCATTATAATTTTCAATTTAACTTTCATGAAATGGCATACGTTTTAATAATATAGTTTCTAAGCTATAGTTCATCTTAAAAGCCATTAATTCAACCTTCTCTAAATAGAGTTCTTTAGAAGACCATTACATTATGAATCTCCAAAGGAACAGAGCAGTGTGTGATGCATATCCTCAGGATTCATGCAAAGACTAGAGAAGGTCATTTGCACTTATGTGCCAGACATCTCAAAAATACAGCGAAAACGTGGGGGCCTCAGTGCACAGTGCGGGGCACTGGCCACTAGGTGGCAGAAGCGCTCCTTCAACTCTTTCGCCTCTTCTGGTGTGGGCTGTAATTAGGTCAGTGTAAGTTAAAGTAGGGCTGAGAGATGAATAAAGTAGATTTTCTCCTCTGGAACACTCTGCAGTTTAATTTCACTTCTTTCTACATTGTGCGATGAAGGTGGATTTAACTTTTAAAGGCAAAGAGACAAACCTCTGCCAGGATAAATGAAAAGACTCAGGGAGGGCAACTGACAAAAAAAAAAAAAAAAAAAAAAAATGTAAAAGAAAGGAAATGCTTTCTGGCTGTTGCCTAATTTTGATATTCGGGTCATTGTCAGAAATCTTTTTCAGAGGTAAAGTTCTATATGTGTCCTATAAGGAAGAGAGTGACTTCTGAAACCTAATGGGTCATGCATGCTTATTGGGTGTTGATGTTAAAAATGTTCCCCTACTGGTAGCATTAAATAAAATGAAACAATTTTATCCTTGAAGCTGGTTTTCTAATTTTGCCAGCTGCCAGAAGCATTTTAATCTGAGGGGCAGACTTCATGCTCCCAACACAGATTTCCCCTGCCTGCTGACTGAGTCACTAAGGGAGGAAGTGGTCCTGAAGATGAAAGTTGAAACTGGGTGGCCTTTTGAATGATCTGTGTCATAGGCTCTGGGGAGGACAGAACACCTCAGAAATGGAAAGGCTGTGTGTGTTAAGCAGCTATGGTAGGTTGCAGGCCACAGTTGAGTAAATTCATTATCAAAGAGCATCAGAGGTCACTGTGGTCACTTAGCTGAGAAATGGTGGGGAAAAGAGAAGAACAATCACAGGACAATTTCTCCTTTCCCATCTTGTTGATCATGGCCTTGACTGTGCAAGAGTTAGAATTTTTTCTTTAAGAAAATAAAGACAAACAAGGTATAAGAACAGATATTAACAGTAATGTTTCCTGATTCTAAATTTTCTAGTGGTTATGAGCATTCATCTGGTTTAGAGTGTATTTTATTTCTGTGAATTACTGGACATCTCACAGGGAATGCCCACCTCAGTGAGAAAGGAGGTGTGATTGGCAACATGCATGGTGCTACAGTGGTAATTAAGGAAATAAGCTAGGTCCATAGATAGGTGGTTCAGATATACCACGATTCTTCAAATAATTCTTGGGTTTTATGAAAATTGTTTAGAATCAGGCTGGAGATGCTTTCTCCTGACACCTCTTCAACATTGCCCAGTTGCTAATGTCTTTCTGTTTGTTACCCGAAGATTTGCTCAAACATATTGTAACTGGAAATCCACTGGTTAGCAATACCTCCTGTTTGTGCAGGCTGTTGTCCATCTGTAGCCACAGATGATATGACTACAGACTTTGTGTGCAATTCAGTGTTCTTGTGTTTGCCTACGGAATCACAGACAATCACATTAAAGCTATGTGCAAACATGGTACATGACTAAATTCTCCATTCTTGAAATGATGTTCTGTGTATGTCTCAATATTGTAAGATAGGAATAAGAATGGAATATCACAGAGAGAAGAAGGCAAAGAATAAAGAACATAAAAAAGAGACTCTTGAAATCTTGTTTGAAGGGCACATTCACTGTACGGCAGCTTCCCATTCCGGTTATACTGAGTTTCATTTGCTGACAGACACTGGTCAGATACAAATACTGTATTTGATGGGATTGGAAACAGAAAAGACAGTCAATGAATAGCAATTTATAAAGACAGTGGACTGATCCCTGATGTGTATCTCAGAAATCAGATGGATAGTTTATCCCGGTTTGGAATTTAGAGACCATTGTTTGAAAACAATTGTGTTAGTTAATCAAAATTTATTTAAAGGATATAGCATAGCTAAAAAAATAAACACTTGCATATACATATACATACATACACACACAGGTTGGGTTTTAATTGAAACTTCTTATTAGAAATTGTCATTTCTTGGGGCTCCTGGTTGACTTAGTCGATTGAGCTTCTGACTCTTGGTTTTGGCTCAAGTTGTGATCTCAGGGTTGTGGGATCGAGCCCCAAAAACTTTTAAAAAGAGAGTAGATTCTGATACTAATTATATAAAGTGGTTTTTTAAAAGATGATCTTTGATTGGTATTCATTCTGGAGAAGTATATTATTCAGTTTAAGAAATGCTATTTTTCCAATAATTTATTTAGGCAAAAATTCTGAAGAAAATAACTTTTGATCCTGATATAATCTTCATTGTGGCAATATACAAGAGGTTCATTTAAATGTCCATTTTTATATAAAAAATTTGCTGATGTATAATATATGTAGAATACACCAATAATAAGTATATAGATAGATGCATTATCATATACTGAGCACACCTGGGGAATCAGAATCCAGGCAAGAAACAAAATTGCTCCTTTAATGTCATCCTACTCCTTTCTACTTACTCATCAACCTAATGGTAACCACTTCTTTTCTTTTAACTTCATAGATCAGCCTTGTTTGGTTTTAATTGAAATAATACAGTAAATAGTTTTGAGGGCCTTATTTCTCTCACTCAATATTTTATTTGTATGATTTATCTAGGTCGTGTGTTGTTATTATAGTAGTTGTAATTTATTCTCACTGCTATGTAGGGTTCCATTGAGTGAATATAATACAAGTTGTTTATTCATTTTATGTCAATATTAATTTTCAATTTTGGGAATATTGAAGATAGTGCTATTGTGAACATCCTTACACTTGTCCTTTGTGAGGCTTATACATGCTTCCTGTGGAAAGCTCTTTATATGGAAATACTGGATAAAATATGTACATTTTCAGTTTTTGACTTTAAAAAGAATTTAAAATAGACTCATAAACTCACAATCTCATCAAGAGTAAAAGTGATCTGTGTCTTTATCAACACTTGGTGTTGTCTGTCTTTTCCATTTTCACCTATCTGGCTTTGTGTTTCTTTCCATGGAAATAGTGATATTTCTAGTGGTTGCTCTAATATTTAGAGCAGGAGATATTTATAAGCATATCAATAGTAGATGCAGTTAATTGACTCAATATAGGTTGTTTTATTTCAAGTAGTTAGCCAACTATTTTTTTTTTAATTAGTCTTCTTTAGAATATCTTTATGATTACAAAAGTAAGTATAATTATGGATATTCTTTATTTCGGAAATCAGCAAAGAGCTGAGTTGAAACAAGGGCAGTGTTTGACCTTCTGATCTTCAATATGTGAACATCAAATTAAAGACCGAATGAACAATTCCTTTGGTATTAAAAATAATCACAATTAAGAAAAGAACAAGTTGTAACATGGAGTCCAAAAAATGTTGATTATGCCTCTACCACTTCTGTTAAATTAGGCGCCAAGGGTGAAGTCAATATGAGGCATGCTAAAGCATTTCCCAATAATGACACAAAACTTTTTTTCCCAAGAGATTCTGGGAAAGCTAGAATTTAACCTGAAAATTACATAGCCTGCAGAATATGTCTAAATACAGTGTGTCTCGTTTATAGTAAATTAGTTAAAATCTTTTCCTTATATAAAATATATATTAAGTTTTCTGTAATAAAATCTTTAAGAGACAATTTAAATTCTATTATTGAAATTATTCCCTTTGTTTTCTACTGTGATTGATACATTTTATTTTTCTATAGATTTCTATGTAGCTGAAAATGTGACATTTATAAAAGCTTTTTGGCATAAAAAATACTTTTTCAATCATTTATTGGCAAAAGAGTTTATAGTAGTCATGGATTATCTAAATTACAAGATACTTTCTCATATAAGCACAAATATTTGATTAATAAAAAGTTCTGAATATTATATTAGAGCAAAAAATTTCAATATATTTGTTTGAGAGAATTTTTGCAAGTTTTTATGGAAATAAGTCAAACCCCTTCCTTCTAATTGACTCATTATATATTATGGAAATATAGTCAAAGTCCAATATTTAAGTAATTAAATTTCAAATGTCCCATGTTCCATAAGTTAATTAATATTTAGTCAGAATGTATTACAATTGAGTTAATGTGCAAAGTTCTATATCCACGTGAGGGGGATGCTGTGCTGAGGAAAAAATAATTTTATGAAAGACCTGCAGTATACTGAAAACAATTGACTTTCATTTATTGACTATCAATTTCTATTGCTGCGGTTAAAAACTGCATCATTTTGTTTTGCCTGAATCATTTAAAATATCTAGATATGTCAGTCCTTTTTATATTTAGTTATTTCACATGCTTCGAAAGTTGGAAATTACAGTGAAGGTTCATAGGAACGGTGAATACTGAGAAACTGTGCTGCAAAGCTATGAGGAGAGGTATTCCTTTTGGCAAGGATTTTAGGAAAGTTGTAAATAACAGGAGGTATTTATATTAGCCCTTACAGTCAAGCCCTTACAGTTCAGTCAAGAAACAAAAGTCAAGTGCTCAGAAGGGGAAGTAATATTCTGGTAGATCCTTCAGCTCTGTCTAAACCCATGGTTTAAAATCACTGTTATATCTATACCTTCCAAATAGGTATATCTATACCTTCCAAACAGTAGGTTTATAATATAAAATAATTTTGAAGAAACATAACTGATTTGCATGTCTTCAGAATAAAAGGAAATTTTGATCATCTCCTATTTCTGTTCCTGTGTTTCTCTAATAACATGTCCATCCATTCAATATCAAGAGACTGAACTTCTCATTGCTCACTAAATTAGCACTTTAAAGGAAACTATGTGTAATTAAAAGTACATAAACTTTTTTAATGGAGAGAAAATTATTTCTTGTCCTACACATTCTTATAATACAAATGATTAACCACAGTATATGTGTGTGTGTATGCATGTGTGTGTATATGTGTGTATAAAAGGAAGGTGAATTAGTAGGAGGCAAAGGGCCTCAAGAAAACAGTCTATTCTAAAAGAAAAATGTAAAAAGTTTGGAAATTATCAACCATTTTACTCAAAAAAGCAAAAGTATATTTCATGCTTTTATTATGTATTGATTTTGATTTTAGTATTCTTTATCATTTTATAAATAAGATGTTATAGTTTGAAATTACTGGTTGAAGGAACACATTATTGACCTTTGAAATTTCAAGAATTTGGCTCTCCTGTTTCAATGAAGTGTGGCCACTCTAACAAATGTCTCCTATGTAGGTTTCAGCATTCCCTAGAGATTAGAAAAAGCTTTGGCAAACAAACATCAAATGAAATCTGATATCCAGGCAGTTAGGATCTTGTCTGACCTTCATTCCCACATGCCCCTGATAATTATTAAACAATTAGGCCATTGTTTTACTACAAAGAATTTTCTTAAAAACATAAGTTTATTGCATCTCTATGTTGGTCTAACTTTAAACTATTTATCAATGACATTTTGATTTTCATGTTTTTGAGCAATTTTTCATCATATTCTTATCTACCACAATTTTTCTCTCTTGATCTCTCTCTTTTGCTTTCTTTCTTCTTCTAATGATAAATTGCTACAGAATGTCTGTCATTATAGAGGAAACAAAATCACCATATCAAAATTCTCAAGGTTCTTCTAGATAGACTGAAAACAAAAGCTCAAGAGGGCCTTTCAGTGAATTCACTCAGTGTTTTACTGTCTCAAGTATTGTTATAAGCTCTGAATCCAGGACATGCACTGGTTTTATGTTTTGGAATATTAGCAGCTGGAAACAATACAATGACATGACACAATATCATGGAGAACCAATTATATTAGAAAAATATGGACATGATGTAATGTCAGATTGAAACAAATATTGATATAGAATAAGTACAAAATTTGTTATACTACTCACTTTGGAGTGATCCACTTCCAAGTAAAGTTTTACCTTTCCTGGTACTATGTTGATTCTTCATAGATTGCAGAAATTCAAATAAAAAGTTTGAGAACCACTAACCTGGATAAACACTTAGTTGATATTAAAATAGTGAGGGTTAGAAAAAAGCAAATCCAAGAGACAATTTTTGATATATTTTTTCATGCACATGTACTTGCATTAGTGTTTCAGTTTAATCCATCAATTTTTTCCCTGCTTTGATATTAATTTAAAAATATGCTAATATGCATTGCTTTAGAAGGAAATATGTAATGAATATGTGGCTAAAGTCAAAATTAACTCATTTTGTGATCTTGATTTAAAAAAAATAAAGCTAACATTACAAAAATAAGGAAAAATGCATATAGACAAGAGCAAAATTATGTAGTACATAGAGAGTACCCTGTGGGGTCTAGAACACATCAAAAATTTATGAAACCCAGTTACTCTCTATAATCCACAAAAATCTCAGAAATTGTCAGTATCAAGTATTAGTGGAATTAAAAGTAAAAGTGAACCTGAAACTGAATAATTGGAAGTCTGTTAAAAAACAGTTCTCTGTATGACATGTAGGGAGCAGATTTTTAGCAGAGGAAGGTAAAACAACCAGTCAACAGGCAGATTACAGTTTCCAGGCTACTGTGCTAATAACAAAGTTGTTAAGTTTACACAATGAATCATGAGATCCACGGGTATTTTAATCCGCAGTGTTCCCAAAACTTTTGGAATTTAGCTTAAGTTACAACATCAAATAGGGGAAAAGGTGGGAAATGTCAAACATCAAGAGCCAAAACCTGTACACAGTGACATCAGAGAATGCCTAATGAAATGCCCCATGCAGATCACACACAATGAAATTCACATTTGACAAGCTCCATTTTTGCACATAGAATATGGGAACTCAGCTAAATCTGGCTCCTTTGGTGGCTTTGCAGCTTCATTTTAGTTCACCTTTGGGCTTTAGCAATTCATCAATAATTTCTAGTTGAATCTACACTTTGGTTTATATGTCATTCATTAGCATTTGTTCCAAGTAGGCAAATGCCTGTATTTCCCTTTAGGTGCTTCTCATGGCTCACTTCCCCATTTCATGTTGGTTGTCCTGTGAATTCAGTTTTGTGATGAATTAAATAGAAGCTGTTTCTTGCACTCTGTCCAGTTTTATTCCTGTTGTTAGTTTATAAGCGAATGTCTTTCCAGCATTTTGCATCTCTGAGCAAAAAAACTAGAAGTTGAAATACTATTATTATATTCCCCTCTCCTTTTTTTCTGATCTATTTTCTACAATTCTTTTTTTTTCATTTTTTTCTTCTCGATCAATTACATAATTTTCTTAACCATCATATCCTGCTTTATAGTCTCTGATTTTGCTTATTTTTCTAGGAGAATATACTAACTTTATCTTCCACAATTTCTATTAATTTTTCATTTTCAACTCCAAGTTTAATTTAAATTAGCTGTGCTTTATCTGTTGCCTGAACGCTCTTTTATTTTAGTAGTTTTATGATTCTCTGGAAATGTTACTCTTTTATTTCTTTTTATTCTTACATAGTTTCTACTTCCTCCAAGGTATTTTTAATCTACTTGTTTTAAACCCTTTCTTTTACATTAGAAGTCTTCCTTAACTTTCTTGTCATCCTTATCTGACTACTGTTTTTAAGTAGTGGAAAATTGAGAAGCACTTTTTTCAAGAAAACTTTGATAAGAACAGTGGTATTCTGCAGACTAGGATGCTCACCTATTCTCCCTGCACCCAGCTCCTTTGTGCCATTTTTCTACCAATGCAAGACAGGCAATGAGGATCTTCAGCTGTCCTGACAGAGGGACTGATTTGACTTGGTGGGAGCGAGGAAAGATCAGTTACCATTGATGAAAACAATAGTGACTTCAGGGAAAAACAATCAGGGAATGTGTAAATGGCAGGTCATCTAAAAACTTGTTGGGGCAAGAAACCAAACACAGATCATCCAGAAATTTCATAGGGACTCAGAGGATAAGACGGCCATAGTGGACAGTGATCTTTAGTTCAATGTGCCAGCTTGACTAGGAGATAGTATCCAGTTATTTAATCAAACACATAATCTAGGTGTTGATGTGAAAGTATTTTGTAGATGGCATTAACATATGTAAAATCAGCTGACTTTAAGTAGAAGAGATTACTGTTGATAATGCGGATGGGCTCAGACAATCAGCTGTAGACCTTAAGAGCAAAAACTAAGATAGCACAGAGAAGAAATTCTAGCCCCAGTATTTATTCCTGAGTTTTCAGCCTGCCAACCTGCTCTACAGACTTGCTATATTTTCTGAACACACATGCAAAAAGTACACAAAATATATAAGTAGATTGAATCTAATAGTGCATAAAAGAATTGTATATTACCAGATGAAATTTATCCCAGGTATACTCTACTGGTTCAACACTGGAAAATCAATCAATTATCATACCAGTGAATTAATAAAAATCATATGATTATACCAGTAGATGCAGAATAAGTATTTGTCAAAAAATTCAATAACTATTCATAGTAAAAGCTCTCAGTACCCTAGGAATAGAGTGGAACTCTCTAAAATTATAGAAATAATATACAAAAATCCTGCAGTTAACATCATACTTAATATTGAAAAACTTAGCTTTTTCACTAAGATCAAGTACAAGGCAAGGATGGACACCTTTACCCCTCTCTCTAATATTGTTCTGGAAGTCCTTGTTAATACAGTAAGGCAAGAAAAGGGAAAAAGATGTATACAGTTTTAAAGGAAGATGTAAGATTGCTTTGTTTGCAGATGATATAATTGTCTATGTAGAAAATCTGAAAAATCGGAAACCCCCAAAATTCCTGGAACTAAATGAATAATAGTAGTAAGGTTGCAGAAAACAACATTAATATGCAAACTCAGTTATTTTTCTATATGAGCAACAACAGCAGACAAGAAGATTTTGAAACTAAAAGTACATTAGCATTTATATTGGCACTCAAAAACACGAAATACTTAGTTATAAATCTTTCAAAATATATAAATATTTATATGAGGAAGTTATAAATGAACCAAATCAAATAAAAGTTAAACAAATGGAGAGATTTGCAATGTTCATGGATAAGGAAGACACTGTTGTCAGAGTTAATTCTTACTTGTTTTATAGATTTAATGCAAAACCAATCAAAATCCCAGCAAGTTATTTTTTGGATATGAAAAAAAAAACTGATTCTAAAGTTTATATGTGGCAAGAGATCCAGAGTAGGCAACATAATATTGAAGGAGAACAGACTTGGAGGACTGATGCTACCCAACCTAAAGACTTACCGTAGAGCTATAGTAAGCAAAAGTGTATGGTATTTGCAAAATAATAGAAAAAAAATGGATCAATGCAACAGAATAGAGAGCCCGGAAATAGATCCCTATTAATACTGTCATCTGATCCTTGACAAAGAAGCAAAGATACTTTCTCAACAAATGATGCTGAAACAATTGGATCTGCATGCAAAAAATAACAAAAACAACAAAAAATTCACACAGAAACCTTCCACTATTCACAAAAATTAACTCTAAATTGGTCACAGAATTAACTTCAACTGGATCACAGAATTAACTCCAAGTGGATCACAGACCTAAATGTAAAACACAAAACTCTAAAATACTCTTAGAAGATAACATAGGAGTTCTACATGACTTTGAATATGATGATGCCTTTTTATAGTACCAAAGACATGATCCATGAAATAAATAATAAAATAGACTTTATTAAAATTAAAAACATCTGCCCTTCATAAGATACTGTCAAGAGAATAAGAAGACGGGCCACTGATCTAGAGAAAATATGTGCAAAGGATACATGTGAAAAAGAACTGTTATCCAAAATATACGAAGAATGCTTAAAATTCAACAATAAGAAAACAAATTGCCCAATTAAGATGGACCAAAGACCTTAATAGATACCTCACCAAAGAAAAGATCAAAATTTTAAATAAGCATATGAAAAGATGTGTCACGTCATATTTCATCAGGTAAGTGAAAATTAAAACAATGTGATATGACTGCACCGGAGTGGTCAATATTTGGAACACATGAAGCTATCCTGCTCTCTGCTCACCCTGACCCTGGCTCAAAACAAAGAGGCAAAAATTCCCACCTTCCCAGTTTCTCCCTGGAAGTAATTCCCCTGTATACTTCCTCAGCTTCTGCTCGAAGTTCCTGCTTCTTATAAGCCTACTTGAGCTAGCTGACTAGGAATCTCCTAGGGGCCTAAGACAGCTGGTAGGAAGGTCCCTTGTCCTCTCCCCCTGACTCACTCCCACATTAAAATCTCTAGCTTTCCCTTAAAGGAGCTTGTCCACATATCTAGCACCCCAACTCTTACCCCAACTATCTCTGCTGCCCCCAGGGATTGGCTTCCAAATTACAAAACTCTGGGAACTCGAGGGCCTCTGCATTCACAAGTTCCTGAGAACACATGAAACAAAGACGCAATTCTGTTTGGGTGCACAAGCATTCCCAGTGACTAGTTTCTTTTGCTTCCTGCAGAGTAACATACAACTTACCAAGATTGAATCATCATCTCTACATAGGACTGTGTATGTTTTTGGTTCTGTTAGCTTTGTAAATGATTTTTTAATGTCAGTGCAGGGAAAATCATATTTAATGGAAAAAATAGGTAAGCAGTAGTTATTCTTTTAAATGCACTTTGCCGTCATTTGCATAGAAATATTTATCTTATTAATAGCCTGGAGTTAGTATGTTTAAAGAAGGTGAAGGAGGAAGAAGAAGAGAACAGGGAAAATAAAATGCCAGCAACCTTTTCCAGACAATGTGATAGGACATTTTTATCTTATCATTTGCACATGTCAGGAGTAGGTGCTAGAATCTTGTCAGGTTATGTGTGGGCTAGTATCTTAAAAAAAACACACCTGATAAAATGTGGCACCTCATAGGGAGGACTATACAGAATGACAGTTTTTTCAAAGTAGTAATTTATAACTTTTGGACAGACTTTTTAAAAAAGTACAGATTTAGGTTGTGTTTTTTAATACATGCAATGCTATGGTGGAGATAAAAAGCTTCACTAATAAAAAAGAAAAAAATGTAAGCACTTTTGATATCTATCTTCTTTACCATTAAATTTGTGATAGATAACACTTTTTCTAATAGAGGAGTTTAACACAAGTAACATTTCTACAATTTAGCAAGGCAAACTAATATTTTATGATAGTTATAATTTTAACAATAAACTTATTTTTGTTTTATTTTCTTTTAAATGTATTTATCAAAACTAAGAGATGACCTTGAAAGTATAGGACTTAAGAAGTCAGAAGCTATGTGATTTATTCTAGGAAATTCTTGAAATAGGTTTTGTTCTCTTCAAACAGCCTTCTAGGCACATTAGGGTGTACTAATCAGAAAAGAGTAAAATGTTGTATGGATGACTTACCTTGAATGTGAACTCTTTCCTACGATGGCCAGATAACTTTCTAATGTTGATGAATTGTATGTTAAGCTTCAGTGAACAATTTTAATTTCAGTATATTTGGAAGTAGCTTGGATTACTACATTAATGTGACCCTGGGTAAATATTAGCTTACTGACTGTTATTTCTCAATTTCTCTAATGTGAAACTTAACGTGCTACTGTTAAGTACAAGTTAATGAAAAATTTGTATTTATACTAAGAAATATACATTGAATACCTAATATACTAGGAGCTATAAAATGGAAACTAACATTTATTTAATGCATACCACTTTATAAAGTTCCTCTTACACATACCTTCTAATTGTTCGATACTTTCTGCAAGGTCTTTTTCCCTCCAATGATCCTGATCTCTTAAGAATAAAAGTTTGTTATTATTTATATTATTTGGAGAAAGAGGGCACTTTCAGTGTTTAGATATCAGAGTGGAGTAAGACCCAATGCAATCCTGTAAGGTGATTTCATGAGAATAAAATTGAATATATAACATGGGTACAATAAAGTCTAGCAGACATATAGAAGCAAATAAAACCAGAATATATATTTTAAAAGATCTTTATTTCCACACAGGAAGTGATTTAAGGTGACCACAAAACTGTAAGAAAATGTATATATTTTTCGTTTTAAAAAAAAATTATTTATTTATTTATTTATTTGACAGAGAGAGATAGAGAGAGATCACGAGTAGGCAGAGAGGCAGGCAGAGGGAAAGGAGGAAGCGGGCTCCCTGCTGAGCAGGGAGCCCTATGCGGGGCTGGATCCCAGGACTCTGGGATCATGACCTGAGCTGAAGGCAGAGGCTTTAACCCCCTGAGCCACCCAGGTGCCCCATGTATATATTTTTCTTAAGGGAAAGAAAGTTAGCTGTTCGTGGGACAGAACCAACACTGACTCTTGGTGTGTAGATAACAAGTTCTTTACCGTCTTCTTTTTTCCCATCTTGCTTTTTATGTATTCTTTATACAGCTGTGATCTATGGAACTGGAGAGCAGAAGGTGAACCTTATTGTGTGAATAAAGATGTTTCTTTTAGTTACAAGTACAAGTAAGATATCAGTTCCCTCTGAGATGAGGAATAATGCCAGTTGAATAATTTCATGGATTCCTTTTGTGTCCAAAAACGTTTCATATCATGCTTTTTCTGTGTCACTTGAAGGAAACTAAGAGTCAGATTAACTTTGTCAAATTCTCTTTTTGAATAGCTATGTTAACTGTACGTTTGAAACTCCAGATTGGACCATGATCTACATAGATAACTCTAGACTTTTTAAGGCAAGAAAAATTCCTTCACTTATTTCAGAAGATCCCATTATAACCCCTATAAAAACAGTTCAAGCCCTGAAGCATGAAATTTGATTGCCAACTCATCTACTTTCATTGCTCCCTACACAGTATCATGATAATGTATCCTCGAATTTTAGTGAGAGATTTATTTCCACTACAGATTAAAAACCAGCCATTCCCTTCAGAAACACATTTGCCACTATCCTTTTGGATTAGAGAGAACTTTGTTAATAGCATTTAACGCTGCTGCATCTGGGTACAAGTTTGTTTATGCATTTGGAAACCAGGAATACCACAATGATACTTTCTGGCATTTGTAAAACTCCACAGAACACAGAGCTATTTGTAGAACTACACAGCATCCCAAAGACACATATGAATATCGTATTTGTGCAACAAAAATGGATCTTTTGTATCATGTCCACATCAGTAAGTCTACGCTGGCCCCGGTTATGGAAATCTATGCCTAGAGATAAAATTCAAATATATATGGTTTAAACTGGGACTAGCTTGCCTACCTTCTTCAGTAGGAAAAAAGAAAAGGCACTATTTTTTTTTCAAGTGTAAGAATAGAAGCTGTTGTTATTGGTATACACACCCAGAATAATTAGCCACCTTGAATTTGTAACAAAAGTTACTTTGATTTATCCAGAGGAAGAGACAGGATGTTTTTAAGGCTTCATAGATTCTCCATTACTGATAATTACAAAATACTTTGGCAGAAAGTTACAGGACAAACATATATACCTTTAACACTGAATCTTGAATTAGAATGACTTAATATTGACTTGGTCGCAGACCAAAGTGTATGTAAAAATCAATTATAATAAATTGACTGCAGCAAGTTGACAGCATATCTGTAGAAAAGAAAAATAGAATTAAACCAAGGAAATTTTGAACTTGATTCCCTGACTATACCCCTTCAACAAGATATAGAACTGCAAAGAAAGTTTGGTCATTGTTTAGTGAATGTACTATTGCTCATACTATATGTATAATAGTTGCAGTTTTTGTATTTACTATAAAATTTTTTTGTAAAATTAAGGATGAATAAATATATTGATACTCTTGAGAAACTGCTTTTGCTGTGAGAGAAAGGAAATACAAATATTGAATAGATAAAAGGAAAACAACATTGTGCTGAGAAACTAGAATTGGAAATACTTATTCAATTCCATCTTAAAAATTCAACATCTATTCATCATAAAACCTCTCAGAAAACCAGTAATAGGAGAGAAGGTCCTTAACTTATAAAACAGCATCTAGGAAATATTGCAAACTCATTTGCAATTATTAAAGACTGAATATTTCCCAAAAATATCAGGAACAAGGCGAGAATTTTTACTAGAATCTCTAGATACTGGAAACAAACAAACAAACAAAAACCTTGTTTATCTTGAAGATTAAAGAAGAAGGTTTATAGGCAATGTAATCTTAAAGGTAAAAAATTTTGAATTTGTAAAAAGATACCATAATAAAAAAAAGACTTTAGTAAGATTGAAGGATTTAAAATCAAAATATAATAACCAATTATATATCTAAACCCAAACATGAGTAATTAGAAAATAAAGCAATTTCATTTATAGTAGCATCAAAAAGAATGAAATAATTAGAAATAAATTTGGCAAGATGTGTGAAAGACCTGTATCCTGAAAATTACAAAATGGTGTTGAGATAAAACTAAATAAATGCAAAATTATACTATGTACATGGATTGGAAGGCTCAATATTATTATAATATCAGTTTTTCTCCTATTTATAGATTTATGTTATCTAGTTGCAAAATCACAATGGATTTTTTTTGGTAGAAATTGACAAGTTAATTCTAAATATATTTGAAGATACAAATGAGTATAGATTTTTCAAAAGTTACACTAAAATTTCCAAGAGAGTCACTAAAAATGAACAATTAAAATGTGAATATTTTAACCAATTGATGAGTCATGTATCTGTACAATTACATACTTTAAAGAAATTAAAGAATTTTATATTATATATATATGTATGTGGCATTTTTATTAATATATATGTTATAGCTTTACAACTGGTTAGTGCATGTGGCTCTACTTATTTCTTTTTAATGTCTATATAATTTTCTTTTTTATAAAGATTTTATTTATTTATATAATTTTTTAATAATTTGATATAGATATTTTACGTAATCATTCCTCTTTTGATGAGCAATGCTTCTTTGCAATGTACACTAACAGGGTTATAATAAACATTTGAAATATTACCTTCACAAGTACACTGTAGCTAAATCTTCAAATGATTTTAAATTTTATATCCAGTGAAGTAGATTTTTAAGCATGACAATTATAGAAATGTATTTTTACATATGCTGTGTCCCACAAAATATGCTATCCATGTGCCATGCTTTAAACATAATTTTAAAAATAATTGAAATTAGAAAGGAAGAAAGTATACCATATTATCGATTTTACGACAACTTATAATGCTTTTAAACAAATTAAGGAATGAAATTATTTAATATTAACAACAACAATACTAGAAATAAAATTAATTTAGCCACCTCTTAGTAAACAATGAATAGGAGAAGACATTCTTAATATTTAAAAATAATTGTCTCAAACCAAAAGTAAGCTATGGATCATATTGAGTAGAAAACTCTAGATTCATTCCCATTAAATTCAGTAGAAGAATGGCATTTTTGGAGTACCTGGGTTGGGTAGTTGGTTGGGCGTCTGACTCTTGGTTTTGGCTCAGGTCATGGTCTCAACCCTGGGATTGAGCCCTGAGTTGGGCTCCATGCTGAGCAGGGAGTCTGCTTGTCCCTCTACCTCTGTCCCTCCCTCTCCATGCACACCATCTCTCTCTCTCTCTCAAATAAATAAATAAAATCTTTATAGAAAGGAATGATATTTTTATCTCTTAGCATTGGAAATTGGTATCAATTCAATAAAATAGAAAACCAACTTATAAATATTGGACATCAATCGATATATTCTCAAGTTCACATAGATTTGTATAGCCAAGAAAAAGATATCATTTAGTAAACTGTCAAGAATTTTATCAAGTTTTTGATTATAGAAAATAATTTATAATATGGCAATAATACTTAAGAAAATATAATGAAAATATTTACAGGAATTATTAGTGTTTAAATGGGACTAATATATAATACCATTAATGAAACTCCATTTGAGTTTTTAGTAAGACATAAAACAAGAACTTTAAGTCAATAGAGGATATAACATCATCTTTATTACTGATAATCTGATGCTAAATAATGTGCTGAACCTGTAGGAATTTGGCCTTCTTATTAATAATGAATCCAAGAATTAAGGAGACTTAAAACCTACATAGTGCTGGGTCTCTGCAGGCTTCCAATGTGGTGGCCCGTCCCTGTCAAAGATAGTGTCCTGGATCACAGCAGAACATACTTTCTCTCGGGAAGTTCATTCTCAAGAAGCAGTAGAGAGAGAAGTCTGAGATAATGGAACTAGGTTTCTCTTTGCAAAATCATCATCAGATTAAGTTACTCCTCTTCAAGTAAGCGTAAGGGATAAACAAGGAAAGAAGTGCAATAATGATAGACTTCTTCCACTTGGAAGGGAACATTAGGACACGGTAGAGAAGCACTCTAACCAACAATAAACAAGCGTAGGATTGCAAGCAATGAATTTGTGTAAGTTAGATATGAAGACCTCTAGGAAATTTAGAGGAAAGAAAATAAATAATTAGATTAAATGTTGAGAATTAATCTAGAGTGTTTCTCTAGGAAAAGCATGTATTATACAGCTATTGCATCTCCACAAATATAACAGGATAATGCATTCAGTTGACTTTATCGCATGTCTGGTTTAGCAATTAGTCTGTTATCTCAGAAGAGTGACTTTCTTCTGCTGACTTGAACCAGTTTCAGAGCAGTGTGGATTTGGCTCCAGTTCAGCACATAAAATATGAGATAGAACTGTGAGGCAATTTTGTAAACGGTTCTCCAATTTTGAATTACTTCACTCTTCCAATTTAGTGATTGCATGAAATAGTTCATTTTAATACAAGTATCGTTTTTAAAATATGTGCACATACTTGTATCTCCTTTTGCCTTACTGCAGTGCTGTAAAATAAAATAAGCTTACAGGGCTTATTTCTATGTTTAAATTGAGTGATAGAGAGTCTTGCTTGGGTACAGGGAAACAATTAGGGTTATACAACCAATCAATGGAAATATTAGTGTATTTTGAAAATTACAATTCCTGATGGAAAGTTCAAGATAATTCATGTCAGCTAGTCAGAGCACTTAAAAATATTGAGAAATAAATGCATCTGATTGAACAGGAATCCTACTTCATTGACTGAGTGTGGAAAAGAAAGCAATCAATGCTAAGATCCTTACCACAGTCGTGGGAGTTGTTGAGTATTCTGCCTCCAACTTGGGAAATATATCTAATTAAGGGAAGTTTGCCTTAACGATTTGCCTTAGGATCACAATTAGTAGAGACCTCTGGGGACTGCTGCTTCTACTTAGGGTCCTCCAATTTGGCTATACTGTTATCCAATATAGGAAATTAATGAAAGCTTCATGAAAGAGATATATTGTCTGCCCTAGTGAATTAGTTCCTCTTAGGACTACATTTCCCTTAAATATTTTAAGTGTTGCTCTACAGCTTATAAGGAAAAGTTTCCAAATACTTATCTTTATGTATGAAATATGACCTTTTCATTTTAGGTCATGACAGATGGCAGCTGTCTTTAATAGTCAATGTGAAAATAAATGATTGCCTAAAGATTCATTCTTTATTCAAAAAATTTTGACAGCCAACACTGCAAACTGATTTTTCATATAAAAACAACAAGATGCTCACCCAACTTATGTTTCCAATAGTAATATGTATTATTATAGTAGTACTTTATAGTTTTTTAGCAGAAAACAAGCATTATGATAGGCAGCTTATAAATAACTCCTAATAATACCCACCTCCTGTCATTTCACCATTTATAATCTACTCATCATGAATTTAGGCTGAAGCTACTAATCTGCTTTTACAAACAAAGTAAGGCTAAGGTGAAATGATAGCAATTCTAAGATAAGGCTGTTAAGAGACTGTGATTGCCATCTACTTGCACTCCCTAGATGTTGTCAACTTGCTCACTATAGTGAAGCAAGCTGCTCTATTGTGAATTGCCCTAGCACACATAGCAAAGGACTGTGGTTTTCATCCAGCAATGACCAGTGAGGAACTGAGTTATTCTTATAGTCCACAGGAACTGATTCTTGTCAACAACCACATTAGTGAGTTTTGAAATCAGGTCCTTCTCTGGTTGAACCTTGAGATGTCAATCTTCCCTAAAACTTGATTGCAGCATTGAAGAAGAATCTGAGAAAAAACAAGAAAATTTGAAACCGAATTTCTGACCCACAGAAACTGTGAGAAGTAAATGTTGGTTTTTTTTTAAGCCTTTAGGTTTTAAGATAATTTGTTAGGCAACAATAGATAATTAATGCAAACGTATATGCCTGTAATGTTTAAAATAGAGACATTGGCCTGGAGAATAACTAACAATGAAAGGAAGATGGTATTATTGGTATACCAAAAATTTCTCAGAATCATTTGAGTTCAAACAGCTAGACTAAACGTTGCTCATCTTATAATATATATACAACTATCATATCAACTAGTGTATGCTTGCATCTCTATATGAATATAGAACTTTAGTAAAATTAAAAAAATTGGCTTGCCCTATAATAATATTAAGAGTTTGAAAATGGGGGTGCCTGGGTGGCTCAGTCATTAAGCGTCTGCCTTTGGCTCAGGTCATGATCCCAGGATCCTGGGATCGAGCCCCGCATTGGGCTTCCTGCTCAGCAGGAAGCCTGCTTCTCCCTCTACCATCCCCTCTGCTTGTGTTCCCTCTCTTGCTGTGTTTCTCTCTGTCAGATAAATAAAAAATCTTAAAAAAAAAAAAAAGAGTTTGAAAATGATAAAAAAAAATCACATAACCAGAGATATTTTGAATTAAAGAGACTCCTTGAATATACAAATGAAAATTTTGCTATTTAATAGTAAATAATTTATATTTATTTTAAAATAAATTAGATCTGATTCTTTATATTAAAGGTATAAGGAAGCCTTTTCTCTGTACTTTATGCTGGAGTTGGCCCGGTTGACCTTTTATTTAAATGGACTTTATTTTTTAGGGCAGTTTTAGGTTCATAGAAAAATTAAGTGGGAAGTACAGAGATTCTCCATATACCTCCTGCCCTTCACTCATGTAGCCTCCCCAACAAACATCTCCTAGATAAGCCAGAGTGATATATTTGTTACAATTGATGAACTTGCATTGACACATCATTATCACCCTAAGTCCATAGTTCACAAGAGGAGTCATTCTAATGTAAAATAAAGTGTTGTACATTCTATAGGTTTGGACAAATGAATAATGACATATATGCATCATTATAGTATCATAAAGTAGTTTCACTTCCCTAAAAATCCTCTGTGCTACATCTTTTCATCCTTTCCTCTTCCCAACCCCTGGCAATCACTGATCATTTTACAGTCTCCATAGTTTTGCTTTACCCAGAATGTCATATAATTGGAATTATGCAATATGCAGCTTTTTCGGACTAACTTCTTTTACTTAATAATATGCATTTACGTTTCCTTCTTGTCTTTTCAAGACTTGATAGCTAAATTCTTTTTTTTTTTTTAAGATTTTATTTATTTGACAGAGAAACACAACAAGAGAGGGAACGCAAGCAGAGGGAATGGTAGCAGGAGAAGCAGGCTTCCTGCCGAGCAAGGAGCCTGATGCGGGGCTCGTTCCCAGGACTCTGGGATCATGACCTTAGCCAAAGACAGAGGCTTAATGACTGAGCCACCCAGGCGCCCCAGATAGCTAAATTCTTATCCATTGTCTGGATATACCACAGTTTGTCTATTCACCTATTGAAGGACATCTTGTTGGCCTCCAAATTTTGGCAATTATGAATAAAGTTGCTATAATCATCTGTGTGCAGGTTTGTGTGGACATACATTTTGAACTTCTTTGGGTAAATGTCAGAGAGTTCCATTGTCGAATTGTATGGTGTGGTGTTTAATTTTATGTGTCAGCTTGACTGGACCAAGGAATACCTAGGTAACTGGTAAGATACTCTTTCTGGGTGTGTTTGTGAAAGTGTATCTGGAAGGGATTACTATATGAATTAGTGGATTAAGTAAAGAAGAACACCATCACCAGTGTGGGTGGGCGTCATCCATCTTCTTGAGGATCTGAATAGAACAAACAGGTGGATGAAGGATGAATTTGTTCTCTCTGTTTAAGCTGAGATGTCCATTTCTCCTACACTGAGACATCAGTGCTCCTGCTTCTTGGGCTTTCAGATTCTGACTGAGAGTTATACTAGTGCCTGGATTCTTAGGCCTTCAGACCTGGGCTAAATTACACCCCAGTTTTCCTGCTTCTCCTGCTTGCAGAGACAGATCATGGGACTTCTCTGCTTTAGTAACCGTGTAAACCAATAAATTTCTTCTTTCTATTTGTGTACTTATCTACCCATCTTTCTGTATATCTATTTATCTATCTATATCTTAGTTCCATTTCTTTGGAGAATCCTGATTAATCATCAAGAATGGCTTTAAAGAAACAGAACTTTAAGGATGAATTTTCTGAATTAGTTCTGAAGTTTCTGGGATTGGCTTTCTAATCTGGTTAGATAAAAAGATGCAGATGATTCTAGTTCCATTAATAAAAAGAACACTGATAGTCCATGATGTGAACTGTTAAAGGTATGCAGATTATATGCTTTTGATCCTCCTAATCATTCATTTATAAGAAACAGAGCCAAGTGACTATGTATATGAAGGTTTCAAACATTTTTGGAAAACTAAGAAATATAGTTATGTTGGCTGGTGTCTTCTAATGTCTCTGGGCAAAGTGCCGAAAGAAAAGGATGAGCTCAGGGATTCTACTGCATAGTATAAGTACTACACAAATGAATGAAAAGCTTCAGATGTGCCCAAACACGAACCTTGTCTCCACTAGCTACAGGGATGAAATGTTTGAAAATCAAACTCAGAACTTCATTCTGCAATTGGCTGAATTTTTTTTAAAGATTTTATTGATTTATTTGAGAGAGAGAGTTAGAGAGAGAGAACATGAGCAGGGGAAGTAGGAGAGGGAGAAGCAGACTCCCCTCTGAGCAGGGAGCCAAATGTGGGGCTCAATCCTAGGATCTTAGAGTCCTAGGGTCATGACCTGAGCCTAAGGCACATTCTTAACCAACTAAGCTATCCAGGTGCCCCAGCAATTGGCTAAATTACAACAGAAGTAGAACTTCCAGCCTCAGAAGGTATCTACTATTAAGATCTACTGAGATATCTTAAGATCTGTCTACTGAGATCCTATATGTTGGGATGGGGATTTTGGGAAGATCCAGATGAAGCAGGATACTTTGTGATCCTTAATTCTGATTAGTATTTTTTGCCAGTGGAAGAGGTCTTCCCATCCCCAGTAGAGGTAACCTCTTCACCCCCAGCGGTATATGCCTTTTTACATCAGCTGAGCAAATTTACCCTGTATTACCTGAGGTAATCTCCTGAGGCAGTTGCCATGAAGACAATGTTGATATTTTTTAGGACCCACTCCCACCTCTCATGCTTCTAGCTCTATAACTAGACATAGGTCCCAGCAGACTCCTAAAGGTGAAGTACAAAGTATAAACACATGGCGAGGATCATCACACTCCAAAAGAACTACTTGAATTTTTTAACTTATTCAAAAAGAAATCTGAGAAACATGTATGGGAACAGGTACTAAGGATGTGAGGTGATGGAAGGAACATAAAGTTTGATCAGACTCAATATATTGATATGGGCCCAGTAAGCAGAAATTCTTCTTTAATGTTGTAGCTTGTGGAAATAGGAAAGGCTCTAACATTTTGGTTTGTTGCAATGTGGACCAAAAGGTGAGAGGATTGGAAATGCTGGCTCTCCATTGGTTTTACATAGACAAAGAGCTTTAGAGGCTCATAGAGATTGGAATATTAAAGTAGATTTGTCATTTAAGATCTCTTCATCCATACTGAAAGGATCCAGAAGATACACCTTTCACTAATACTTAAAAAATAATTATGTGAGGAAGCCTCAGCATCCTTGAAGAGCTCCATGATCATCTTACTCTATTGGCCAGATCTTACAAGAGAAGCTGCAGCCACTCATCTGGAAAACCTAAATGATTGCTATTATTTTAAGTTTGTTCAAGTGTTTTATGGCCTAGAATGTGTACTCTCTTAGTGAATGCTCCGTGTGAGCTTGAGAAGAATGTATATTCTGCTGTTGTTGAAGTCATATATATATTATAATCTAAGTCAATATACCCAGTTGATTGATGGTGGTTTTGAGTTCAACCATGTCTTTACTGATTGATTTTCTGCCTGGTGGATCTGTCTGTAACTGAGAGAGGGGTTTTGAAGTCTACAAATATGATAGTGGATTCATCTTTTCCTTTTTACCTTTCTGTTAGTTCTTGCCATGTAGTTTGACACTGTATTGTTAGGCACATCCACATTAAGGTTTGTTAGGTGTTTCTGGAGAATTGAACCCTTTATCATTATGTAATGCCCTTCTTGCTTTGAAGTTGGCTTTGTCTGAAACTATTATAGCTATTCCTGCTTTCTCCGTGTTTGTATTTAGCATGGTGTATCATTCACTTTTAATCTGTGTATTTATATTTAAAGTGGATTTCTTATAGACAACATGTTGCTGGGCCTTGTTTCTTAATCCATTCTGACAATTTCTGTATTCTAATCAGTGTGTTTAGACCATTGGCATTCAAAATACTTATTGATAAATTAGATTATTTCTATATTAATTACTGTCTTCTATTTGCTATCTTTGTTCTTCTGTTTATTTTTATCTTCCATTCCCTTTCTGATTTTGGTGGTTTTAATTGAATAGTTCATATGAGGCCATTTTTTTTCTCCTTTTTTAACATACACATTGTACATTTTCCTTTTTAACTTTTTTTAGTGGTTGCCCTAGAGTTCACAATATATATGCTTTTACAATTAATCTAGGCCTGCTGTCAAATAATACTATATTGCTTCAAAGCTAGTGTCAGTACCTTATAATAATAATATAACCGTAGTTTTTCCTTCTTGTCCCTTTGTTTCTTGTATCATTATGGCTGTCATTCATTCTTATACATAAGCTATATAGGTATAAACACACACACACACACACACACAGCCACATAAGCATACATAATTGAATATATTATTGTTACAATTATTTTGAATAGACTATTATCTGTTAGATCAGTTAAGAATAAGAAAATAGAAAATTTTATTTTACTTTCTCTTATAACATCTCAGATATTCTTCCTTTTTGTATTGTTTCATTTTATTTAAAAAACAATAGGTAAGAGAACAACAAAGCCAGACTTAATCTATTATTAGTGATAAATTTGATTTAATAAATTGGGGGAAGATAGATTTTGGAGAACTTTGCTTTGAAGGGTAATATGTTTTTATTTTATCCTGAGGTCAGTACAGTCATTGAAGATTTTATCAAAGAGATAATATATTAAAAATAGTATTTGCTCTTCCTGTCTTTATATAGATCTAAGTTTCTAACTTTTATTACTTTTCTTCACTCTAAAAAGCTTCTTTTATCATTTTTTTATAAGGCAGGTCAGTGGCAACAAATTCTCTGTTTCTGTTTCTCTGAGAAAGTCTATGTCTTCTCCACTTTTTTTAAAGATTTTATTTGTTTATTTTAGAGACAGAGAGAGTGCATGAGTGGGAAGAGAGGCAGAGTAGGAGAGAGAGGGAAATGGAGAGAATCTCAAGCAGACTCTGCACTGAGCATAGAGCCCCATGTGGGGCTCGATCTCATGAACTTGAGATCATGATCTGAGCTAAAACCAAGAGCTGGACACTTAACAACTAAGCCACCCAGGGGCTCCAATGTCTTTTCCACTTTTGAAGAATATTTTCTCAGGGTACAGAATTCTAAGTTGGTGGACTTTGTTCTTGATACTTTAAATATATCACTCAACTTTACTTGTTTTTGATGACTTAGACAGGTTTGAGGAATACTAGTCAGGTATTTTATAGGCTGTCCTTTACTTAGTATTTGTCTGATTTTTTTCCCCTAATGGTTAGATAAGGGATATATGTCTCGGGGAGAAAGACCACAAAAGTGAAGTGTCATTCTATAGCATAATATCATACTAACCATGATTGTAGGCTGAGGAGTCTATTAACTTCCTCCCCTCAAAACTACTCTTTCTCTCCCTTTCAATACTTTTGGAAGGGAATCACCATGCACAGTACACAGTTAAAGGGAGAGTTATTGGTCATCTGGGTAGCTCAGTTGGTTGAGCATCCAACTCTTGATTTCAGCTCAGGTCATGATCATGGAGTCATGAGATGGAGCCCTGCGTAAGGCCCCACACTCAGTGGGGAGTCTGTTTGAGATTCTTTCCCTCTCCTTCTGCACCCCACACTAAAATAAATAAATAAATATTAAAAATAAAAGAGTTATGTCCCATGTCCTTAAGGAGAGAGTATTTACATAAATTATTTGGAATTCATTTTCATATGAGATTTTTATTCTGTATTTGTTATATCAATTATTTTTTTTAAGATTTTATTCATTTATTGGACAGAGAGAGATCACAAGTAGGCAGAGAGGCAGGCAGAGAGAGAGGAGGAAACAGGCTCCCTGCCGAGCAGAGAGCCTGATGCGAAGCTCAATCCTAGGACCCTGAGATCATGACCTGAGCTGAAGGCAGAGGCTTAACCCACTGAGCCACCGAGCCGCCCCTCAATTGTTTTTATAGTTATGGCCTTGTGGTTTAAATGAATACCACTTTGACTCAATTGCTAAGTATGTTCCAACTTTACCCAATAGGAATTCTTTCATTTGCCTCATGTGTCTCATTGGCATATTCTACTCATTATGGGTTTTCTTAAGTTTATTTTTTGAGCACATCTATATTTGCTGGCAATACCACAGCTCCAGGTTTATCTTCTCTTTTTCCTGTCCTAATTTTAAAATCAACCATTTTTCCAAGGGGCTGTATTTCCTTTTATTGGAGAAAGGTTTTTGAAACCAAGCTCTGGATGTGACGTGTCCTCTTTGCTACTGGAATGTCCTTGCTTCTGGGTCCTCTAAGCCGACAAGTAATGGATTCAACATATGTGGATTAACTTGTGCATATGCATATGCATATACATATTTCTATATGTAGTCATCTGTATCTACATTAATACAATATAGTTAAATGTGAGTTCACACTAATGTCTTCAACTTTAATCCATTACCACATGGATCTTTCTAGTATTGTCCACTTACTGTTTGTTACCTCCCACTCTAAGACTAAGATACTTGACTCCCATTATCAGCCATCCATTTCTTGATTTTTCCAGTTCGTGTATACCATATAATGGTATAAGAGTTGTAAACACGTAGCCCTTGGGAAGACTTTATCAGACTTTATCACCTTTATCAGCTTTAGTACAATTGCTTTAGTACAGTTCCTTTGCCTTTAATCTTATAGACTTCACTCATTTCCAAAGTCACTTATGTCAGCACCTTTTGGCCTCACACTGTTCAACAAGATACTTTTATAAATTTATAATGCAGCTAATATTTTCTTGCCACATTCTACATTCCCTCCTAAAATTTCCTGACCTTGAAATGATTTTCCTTAAATTTACACATATACGCGTGGAGCATAAGGAAAAAGATGGAGGACATTGGGAGAAGGAAAGGAAGGGTGAATTGGGAGAAGTCGGAGAGGGAGACAAAACATGAGACACTGTGGACTCTGATAAACAAACTGAGGGTTTTGAAGGGAAGGGGGTTGGGGGTTGGGTGAGCCTGGTGGTGGGTACTGAGAAGGGCACATATTGCACGGAGCACCAGATGTGGTGCATGAACAATGAATCTTGGAACACTGAAAAAATAAAAGTATAAAAAAATTTGCACATATAAAGATTAACTCTTTGTGCTGTAAAATTCTATGGGTTTGGACATTACCTAGTATCACATACCCACCATTCCAATATCATACAGAAAGTTTCACTGTCCTAAAACTTCCTCTGTGTATCACCTATTTAAACTTCTCCCTTCCTCCTGAAGCCAAGACCAGCACTCATCTGTTTACTTTCTCTGTAGTTTTGCTTTTTCCAAAATGTCATATATAGTCAATTCTTATTATTCATGATAGTTATGTACCATAAGTCACTGCCAACAGTGGACTAGTGAATACTGAACCATTGATCCTAAGGAAAAAGAACATTAGATTCTTGTGAGAGTCTGGTCACAACATTTTTGTCAATCAATCTATACATAACCTTGTTGCATGTGTGTTTCAGTTTATAAAGATACTTCATTTAATATATATTGGTGGTTCATTAACATTGAACTCATAATTAATTGCACTGTAATTCATGTCTGAGTGAACCTTATCTAACCTATGTATTTTCTTATATAATCTATGTATTTTCTCTGTAAGATATATCACAGTCTTCTTGAATTTATGAACACCAGACAGCACTTCAGTGCTACATTTGGGGGCAAGTTTAAATAGTGAAGCTGGGAACAAAAAGTACAAAAATAGATTAAGTTAAGTTACACTAAATAGATGTGGTTATGATACATATTCACAGTTTGAGAGCTAAACAGGAAAGCAGAATGTGGCCTTGTACAACATTGTCTGGGAGCATGCATGTCAAGTAACCACATTTTTTACTGCATATGCACATATGTTTGAATAACTGCAAAATTACCGCAGCTATTGATTTTGGAGTTACAAGTAAATTTTAGCAAGTAAGTGAATTCACAAATAAGGAATCTTTGAATAATAAAGATAAACTAATTGAAATCAAACATTATATAGCTTTCTGAGCCTGGCTTCTTTCACTTAGAAGTATGCATTTAAGATGCATATTTAATTCATTCATGTTTCTTAATGGGTTGAGAAATCATTTTAAAAAAATCACGGAATAATATTTCATTGTATGGGTGTACCACAGTTTTTTCAGTTAGCTATTAAATACATCTTTGTTGTTTCCAGTTCTGGCAATTGTATATAAAGCCACTATGAATATTCATGCACAGGTTTTGTGTTCACATACATTTTTATGTCAGTTGAGTTAATTTCTAAGAGCCTAATTGTTGAATCACGTGGTAAGAGTGTTTAACTTTCTAAAGGTGATGGTTAAAATTCACGTGTAAACTTGGCTATACCACTCTGTTTGGTCAAATACTAATACAGATATTGTGGAAGTATTTTGTAGATGTAATTGATATCTATAATCATTAACATTAAGCCAAAAAGATGAACCTTGATAATGTGGGTGGGCCTCATCCAATCAGGTGAAGTTCTTCTGAACAAAACCCAGATTCCTTGGAGAAGGAATTTTGCCTCAAGACTAACATAAAAAGTCTTTCTGAATTTTTAGCCCACTGGCCTACCTATAGATTTTAGAGTTAGCCCTCATGATAGCATAAAAAAATTGCTTAAAGTAAATCTCACCATTTATATACATACACACACACACACACACACACACACACACACATATACACACACACTTTAAAAACGTTACCCATCTTTTTAAATCTCTTTTTGTTGCCTTTTTCTTTTGCACATACTGTCATTTGCCTTTATCACCTTTCATTGAGACATGATTGGAATTCTGCCTAGTTCTAATTTTAAATGTTTATCATTCAGTTGTTTTCAAAACTATGGCGTTTATTGTAGTGTTCTAGGCCCTGTTCTCATTCTTTTGTTCCACTTTGAAAGGGTCCTCATCTGTATTTTTCTGTCTTTACACATATTTGATTAAATATGGTAAGATTCTATACTGGGTTCACTGGATGGGCAGTATCTTAAATTAGAAGAATTCTTAGGAAATAGAGTGAGGAGGACTGACAGAGCAGAACCCATCCCAAACAAGGTCACTGCATTTTGAAGTAACTATTACTTATGTTATATAAAGAGTTGTTATAAATCTGACAGTTGTTGGGAGAAGAAAGAAGACATTGAAGAGATGTAGCTGTCTAAATATTGGCAGGGCTGTGGTTCAGAAAAATAAGATTTCTTTGTGGATGCAGCAAAGTGCAGATTTCATCCCAAAGTACAAGAAAACTGTGTTACAAAAAAAACCCTAATGTACACTGGTTTAAATTGCTGGGGAAGGTAGTTCCCCACAGTAGGGGTTCATAGATAGTCAGAATGACCCATTGCCAAAGGGCTTTTTGAAAGTGATCCCTTATTTTGATGGATATTTGACGAGATGGCTTTTCTTACTATAAGATTATATGTAAAAGGCAAAAAGAAAGATTAAGCAAGACTTGATTTTGTAATTTTTATGGGGTTGGTATTTGAAAGGAGAGGTACTTAAAAAATTATTTTCTTCATTTAAAAACCCACATTTCCAAAATGCTAGAATTTAATCCTAATGATATAGTTGATGAATGCAAATTGGATTCTAAAGTAATTATGCTTTCCAGTCCAATAATCATAAACAGCTTTAACAACTTTCCTTTTGCTCTAGATCAAAGTAAACTATATTTAAGTCCGCTATTTAGAAGTAAAAGGCATGCATAAAGAATATATGTAGAGGAAAATAATGTCTTAAAAATTGAAAATTTATTTATTAGGCAGAAGTAGATCATTTCACATGAGCAAAATATGTGGCTGTCAGAATATTTATTCCATGCTTTTGCTTGTCTTTCAGTCATCTCTTTCTAGTATCTGAATTTTAAATTACTACCCAAATTTCTAATCAAACCTATTATCCTCCTCCTTAAATTATAATAGTGTCACCAGTTTTCTAAGAAGTATAGTGTTTATTTTAATGACTGATTTAAAGTAAATAAAAATTATGTATATCAGTGAACTAATTATTAGCAAAGTGTAAAATTCTGTGTGCTGTTCTTCCTTCCCATTTAGAGAGCATTCACAAAAGGTATCTTATTTGAGGTTATCCTGTGAGATATTACTTCTAGGTACTCAGAATAATTTTCCTTTCAAGTCAATACCACAAGAGGCATTTTAGCTGTTCTTATGTGTGAAAGTAGCTTCCCTCCATGCTCTAATTTCTACGTGTATATGGTTTCAAAATGAGTTCAGCGATGCTCTCATTGCACTAACTGCGTCTGCATGCAATGAAAGCTACCCACACAATTTTCCACTAAAGATTACAAAATTTAGATTAGATTGAAGTGGAATCTGCATTATTCACTTTGTGGGTAATTAAGGCTTCATTTGAACATATGTGTGGCATTTTCATTTAGCTTTAAACATATGTATATTTATGTCCATTTTTAATTTCTTTTTTTTTCTTAAATAGTGAATTAAATGTACAGTGCTATTCAGTATAAATGCAAATACAAAATGTAGTTTAATTTGATTTGATGTAGTTTCATAAGTTTCTAAGTAAAGCTATTAAGCATGTTTTATAAGTTGTTAAAATTCTTTTGACACAAAGCATACAGATGAGGAAATTTTAGGTTTCATTATGCATTTATCACGTGAACCCTTTTCCAAGTCCCAACGCTATACTAGAGAAAATGCTAGAGTGGAGCATAGTAGGCACTTAACAAAAGTATTTCTCTATGAATAAACCAGAATGAATATAAAATAAACTCCCTGATGAGCAAATTGAATGCCATAAATTCCATATATTAATATTCTGTACATTTTTCATAGGAAAGTCCCTCAAGTTCTCAAAAACAGCTTACATGCTGTCCATGGGAAATTAACAAATTCAAATGGCAAGTGTTATGGTCCTTGGGAGTTTAGGAGGAGCATAAGTTGTAAAGGGGCTATGTGGTCAAAGTCTCAAAAGGGAGGTTGGCTATAGGCAGACACATTAAAACCCTGAAGGGTAGAAGTTATTATGGTTGAAAGAGATAGAAAACCTGCAAGATAGTTACTGATCCTATCTGATACTGATACTATACTGATACTGATAAAATCTTGGCATTATTGGGTGGAAGTGGGGGGTATTGAAGAGTCCTATGTATTTCTAGAACTCCAGATTATTTCATTATGTAAATGCTTAAATTTAACAATGTTTATCAAAACTGCATTAAGGTTGAATGTGTGTTTATGACTGTGGAAACATGCCTAGCAATTTATAAAAATGTATCGTTTAAAATACTTTAAAATATTTGCATGTGATGAGTATAGTTCTTTTGCCTTTGAAACTTTCACGTGAAAAATACTTCATTTTTTTCAATGCTAGATATGATAAATACGTATGTTTTATAACCTGTAAAGTGTTCTTTCTCCTTTCTTCCCCCCCCAGTGTTTGAGAAATGTGATGTCTGTCATAAATATCAGTAATGTAAATTGTTAAGACAAAATAGGCAATTTACATTTATTATTCTCCTCCAGTTCTAGGATACAAATTTATTTTGACTTTGGGGACTTTCACTAATGTTCATGATTTCATACTCATTAATTAAGCAAGAAAATATTATTTTTAATCATTTTAAAATATTTTTTTGGAGTCTGGACGCTTGAGATATCTGTTTCCTAGACAAATTTAGTTTTTGCTTCTATACCACTGCACATAGTATCTTTGTACACATCCTTCCAGTTTTCATATTATTTTCTATTAGTACATTGATAAATGTTTCTTTCTTTTTGGACACCTTTCTCGAGTATGGTTTGCATGCCATAAAATTCATCAGTGTTAAAATCATAAACATCAATGATTCTAATAAATTTGTACAGTCATACACCCTTTGCCAAAAACCAGTTTAGAACATATACATTACTCCCAAATCCCTTCATGTCTGTTGCAATCAATCACTAGTTCTAGTCCCATTGCCAAATAATTGTAATGTTGAGTATGTGTGCGTGTGTGAATGATACATTTTCTCTTTTCTAGAAGTTTTACATGAATGAAATTATATAGCATGTAGACTTTTGTATCTAGCTTCTTTTTCTCAACATTATATTTTTGAGATTCATCCATGTTTTTGTGTGTTCAGAATTACTTTTGAGTACCCACATACATCTTTTTTTGTTCATTCTCTAGTTGAAACAAATTTTATTACAGTTTTGAACTATTATGAATAATGTTGCTTTCAGCATTCACATACAGGTCCTTCTGCGGACAACTGTTTTTATTTCTCTTGCATATAGTTCTTGGAGAGGAATTTCCAGGTCTGTGATAAGTGCATGCTTTGCTTTACACACACAGACAAAAATAAACACACAGACAAACACACACACACACCATCTACCACACTAGCCATTTTGTATCCCCAGTAGCAGTGTTTGAGAGGTCCAGTTTTTCCATGTACTCCCTGACACACGGCAAAATCCATCCACTTTATTTTAGGCATTTTAGTGGACATGCAGCAGCATCACATTGTGGTTTTAATTTCCTTTTTCCCAAACTTGAGTACGGTTTGGGAGCTTCTGAGCATCTTTTTAATGCCCTTGTGTGTCTTTTAAGCTTCTCTTTTGGTTACATGGCAGTTTAAATGTTTGCCTATTCCTTTATTGGGTTGTTTGTCTTATTGTTGAGTTGTAAAAATTTTTAATGTGTTTTTGACCACTTTACAGAATGTGTAGTTTGAGAAATTTTCTTTGAGAAGATTTTCTCTCAGTCTGTGGCTTACATCATCATTTTATTAACTTTGTCTTTTTAAGATAGAAAATTATAATTTTAATGGCTATTTTTTAGCATTTAATTATTCAGTTATTTAATATTTTCATTATTTTTTATTTATCAAGATTTCCCTTTTATAGTTCCAGATTTTGTTTTTATTTAGAAAAATTTTGCCTAACTCCAAAATACACACAAAAGATTATCCTGTGTTTTGTTCAATAAGTTTTATAATTGCAGTTATTGCATTTTATGGCTGTGATATCTTATGAGATAATTATCTTTTACATAGTGTGAAGAGCTAAGATTCTTTTCTTTTGTCATTTATGTAATCCATTGTTCAACTACCACTTTACTTATTATAAACGCTATGCTTTCCTATTGAATTTCCTTGGCGTTTTTGTGGATAATCAATTGACCATATGTCTTTGGGTCAATATCTGACTCTTTTACCATGTTCCATTTATCTATTTATTCTTACTATGTATAAGAATATATGTCTGTCCTTATAGTAATACCACATTGTCTTGATCACTACAAGTCTCCAAAGCTTGATAGTACATTTTGAAATCATGTAATATTAGTTTTCTAACTTTGTACTACTTTTCCAAATTTGTATTAGCTACTAAGATACTTTGGATTTTCATATAAATAACAAAATCAGTGTGTCAACTTTCTCAGTAAAATCCATGATTTTGGTAGGGAATTTTTTTTTTAAAAGATTTTATTTATTCATTTGAGAAAGAGTGACAGAGAGAGCTCAAGCAGAGAGAGAGGCAGAGGAAAAGGAAAAAGCAGACTCCCCATTGAGACAGGAGCCCAGAGGCCTGCTCATTCCTAGGACCTGGAGATTGTGAACTGAGTCAAAGTCAAATGCTTAACCATCTGAGCCACCCGGAAGCCCCTGATAAGGAATTTTTAATCTGTATATAAATTTAGGGAAACTTGTCTTTTTAACAAGATTGAGTATTCTGATACATGAAAGGGGTATGATTGATCACTTATTTAGGTTTTCTTTATTTTCTCTTAGCAGTGTTTTACTTTGTTATAATAGTATTTTATTTTTATTGTTGTTAGCAATTAGCAGTTATTAAATTGTTAGCAATATATGGAAATATTTGATTTTACATATTAATTTGTATCCTGTGATTTTACTAAATTCACCTGTAATTTAAGTAGGTTTTTTGTAGAGTCCTTAGGATTTTCTACATACAACAATATATCAACTGTGAATGAAGATAGTTTCCCTTCTTCTTTTTTCGATTGTATGACTTTTAATTTTTATTTTATTTTATTGGTTGAAAACTCCTTTCAAATGTTGAAAAGCAGTGTAAGAAGATTTTCCTTGCCTTGTTCATAGTGTTAGCTTCCCAGTGGTTGCCATAATGTGTACAAATATATTATTAACTTATCATAATATTTTGCGTTATTATTGACTTACATTGGTTGAAATACAGCAACTTTCTCTCAGAATAACTCCATTCCCTTGCCTGTTCTTTTTGCTGATGTGTGTGTGAGTGTGTGTGTGTGTGTGTGTGTGTGTGTGTATGTTGCATGTACATGAGCACACATCTGCGTTTCTGTGTGCACTTTTTGGTTTAGACAGTCATGGATTTTAGAAGTCAAGAAAAAAATAAAATGATGAATATCAATATTTGGTCATTGTCTTTATATATACCATTTCTAGTACTCTTCATTTATTCCTGGCTAGCTGAGTCACAATCCAGTGTCATTTCTTGTCAGTCTGAAGGGCTTTCTTTTTTATTTTCTGTAGAGCAGTTTCTCTCAGTTTATTATTTGTAAGATAAAGAAGTATATTTTACCTTCATTTTTTAAGATAATTTTGCTGAATATAGAATTATTGGTTGACAGTTGGTATTATTGTGTGTGTTCGTGAGAGTGTGTATCGCTTTCAACTTGTCAATTCACTGCTTTCTATTCCCTGTTGTTTCTGATGAGAGATTACCATCAACAGATTTTTGTTATCTTTGTCTGTGGGTCTATCTTTCTCTATGTACTTGTTGCTCGTAAGATTTTCAGTTTGGTCTTGTCTTCAGCAGTTTGATTATGGGGTGTCTATTTCTCTTTGTTTCGATTCTTCATGGGTTTTTTTTTGAGCTTGTTGGATTTGTAAACTAGGTTTTTTATACAGACTTCAGAAGTTTTCAGCTATTACTTTTTTTTCTGGGGCAATTATCCACATATTTGATTACATAATGTCCCACACTTCTTTCTTCATTCACCTTTCTTCCAATTTTTGTTTCTTTCTGATTTTGTATTAAATAATTAATACTCATATATCTTCAAATTCAGTGATTCTTTCTTCTGCCATCTCCAAAATGATGTTTAACACATGCAGTGAAGTTTCATTTTAATTACTATACATTTTTACTCTAGAATTTTATTTCATCATTCTTATTATATTTCTAGTAGTGTTAAAATATTTTTTCTTTAAGTATTTAAAAATATTTAAAATAGTTGCATTAAAGTACTTGGGTGCTTAATCTAATACATGTGCCTACACTGCATTAGTTTCTATTGACTATTGCCGTTTTTCTTCTTGAGTATGAATGACCTTATGTATATATATATATTTTTTCATTTCTAGTACTCTTTGGTTGAACACTATATACTGTAGATTGTAGTTTGTAGAGACTGATGTCTCTGTCCAATATTTTTATAAGCCTCACTCCCTTAGTCTCCCTTGGGCCTCTTTTCTGTGCACAGTAGTCAGCCATCATAAGTCCATAAGATCTGAGGATGGAGCTGTATCTGGGTTGAGGAACCTGTTCAAAGTTGAGCAAATTACGTAGTTCTACTTGAATTTTACTTCACAGTGCTCTCAGGGCCTGCTTATATAGTAAGAAGGCTGCAGACTTGCTTTAATTCCTACCTGATGAAGTAACAACTTTTCTAGAGTAAACACTTCTAGATTTGTTGTTTACTTTTTTTCCCCCCTCAATACTTTGAAAAGTCACTTGTGGACATTTTAGTCTGGTTTTATATTTGTTTTCTGTAGAAGAAAATTGTTCAGTTATCTTTATGCTACAATTAGAAGAAGTGGCTCCCTAATTAAAGTTTTAATCAATACACTGAAAATATTTTGAAGAGAGTAGCAGCATATTTTTGTTTATAGATCTTCTGGGCTAAAGAAAGTATGTTGTTCACAAATACTAAATAATACCATATTAATAAATTCCTCTGATTTCCATGCCTTAATCTTTGTTGCGATACTGAAAAATAGAATTTAAGTGTATCCTCTAAATAGAATTTCAAAATTGCTTCATTCAGACTGTGAAATCATTGCTTCAGTTATGGTCTTCTCAAATTATCTAAATATTTTTCCTTTGAAATTGTTTTTATAATATTGTAGTGTAATGAGATTTCTTTACTTTCCATAATATTGTACAAAAAAAAATCTCCTCATTGTTTTAACACAAGAAAATATCTTTTAATCTGCAATTTATCTACAGAGATTTCTTGATTTCTTGGTCCTGTTGGGTGTAATATATAGAGATAACATCCTTTCCCACTGTGTGTTTATAGCCAGGAACATATAAATAAAATGTAAATCAGTCCATTTCCTAAGTATTCTGTAGAAATTTCTATAATTAGTCTCAATATTTTACTGCTTGGCAACTTGATGGTGTCAAGAAAATTTCCCTTAGATCTGTAATAAATATCTCAAGTCTTTACTTCCTTTTACCATAATATCAATGTATATGTTAGGTGGTTTCCATCTTTGAGTTAGAGTTAATGTGTTGCAAATCAATTTTGCTTTATCCTCATAAAAGTTATTTCCCTAAACCATTTTTTGGAAACAAAATTACCAAGACCTCAAATACTTTTCTGTCAGTGCTTTTATTTTTTTTTTAAGTTATGCAATGATGGGAATATTTGAAACTGTTTCAAAAAGAGGGACACAGAACTAATATTAAAATTAAAACTACCCTTGATTCTCCTATGAAAGGATCTTTCCAGTGAAATAATAACTTGTGTGTGTTGAGCCAATATTGGTCTATGAGAAATAGTTTCTCAGATGCCATGTTTTAGCTGTGATTAGATCATATCCCCAAGGAATTTGACTACATTTTTCTTTCACCAGCATAGAGAGTAGAATAGTTATAATCTTAGTAGAAATCTATGAGACATTAAGAACTTAATCTTAGAGAACTAAAAGCAATTGGGGGCCCCAGGGTTATCTAAAGATACATTCTCAGAGAAAATATGCTTTCACTGTTAAAGAAGCTGGTTATTCAGATAACTTTGTATTTTTTTATATTAACTTTATTTGGAAAATTATTTAAACATTAACTTATCATTCATTTTAAGCATAGAAATTAATTGAAAATAAGACCTCTCCCCCAAGTCCATTTTAAAAAGTCGTCTGTATTTCTTATTCTAACTTGTTATTCCCAAAATGTTATATTGATCAATTGAATAAAAATCCTAGTGATTGATCAAATTTTAAACCCACCTTTAAACTGATCTTTAAGCCTAGTTTAAATCAGCTTACTAGATATATTTTTCTAAATGTCCTATAGGAATCTCAAGCTCATGATATAAAATGCCTCTTTCATGAAGTGTTGTTAATGCCTAAGCTTGCAAACCAGTAACCCATTCTCTAATTATCACTTCCAATTTATTTCCCCCATTCACTTCAGAATTATCTATTTAAAGCACAAATCTGAACACAATCAGGCTGGTCATAATTCCTTGGACATTGTATGCTCTTTTGTGTCTCCATTCTTTCATGGTGATACTTCTATCTCTACATCCTTGTCTTTTGTGTACCAGAAAACATCTGTTGATTCAAGAACTGGTTCAAATGTCATCTCACCTGAGATACTATATTATTCATGCTCTTTAAGTTTGTTGGAAAGAAACATTCTTATATTACTTTCAACAAAGTTAGTATATGGTAGGCTTAGGTGGAGGCTTGGGGGCATCATTTATTTATCTGTATAGTTACTCTAAGTCTTACTGCCTCCACATAAAAGGTATATGGTTAATGAATGGAGTTATTAGCTTTTTTATTAAGTGTAAAAATTTTTGATATATTTCTTATATATCAATTTTTAAAAATCCCACTCTAGATAAACCTAGGGTAGTTAAATGGCCAAATAAAATTAAAGAATAATAGTTTATTCTTATGTAATATATATTTCAGGATACTAGAGGAATGAGGTGTCCATATTTCATTAATTTTCCCACACATTCATGTCCTCATCCAGAAACTATTTCTTGAATTTCTGGTAAAGGTTGAAGACAGATGTTTTGGGAAGGGAAACATGGAAAATCTTATGTGCAAAGACTGTTAAAACACAGTAACTGAGCCCAGACTATGTAGATTTAACTGGCTTGTCTGTTGTCTTGGTTAAGGTTTGACCAGGGGAGTATACAAGTATGATTAATATGATATACAGGGCTTACTATAGTGATAGAATTACATAGCCATGGAAGCTGTTGAATAATTCTAGGGAAGACTTATACCGCTGTGTCTGCTGGTGAGCCTAAAGCTGTTGTTGGTAGGCCTGAAGAGATAGATGACAGGTAGGAAGAAGCTTGACCTGAAGATGGAGGAAAGCAAATACAAATTGGAACTGAAAGGGACAAGCTGAAGCATATGCATGTCTTTAACTGCCTGCAACCTCAGAAATGCTAGATACTTGCAGAAATTGCTGGTACCCATCACCATAGGACTGTGTGTATGCCTGACCCATGACTTGAAGCAGCTGATGTAGGAGAATTGATGAGAGGTAATGTAACCGCCAACCCAGTAGTATGAGTCAGTGTATGGATTGGCAACTTGCGAAGGCTTTAGTGGAGCTCAGATCACCATAAGGACCTTCAAAATGAAGTGATTCATGCTCCTTTTGCATCTTTGGGCTTACAAAAAATTTCTGTTGTGCCCGTACCCTAACCCAGAATCCCAGAGGGAAGGGAATTCTGGGAAAAGTAGTTTGGGCATAGCTAAGTTGTCAGTATAAAATTATGTTAACTGGGTTCCTTTCTCTAAAGGTTAGTTAAAACATAATCAGCTTATTGCATATGGCATTTTTAATGATTTCTAGTGTTTGAATTTTTCACCAAATATTTCAGAACAGAGGTGTGGAAAGTGGTGTTTTAAAAACAGATACTGAGGGGCGCCTGGGTGTCTCAGTGGGTGAAAGCCTCTGCCTTCGACTCAGGTCATGATCTCAGGGTCCTGGGGTCAAGACCCTCATCTGGCTCTCTGCTCAGCTCTCTCTCTCTCTGCCTGCCTCCCTGCCTACTTGTGATCTCTCTCTGTCAAATAAACAAATAATATCTTAAAAAAATAAAAATAAAAGCAGATTCTGAATTTCTCTTTGAGTTATGATTCTTCTGTTAATCGTTTTTATCAGCAAGCTAAAAAAAAAAGCTTTGCTCATATCAGGATCCATTGTTTTTCTTATATACCAATCTCTGCCTTTCAGGAGTATTATATGATCTGGACATATTGAGCAGCTTAACTCTACAAAAATATGTTACCTGCTCAAAATTACATGATGGGTTCAAATATATGCAGAGTTTAATCAGTGTTTAGTGCCACTTTAAATGTGGCATTAAATTCTATACCTACATTTTCTAATACCAAATGAGCAAAAGCATCATTTATATTTATGTAGCCAAATCAGGAGAATTATATGTATTTTTAGTAAAGATAGTGTATTATTTAAGAATGGAACAAACTGAGCATAATCTGATTACAATTTTTTTCTACAAATTGCTGATATAAAATGTAATTTTGTGTGGAAAAAAAATCCAGCTGTGCCATCTCTATTGCCATTTCAAGAATCCTTTATTTTTTTATTGTTTTAAGTGAATTACTAAGCTTAACGGTTTAAGATTGACTTTGTTTTAAAGTCAAGTCATGAAGTGAAATTAAATATCTCTCAATATTATACCTTCTACTAACAGCCTTTTGTAATCAGAGACATAAGTCAATTGCCATATTTATTTCCACTTTGGTATAATAATTAAGATAATTTTCATGTATTGATACCTTTTGTGGGAATATGTAAGGCACTGATTTTCTCAAAAACTAAAATCAAAATTTTAATTCCTACCATAGCCTGAAGAAACAAACAATAACAAAACAAACTCCATGTCTCTGTGCTAAAGAATACGTCTTTCTAAGTTTACTTGTTTGGTATAATAAACTTAAGCTGGACACAAAATAAAGACATTCAGATTTCCCTCTAATTAAAATATACTAAAAATTCATATAATGACTATATAGATGAAGATAAAAATTGTAATATCATAATCAATGATTGTTCATGCATATGTATACATATATGTACTTATGCATATGTTTGTATACATTACATATAATATACATGTTCTTTTTTTTCCCTTCTTGTACAAGGATAGAATAGTAGAGTGGCTTGACAGCTTGCGTTTTTCAAAGACGGATAAAACAATTTCTCCCCTTGTGTATTCTCTTCCTCTAATGCAATTTTACACTCTTCTCATTGTGAGGTGAAGTGTCTGTTACCTCCCTTGGATCTGCATAGATGGGCGAATATGGCAAAAATGATGCTCTGTGACTTCCAAAGATGGGTCATCTAAGACAAAGTAGTTACCATTTGATTATATTGAGATACCTTCCCTTGGAACAGAGTTACTAGGCTGTGTGAAAGTTCAAGTAGCCTTTGAAAAGTATCACCCACAAAGAAACTCCATGAAACTCTCCTTCCCTCCCTACTCACCACATACACACAGTGGTCTGGTTGAGCTTCCAGGCTTAGCCAGAACCAGTTTACCAGCTATGTGACTGAATCATCCTGAAGGTGAGTAATCCAGCCCTCTGTCAAGCTACCTCGGGTGAATCCATGTAGAAGGAGATGAACCAGCCTCACTAAACCCTGCCCGTATTTAGATTTTTCAACAAAATAAATAATTTTGTCCTGAAATTACATTATAAAAGGCAATTGAGTTTCCATCTGGTTAGTTTGGAACACTTGCCTTTGGAGTCCTGAGCGCCATGTAAGAAATCTAAGCCTACCATGCTAGCAGGATGCTAGCATGGTCACATGTAAAGGCCATTTGTAGGTGAATGACAGATTATCAGCTTCTTCACGTCCCAGCTGAGATCTCCAGTGACAGCCACCATCAACTATTGGGCATGTAAATAAAGAAGTCTCTAGATGAGTCTGGCTTGGAGCTGGCCAGCCATTGTTAATTTGTGAGTCCTTCCTACTGAGTCCTTACATAACAAGGACCAGAGAGAAATCACCCCACCATGCCTGTTCTGACTTGCTATTTCATGGAGTCTGTGAATATAATTAAATGGTTGTTTTAAACATTAACTTTTGAGGTAATTTTTTACACATAAATAGGTAGGTGGCCTGAACGTGGTGTCAGTGATGGGATGCTGCCCTTACAAAATCTAGACTACATTACAGTGGTGTTGGTGTTGGTCGGTGGGAAAAAGCTGGTAAGGCATCAAAGAGACCATTAGCAAAAGCCTTTAGGGGACCAAAGACTGTTAGTACAAGTATAAAGGACTGTGAGGAGGCTTGTAGGTGAGGATTTAAATAAAGTGAGCAAAATGTTATTGGAAGCTGGAGGAAAGGAGAGCCTTGCAGTAGTAGAAAGTATAAAACTGACAACTATAGTAGTATAAAAAATAGACATATAATAATGCACTTGATGATCTAACTAAGAGGATTTCCAGGCAAATTGTTGAGTATACTGTCTATCATTTCCTATCAGTCAAACATACAATGAGAGAGGGTAATAAATATTTAGTGTAAATATAAATGACCCTAGACTTGCAGAGTTTGCAAGTGAAAGTTTCTTATTTCTAAACTCCCTTGGGAAAAAAGTACATAAAGTAAGAAATAGCCACAAGGCATAGATTAACTCCCAGGCACCGTCAGGGAAATGTGTCATGATTAAGATGAAATGAAGGGTGCAATGTTACAACCATTTGTTAAGACCTCCAAAAAGGCCTCATAGATCCTTTAACACACACAGAAGGCCTTCAAAGGATCTTAATGGCATGCTATGTGGTCATCTCTGTTAAAAAAGTAGAGTTTCTAAGAATCTTGAGATACTTTGTCTCATGGTAGATGCAAAGGGAGCCCCCAGTGACAAGTTTTTGTGGCTGTAGCTTTTCTCTAATGGAGTATATTATAAATTGGTACCCAGAAAGCCTACATGTTATTTTAAAGAAGTGATATATTGAGTTGATAACAGGAGAGACAATATAAAATAAATGAAGGCTTTCACACTCCTTTAAGGAATACAGGCAGGAAATGGGCTAAGAGAACTACTCAGTTGCAAATACAAGCCATTTCTTATGAGGGGAAAAAAAAAAAAAAAAAGGATGCCTCAAAGGACAAAACCGTGAACTCAGAGCATAGAGCCTAGAGCCACCAAGAACTTCCAGGCAGAGAAATTTAGCTCTTAACACTGAACTGGCCATATGTGCCTGGCTGGATTCTGAACAAACAAACAAACAACAACAACAACAAAACAAACTATGGACAGCGTGTCTCCTGGGGGAGTGTCTATATCAGCTATTTCATTATTTCATGCCTGTCCCATCATTGTATGCTGCCTGTATGGGGGGCAGATAATTTGGTCCCTTAGTATACAGGTCATCAGTTTGAGAGAAATTTTGTTCAAGAACTTCTACCCAAGTGTGAAACCTGAGGGGCCTCATATATCACTCAACCAGATTTACCTGAGGATATCTTGTGCTTTGATGAACTGATGCTATGATAGGATAAGGTTTAGGAGTTTTGGGGGCAGGTATTGCAATATTCCGTTTGTAAAGAGGTAGTGGATTATTTTAGTTAGGAGGCGGACTGGTAAATTGTATTTTCCAGAAAGGGTTGCAGTAATATCTCCTATACCACATGTTGTTTTTATGATGTGATTTTGACACCTCTCTCACTCAGAGTTGGGGTCTATATTCTCTTCCTTTTAATCTGAGCAGGCTTATTAAGTATGGCATCAATAAGACTATAGTACATCCAAATACAGATGGTGAAAGGCAATATGGTTTGCATATGATTATCTTGGAGCATTTGCTTTTATAGCTCTGAGCAACCATGAAGTCAATATGTGTCAAGGCCACATGGAAAGGCCGTGTGTAGGTGTCCTGACCAGCAATTGTAGGTGAAGCCGTTAGCTTTTGCATCATTAAATTTAATCAATTTATATACTTTTAAAAGATTTTATTTATTTATTTGAGAGAGAGAGAGAGAGAGCATTAGAGAGGGGAAGGTTAAAGGGAGAAGGAGACCCCCTGCTGAGCAAGGAGCCCAGTGCGGGACTTGATCCTGGGGCTCGAGATAGTGATCTGAGCGAAATGCAGTTGCTTAACCGACTGAGCCACCCAGGTGCCCAATCGATTTATAATTTTAATAATCATGACTATATTATGGTTAATGTCATATATTTTATATGCAATTCACTTTTTCTCATTTCAAGAAGAGAAAATTTTCTTCTGCTGATTTGAAAATATTACATATAAAGTATGGTGATTATTCATAAGTTATTCAAACTCTATTTATGTTCAGATTTCCTTGCAATTTTTCAGTCATTGACTCTTGAGTCAGCCTGGCCATTACTTTAAGATTCTCTTTAGCCATACTCATCTGTCCACTTCATAATATTGATACCTTCTGGTCTTAGTCTACAATGACAGGAGTATGATTTTCATTTCTTTTCCATTTTTAGTTTTGATATTCTTATATGAAAATAATTTTAAAATATTTTTGTATGATGAAATTTCAGGGGTATTTTTAATTACAGCTTTATTTTAAAGATTATTTATTTGAGAAGGAGGGTGTGCACACATGTGATAGGGAGAGGACCAGAGGGAGAGAGAGAAAATCTCAAGCAGACTCCCTGCTGAGCCTAAGGGAGGGAGGAGCCTCGATCACACCACCGCTAGATCATGACCTGAGCCAAAATCCAGTCAGATGTTTAACCGACTGAGCCAGCTGGGTGCCCCTACATCTTTAAGTATCAGTTTAATTTGCCATAAAAATAATAGTATCATACAGTTCTTTATCTTTTACACTTTGAAGATATTACTCCATTGTCTTCTTATCCTTAGTGTTGTTTATAAAGGTAATAAGGTGGCTCAGTTGTTAAGCGTCTGCCTTTGGCTCAGGTCATGATCCCAGGGTCCTGGGATCGAGCCCCGCATCCAGCTCCCTGCTCCGTGGGAAGCCTGCTTCTCCCACTACCATTCCCTCTGCTTGTGTTCCCTCTCTCGCTGTGTTTCTCTCTGTCAAATAAATAAAATCTTAAAAAAAAAAAGGTAATAATGATTTGATTAGATTTTTTAAAGAAAATCTTTGTTTCTCTATTATGTGTCTGACTGTGGCTTTTTAAAAGATCTTTATACTATGAGAATTTTTAATATGAAATATTTTATCTCCTTCTAATATTTGGATCTGTTTTCTTTACTGCTTCAAATATTTCCTTTGCTCCATGTATGTTTTAGCTTTTTCTAGGATTCTTATTTTAGAGTGTTACATGTCTGTTTCTGTGCTATTTGTACCTCAAGTTTATTTATTTATTTATTTATTTATTTATTTATTTATTTATTTTTTGTACCTCAAGTTTATATCCTTTCAATATTTTTTATTCTTTTCTGATGATTTATGGAAGGGTTTTTTAAATTAATATTCCAGTTTAATAAGATGCCACTTTTGGCTGTAAATTTATTCTGTTGTAGAATCCTTCTACTGAATTGTTTATAATTCCAATACAAATATATTTTTAAAAAAGCTACTTCCCTTTGGTTCTTCTTTATAATTTTCTCATCTTCATATTACCAATAATTTTTACAGTAGTTTTGCTTTCCTTTTTCAGGTATTTGATTTTTCTTTATAACATAGCCATTTATAATCCCTTGAGGATTATGGACAACTAAAGTAGAAAATATACAAACATGGGGGCTAAACTCCATAGTTTTGCTTGTCCTGGTGAATTGAATATCTTAGTTGAATATAGTCAAGAACATTCAAGCAGCTGCAGTGAGAATTTCTATCTCCAGATTTTCGGCCATCCCCTCCCCTCCACCCCCCAAAAACAAACTGCTTTAGGGGATACTGTGTATCTACTTTTATGAAGTGACTATCTCCTTTGTTTGTTATCCTTCTGCCCTTGAGAAATGGAGGTACAGAGAGACAAAACAGGCTAACACATTAGAAAACCATTTTATTCTGGTTTTATGCTCATTTCTCTATCCAGACTCTGGCAGCATCCTGGTGCTTTTCTTTTTTTTTTTTTTTTTTTTTTTAAAGATTTATTTATTTATTTATTTGACAGAGAGAGAGAGAGATCACAAGTAGGCAGAGAGGCAGGCAGAGAAAGAAGGGAAAGCAGGCTCCCTGTTGAGCAGAGAGCCTGATGTGGGGCTCGATCCCAGGACCCTGAGACCATGACCTGAGCTGAAGGCAGAGGCTTTAACCCACTGAGCCACCCAGGCACCCCTCCTGGTGCTTTTCTACATTAGGTTCAATTTATACTAAGCAGTATTAAGCAACAGTAAAATATATTGTCTTTTTTTACTGAAGTATAATTGACATATAACATTATATTTGTTTCAGGTGTACAATATGATGATTCAGTATTTGTATATATTGCAAAATGATCATCACATTCCCAACTGTCATCTGTACATTTAGGTCAATTTATGCTAAGCAATAATAAGCACCAGTAAAATATATTTTCTATTTACCTTACTCAGACTATTAGTTAAGTTGAAAACTGCATCTTTCAAAATAACATATTTTAGTAGTTGTCACTATATTCTTCATTGGATTATTTTTCTCTTCAGATTTAAAGAGCAATATACAGGAAAAGGAGAACTAAGAAAACTAAGTGCTGATACCTCATATTGTTTAATTATATTTCATTGTAGACTAATTCATTCCTTAAGTATTCCAGTATTTAATTTTAATATATTTTAATTATTTATTTACTTTAAATTTTAATATATTTTTAAAAATTTAACTCTGTCCACAAATTGTTTGATATTCCTCCTTTCAAGAGGTGGAGACTAATCCCACACCCCTTTTATGTGGGCTGGACTTAAGCACTTGCTTCCAGAAAATAGAATTAATTAGAAGCAACTATGTATGTCTTTAGGGACTAGATCACAAAAGGGACTGTAACTTTCTTCTTGCTCTCCCTGTCTCATGGACTGTTGTCTGAAAGGTGAGTTGCCAAATGTGGAGGATATGTAAGCATCCTGTGCATACATCCACATTGTGAAGAACCAAAGACTTTTGCTGACAGCCATATAGATAAGTCATTTTAAAAACAATCTTGCAGCCCTAGTCAAACCTTCAAAAAAAAAGTAGCCCTGGGTGAACTCATGGTTGCAATCTCTGGAGAGATCCTAAGCCAGAACCACCCAAAGGAGTTGTTCCTGAATTCCTAACCAACAGAAACTCTGGGATAATAAATGTTTTCTCTTTAAAGCCCCCAAATTTTGAAGTAACTCATTAGGCAGCAATAGATAACTAATACAGCATCTTGAAACTTAATAAGCTGATGCAATTGGGTTTAATTTCTCTATTTTTAGAATATTTGTTATTCTCATTATTTTTTGAATTAAGAAGAATGGTAAGAGTATGTGTATTTTTTAAAAGTTTTTATTATTTTTAAAGAGTTTATTTATTTCTTTGAGAGGACGTAAGTGGGGAGGAGGGGCCAGGGGAAGGGACAAGTAGACCCCATGCTGAACACAGTGTCTAATGCAGTGCTCCAGCCCAGGACTCTGGGATCATGACCTGAGCTAATGACAGACGCTTAGCTAACTGAGCCACCTAAGGGCCTCCAAATATGTGTTTTTTTTTTTAAGAAACCATAAAACTCTCCCAAAAGTAGACATGCCATTTTGCATTTACACCAGAAATGAATAAGAATTCCTCTTTGGATCCTCACCAGCATTTGTTGCTGTCAGTGTTTGGATTTTGGTCATTCTGGTAGGTGGATAATGGTACCTCATTGTTGTTTTAATTTGTGTTTCCCTAATGATGTAAGATATTGAACATCTTTTCATATACTTACTTGCCATCTATATGTCTTCTTTGGTCAGTTGTCTATTAAAGTCTTTTGCCCATTTGTTCATTTTCTTATTTTTGAGCTTTGAGAATTCATTGTGTATTCTCTATACCAATACTTTATCAGAGATGTCTCTGTAAATATTTTCTTCCAGTCTTTCTTTGGCCTTTTTGCTTATCTTTTTATTCTGTTGACAATGTCTTTTATTGATCTGAAGTTGATAATTTTAATGAATTCCATTTGGACTTCATTATCAGTTGTTGCTTTCATAGATTATGCCTTTCATGTTGTATCCAAAAAGTCATCTCCATACCCAAGTTTACCTAGATTTTTCTCCTATCTCCTATCTTCTAGGAGTTTGTTAGATTTGCATTTTACATTTAAGTATATAGTCTATTATGAATTAATTTTTTCAAAGAGTGCAATGTCTATGCCTTAATTCATTGTTTTACGTAAGGATATCCAGTTATAACATTGTTGAAAAGACTATCTTTCGTCCATTTATTACTTTTGTGTAGCATACTTTTAAAAACAGTTTTATTTAGGTATAATTTATACTATGAATTTAATCAGTTTTAAGTGTAAGATTAGATGAACTTTGACAAATATGTGCAGCTACCAAAATAATGATAACAAATAATGTTTTCATCACTTGAAATAATTCTCTGAGAACTATTTGTAGTTAATTTCATCCCCTTAATCCCAACCAGTGATCTGATTTCAATCACAATAGATTTGTCTTTTTGTAAATTTTGTATAAAAGAAATTATACATTACATCAACTTTTGTGTATGTCTTTTCATTTAGTTTTTTTTTTTTTTTGAGATTCATTTGAATAGAGTGAATTGAGTATAATTTGTGGACATTTTGGTATATATCTGCTATAAACATTTGAGGACAGATCTTTCTGTGAACCATACATTTTCTTCAATGTACACCTACAGTGGAATTTCTGAGTCACATGAGGAAAAAATATATAACTGTTTGAGAAATGGAAGAAGAACCCACCAAGATAACCCTTCTGCATTCTCACTAACAGTGTTTGACAGTTCCAGTGGCTCCTCATTCCCACCAAACCTGCTATCTTCCAAGTCCCTAGTTTTAGCCATTTTGCTCGGTATAGAGGCATCTCACTGTGGTTTAATTTTGTATGTATCTAATACCTAATGGTGCTGGAAATCTTTTTAATACACTTATTTTACATTTGAATATTTTCCTTGGCAAAGTGTCTGGTAAAATATATCCATTTTTACTGCTTATGCAATTAATGAGTTGTTATTATTAAAGAGTTCTTTATATATTTTATATATTTTAAATATTTTATTTATTTGGGTGGAGGGGAGAGAGTGGTAGAAGAAGGAGAGAGAGGATCCCAAGAATGCTTCGCACCTCCCAAACCCAGTCAGTGTGGAGCCGTATGCAGGACTTGATTTCAGGACTCTGAGATCATGACCCTGAAATCATGACCTGGGCTGAAATCAACAGTCAGAGGTTTAACCAACTGAGCCATCTAAGTGCCCCAGTCCTTTGTATATTTTAAACAGAAATCTGTTATCAGATATATGATTTGCAAGTAATTTATCCATCTCAGAACTGATTTTACATTTTCTTAACAGTGTTTTCAAAAAGCACAAATTTTTGTGAATCCTAATTTTGTATCCTGTGTAAAGAATCTTTGCATAAAACAAGGATACATTTTTTTTCTTATCTCTTTTCTTCTAGAAACTTTACAGTTTGACCCCTTATATTCATTTCCGTGATCGATTTTGAGTTATTTTTTTGCATCATTTGAGTTATGGGATGAAGTTTATTCTTCTGTATTTAGATGATGTCAAATGTTTTCAGATTTCTTTTATTTTGTAGAGACTACCCTTTCCTCTTTTCTCGCCACCTTTGTGGAAAATAAATTACCATATATGTCTCAGTTAGACTCTGTAGTCTCTTCCCATTGATTAGTATAGTTATTTTCACCCTAAAACCACACTGCTGTTACCTAAAAAATGAGTTAATTTTTAACTTTGTTTGTAAAGCAAATCATAACTGAAAAAAATGAACTTACGTATACAATAAAGATCTATAATGCTTTTTGGAAGTGTTTAGAGAACCCCTGGGGACTGATATTTCCCCTAAAGCTAGAAGGGGATGAATAATCATTTAGCCAATTTTAATAACTGAAAATATAATCATGTAAAAACAAATGCTTTACCCCTTTGTATTTCCATCAATAAAGGTATAGGACATAAAAATCTAAATATAATGATTGTAGTGATTCATTTTGAGTTATTTATATCAGATATAAAAATCATTTTCTGATTTTATAGGCTTTTAAATATTTTAATAATACTTCTCAGAAATAATCTTCAAAATTCATTAAAATATATGATGACTGTGTATTTTTTCACACCAAGGAAATAAAATGTCACTAAATCAGTAACATTAAACTTTGGTACTCTGTGTTAGCTATCCCACTAAAATTCTACATCTACATTAAAAGTCACATCTGTGTGTAGTATAAGTACAAAATTAAAGACCTTAGTGGTTTCCATATTTATTAGTGTTATATAAACCTCATAACTAACTGAAAGAGTGAAGAACAGTGAGACACAGTCTTGTTTTCATATTAATTAGTTTAAGATTCACAAATCTAGATGCTGGCTTTGTTTTCCCAGTAACTGGTGTTTTGTTTTGTTCTTGTTTTTTGTTTTTATTTTTATTTTTTGCATCTCTAGTTTTTTGCAAGCTCTAGAGCCTCCATTTTCTAACTAGTGAATAATAAAAGCTGGACCTCAGTATAATTTTTCAGTAATTTTCAATTTTAAATACTTAATCATTATTCCAGTTCAGCTCAGACATGTAGAGAAACAAACAAAAAAGGGAGTAACTGTCACACTTTAAGGAAAAATGAAGGACAAACTGCAAATTTATTTTTCTTGAAGTTTTAGAGGGGCCTGAGATCACAGGATAAGTAATCAACCTAAAATCTAGAGATAGAGATCTGCAGCATGAAGCAGAATCTGAGTATTTTCATACTTGGCACAACCTACGACCATATAAGCCAGTAAGAAGATATAGCTAGAAATTTTTAATATATTTACAAAGGTCAAATGGGAGCCACACACAGAGTTCTTGCAGGCTTTTCCTCCAGGAATACCACAAGCAGCTCAAGGGACATTTGGGAAAACCCTGAGAAAGTTTCCTTCATGGTGCTGGATAGGGGATGAGAATAGAAGCCACTGTTAAATGCCTGCAGTACATCTCCGTCTTCCCTTGGACCAAAATATTTAATAATCAGAGTGAAAGACAACAAAATTATAAACTGAGGGCACTGGTGGAACCCCCTGCAATTGAGGGGTAGGGAACAAAGAAAAAACAAACCTCTAACTATCTGGGAGGAGATGGCATGCCTACTAGAGCCAACATATATCTGGAGGAGAGACAGGAACATTTCTGAAGGCAAGATCCTGAGATCCTGAGATCCATGTTCAGAAAATCAGAGACCCATCATCTCATCTCCCTGTACCCTAGAAGGTGACAACTACCACGTGCCATATGTTGACTTCACATAATGTTGGAATACAGCTGTGATAGTGGTAACAAAATCTCCTGAAGAACAGCACAAAGAGGAAACCCAAAGTCAGGGGCACCTGGGTGGCTCAGTCAGTTAAGCATCTGCCTTTGGCTCAGTTCATGATCCCAAGTCCTACATTGAGCCCCATGTCAAGTTCTCTGCTCAGCAGGGAGTCTGCTTCTCCCTCTGCCTCCCTCCCTCCCTCTGTTAAATAAATAAATAAATAAATAAATAAATAAAATCTTAAAAATAAAACTCAAAGTCAAACAAATACTCTCAAAATCTAGCACACTTTAAACCACTACTGACTTCTGTTTAGGTGAAAACATACCCATAGGAAAAGCCTAAAAGCCTGAAAGAAAGGCTTGCAATATGTATGTATGTACATGTGTGTGTCTGTATATGTGTTTTTATATCAGTATTGACTGACTTAACCTATACATTTTTAGCTGTCAAGAAATGTATATGACAAACAATAAAATTCATTATCTAAAGAGACATACTAATTATAAATTCCATATATAGGTATGGTATAGATTTTGGAACTATAAAGAACTCCTCAAACTCAACACTCACAAAACTGATAATCGCATCAAAAATGGGCAGAAGACATGAATAGACACTTATCCAAAGACAACATACAAATGGCTAACAGACACATGAAAAACTGTTCATCATCTTTAGCCATCAGGGAGATTCAAATCAAAACCACACTGAGATACCACCTTACACCAGTTAGAATGGCCAAAATCAACAAGACAGGAAACACATGTTGGAGAGGATGTGGAGACAGGGGAACTCTCTTACACTGTTGGTGGGATTGGAGGCTGGTGCAGACACTTTGGGAAATAGTGTGGAGATTCCTCAAGAAAATAAAAATAGAGCTACCCTATGACCCTGCAATTGCCCTCCTGAGTATTTACCCCAAAGAAGCAGATGTAGTACAAAGAAGGGTCACATGGACCCCAATGTTCATAGCAGCAATGGCCGCAATCACCAAACTGTGGAAAGAACCAAAATGCCCTTCAACAGATGAATGGATAAAAAAGATATGGTACATATATA
>CM053608.1:19082706-19119231 GCA_028646535.1 Procyon lotor
GAATATTATGCCTTCATTAGAAAGGACGAATATCCAACTTTTGTATCAACGCGGATGGGACTGGAAGAGATTATGCAGAGTGAAATAAGTCAAGCGGAGATAGCCAATTATTTTATGGTCTCACTTCCGTGTAGAACATAAGGAAAAACATGGAGGGCATTGTGAGAAGGAAGGGAAAGAGGAATGGGGGAAATCAGAGGGGGAGATGAACCAGGAGAGACTGTGGACTCTGAGCAACAAACTGAGGGTTTTGGAGGGGAGGGTAGGGGGTTGGGTGAGCCTGGTGGTGGATATTGAGGAGGACACATATTGCATGGAGCACTGGGTGTGGTGCATGAACAATTAATCTTGTAACACTAAAAAAATAAACATATTTGGGAGAAAAATATAAAATAAAATAAAATAAAAGCTATGATTTGGGTGCCTAGGTGGCTCAGTTGGTTGGGCGTCTGCCTTTGGGTCAGGTCATGATCCCAGGGTCCTGGGATTGAGTTCTGAGTCAGACTTCCTGCTCAGCGGGGATCTTGCTTCTCCCCCTGCTTGTGCTCTCTGTCTGTCAAATAATAAACAAAATCTTTTAAAAAATAAAAGTAAAATAAAATAGCTATGACTAGTATGTTAAAGATTCTAATGAAAATGATAGGCAACATGAAAGATCAAATTGGTAATTTCAACAGAGAAATGGAAGCTATAAGGAAAGAATTAAATTGGAATGATAAAAATAAAACACATAAATAAAGATTAATAATGATTTATATGGACTCATCAGCAGACTCTGAACAAACTAGGAATACAACCTAGGAAAGAATTAGCCAATTTGACAATAAGTAGATCAATAGGAATTCCTCCCTACCCACCAAGGTGGGAGGAGGGAGACAACAAAATGCAAAGGGGAAAAAGTGGGGAAAAAAAAGATAGGACAGAGGTTCTGAGACCTGTGGAATAAAATTAATATCACATATTTTAACATAAGTCCAACTGTAACTTCCAAAGGAGAAGAAGAGGGAAGTGGGATGAAGATACACTTAAAGAAATAACATGCAAGAACATTGCAAATTTGTGATAGACACCAAGCAAAATACATAGTACTCTCAGTAAGAAGTATTCGCAGTCACAGAAGTGTTTAGCAAAACAGCACTAAAGGAATAAAATGAAAACTTAGGTATATCACATTGAAACTTCAAATACAAAAGACAAAGAAAAAAATAAAGACAAGCAGAAAAAAAGAGTCAAATTGCTCAGAAAGAAACAATGGTAAGAATATATCAGACCTCATGCCTGAAACCATACAAATAAAAATACAATGAAGTGACATTTTAAAAGTGCTGAAAGAAAAACTCATCCATTTTTTTTGGTGGGAATGTAAAATAGCACAACGACATTTTCAGTTAGTCCAACAGTTTCTTTTTTTACTTTCTGTTAGAAAAAAGTTTTTTATTTTGAGATCATTATATTTTAACAAAAAGTTGCAAAGATACAAGGTAGTAGAGAGGTGCTGTGAATCTTTCACCCAGTTATCCTAAATTGTTCTTAAGTTCTAACTTAATAGGTCTTAACTATAATACCATACTAAAACTAGGAAATTGACATTGGTATAATATATGTATACAGATCTATGTCACTTTATAATGTGTAGTCATAAAATGACCACCAAAATCATGATAGTAAACTATTCCCTTCACAAAGATCTCCCTTGTGCTGTCCCTTTATTGGAAGTCACACACTCCTCTCTAATGTCTCTAACCTTTGAACACCACTAGTTTGTTCCCCATCTCTGTACTTTTATCATTCAAGAATGTTATATGAATTGAAGAGCACACTGTGTAACTTTCTGATATGAGATTTTTTTACTCAGCAATGCCTTTGAGATTTATCCAAATTTTCATGTGTCAATAATTTTTTTTGTTTTTTTTAATTATCCTTCAGTATCCCATGCTATAGATTAACCTCAGTTTGTTTAACCATACACACATTATAGAACATTTGAGTTATTTCTGTTTTGACTATCATAGATAAAACTGCTATAAAAAAATCACATACAGATATTTGTGCGTATGAACTCAAGTTTTGATATCCGTAAGGATATATGTTCAAAGTATGATTGCTGAGTTACATGATAAATGTGTAATTTTTAATCTTCCAGAGGATCTGTACCATTTTACATTTCTCACAGCAATAAATAAAAAAAAAAGTGGAAAAGACATTGGAATCTTAAGGTATATAAACCACTAACAAATTGATAAGTAAAAGAAAAACAACTCCTCCAAAATGGAAAAATAATATAAAGAGTAAAACAGAAAAGAAGAAAATAAAAATGGAAATTAAACGTATGAAAAGATGAGCAACTCAGTAGTAAGAAGGGAATTACAAGCTCACATACAGTAAGATACTAGTTTATAGTAACAAGTTGGCAAGAAATTTAAAATCCTTGCAATAGCAAATATTTGTAACAAGGTCAAGCCATTGGAACTTGTTATGTTTCTTGCAGAATTGTCTCTGGGCCTCACCACCTTGAGGAGCCATTTGGCAATATCTGTGAAGTTGAAAATACAGCCAAAAGACAGTTTAATGGAAGCATCCCAACATTTTGACCTACCTGATTTTGCCTACTGCTACTGTAAACAGCTACTGACCTGCTAGTGTGCTGACTCTAACTTCATTTGCCTGGATTCCCCTTTTCTTGTTGAACCCTCCCACCAGAAAGAAATGGGATATCAGAAATGGATGCAGGAGCGATCAGGAAATGTCTGTGTTAACAATGCTGGGGACAATTTTTTTTAACATATTAATTTATTTTACAGTTGGCGCTTTGTTTTTAAAGATTTTACTTATTTATTTGAGAGAAAGAGAGCCAGCACACATGTCCATGAGCCAGGGGAGGGGCAGAGGGAGAAGCAGACTTCCTGCTGAGGGGGGAGCTTGAGACACCAGGCTTGATCCCATGATCCTGGGATCACTACCTGAGCCAAAGTCAGATGCTTAACTGTCGGAGCCACCCAGGTGCCCCTGACAACTCTTAACATAGGAGATGGAAAGGCCATGGCTACATGTTCCAGCCTCCTTGTATTCTGGCAGAATAATCCTGAGGCATGTTCCATATAATCCCCAGAGGTTTTGCATCCCTGTTGCTTAGTGTGGTATTCAGCTTGCTAAAACATATTTTATTGCCCATTCTTTCTTTCCTGTTTTCCTTTCCCTACTTTCTCATTTGTGGTCCCTGGGATATTCTCCAAAACAAATTATCTGTATCCAAATTCTTGACTCAGTTGGATTTGGCAGGGCAAGGGTTGGGAGGGGTGTCAAATTAAAACAGAGTAGAATTTTCATTGCAGCATGGTGTGTAAAAGTGAAAACATTGAAGATGTTTTATTTTGTTGTTTCATATTATCTTAGCAAGGTAAATCAAGATTTATTTTCATCTAGAAGAATTAAGTATTTTTATTGATGTAATACTCCCTGAGTCTTTTAAATCAAATTTATAACCTTCGATGGGATCGATACCAGCTCTACTACAGTTTGGCATAAGTGTAGAGCACACACTCAAATGACAATCAAGTAGTAGGATTAGATGCCTACTTGGAAATAAATACGGATACCAAGTTTTGAGTGAGTGACCATGGTAATGTTCATTGCAAGACAATTCTAACAAATCAAGTAGAAAGTAAAATTCTATTTTCTTTGGTGAATCAACAATTCAGTTTTATTATATTTTGTATTAGTCTGCTCAGGCTACCATAACAAAGTAGCACAAATTAAGTGACTTAAACAATAGAACTTTATTTTCTCAGAGTTCTGGTGACCGGGAGTCCAAGATCAAGATCAACGTGTCAGTGTGGTTGGTGTCTGGTGGGAGCTTTCCCCTTGGGTTACAGCAACTGCCTTTCTGCTTCATATTTACATGATTTCTTTGTGCACACTTGTGGGGAAGGGGTAGGGCACGAGGGAAAGAAGAGAGAAGGAATCCATTACCCACTGATTACTAAGAGGCTTTTGAAATTATATGCAAATTACGTTTTTAATCTTGATCTTGGCTTCTAAAAATTTATTACAAACTATAATCATATGTAAAATATATGAGTTGGAAGAAAACTTTGAGATTATCCACTCTAACCACCCAATGCAAGAACTAGCTTTGTGTGTTTTTTGTAAGGTATTAAAATTATATTATATCTCTAGGTGCAGGAAGCAGTGAATTATGTTTACCTGAATATTTAGAAAGTCTTCCTAAAATTGGCCTATAATATATATTCTTATAATACTCATATACTAGCCTATAATATATACTCTTATAATATCCAAACACTAGACCTAAATCTGTCATTTTAAGAATGCTGAACATACATGTTCTCTGCTCCTGCATATCACATAATTCATGGTAATTCTAGCACCAGAACAACTCAGGTGCCTAAACTGAACACTGTAATATGCATATTGCCTGTCAATTAACATATATCTTTTTATGAGTTCCTCATAAAGAGGGTTAGATCAATATAGAAACTCTTTATCATTTTATGCCATATCCGTATGTCATTTCAAAATTGAGGCTGGTTGGTTGGTTGGTTGGTTGGTTGTTTTGGTAAAAGGAAGAGAAAGAGAAAAATCGCTTGATTTTATTCTTCACTTTTCTACTTTGGGATATAGTGTTGCTATTGTTAAATAGTTGACATAGAGTAAGTCTAAAAAAATATGGTATTGTAAGAAAAATTCAATGATTATCACGTTGTACATGAGATACCACTATTATTATTTCTTTACTTCATTACTTTCAGAGATTGGATTCCTCTTGTATTTCAATGTAGTTCTTCTAGATATTGTTTTTAAATTATCTCTCACTCTCTAAGTTATTTCCTATTTCCCATGAGCATAAAGACTAGAAACTTCCTGTCTTTCTTGCCCTTGAGGTGTAACTGGTGAGAAGCTATCTCATGAGATAGTAGAAGAGTAGAAGCCATTGCTTTCAGGTGGTAGTGGAGATAAATAGGTGGGCTTTGCCAGATGGCAGATGTGGGTTTGTGTCCGTAGTTATAGGGAATCCTCCTGACAATTACCCTCTGTGGTGTGATAGGCAACTGAAATCGTGAATGGCTTCCTGAGATTCCTTCATTTAAGGATTTCTTGAAAGCAGCTTTTCTTTCTTCATCCTTCCAATTTCCAACAGTTGGTTTGGCCTCTAGTTCTGTGTAATAAACTCTTTTAGATGTGAACTATTTTTAGTGTTTTAGATTTTAATGGCTGAGCCCTAACTGTTCAATAGTGGATATTTGGCATTCCTTGATGCTAGGAAGTACTTCTGCTTTATTCATAGTTTATATGGTTCTGTGAGAAAAATCCCAGAGTTAAAAAAAAAAAAAAAGTCCTGTTAACTGTGTACCTCCATCATACTCAAAGCTCTCATTGTTTTCTCGTTATTTCAAAAACTCTTTTTTAGAATTTCAAAAAGTTGATGCTAGTAGATTTTGTAATGTCAAAAACTGAGAAAATATGCAATGAAATAAAATTAATAAAATGTCAAATCATCTTGACAAAGATTCTATTCTGGGCCAAACTCTAGGCTGTCTGGCTCCTCTGAACCTGATTGGGCCTCATCCTTGGACATGTCCTCAAGAGTCCAGTTTTAGCTAGAATCCTGGTTAAGTAGGTTTAGTGAAGATCCCCCACTCTTGATATGTGATCACCCGGAATATCTGATCAAATTCCTCATCTCCACTATTTCCTGTGTGATGTCTGTTCATTCCAGCCTGTCCTAAGCAAGAATCATGTTAGGTCTATTAAGCCAGAATCCCCACTTACCTCTGATGTTTTATGTAGTAATTTTCCATCCATTAGTCCTCTCAAACTACTCCTTGGTTATAAATCCCCACTTGTCCGTACTGTATTTGGAATTGAGCCCAGTTATATGCTGAGGTCTCTTTTCCCCTATTTTAACAGTTCCCGAGTAAAATTTGTTTTGTTTTGTTTTGTTTTCCTGCCTTAACTACTGTCTAGCTCTAGTTTTTCCTTGACAACTTAGTTTTATATTTTTTTAATTTTTTCTCAACTTTATATTATCAAAGTAAAAAATGAAATTTATCCTAAATTGGGAAAACATTGAATAAATGAGATATCACCCTACCCTCGATCTTGGCAAAAACAATATTAAGATATGATGGACCATGGAAGACTCTTCGAGTCTTCCAAATAATATAGCAAATGTAAAGTTACACTGCATCACTTGAGGGTTGACAGGGTTAGTGTTCTCATTCAAGAGTAGAAAAAAATTATCATCCAGTGAACACTTGTGGTTAAGCTGAAGGGCAAATATTTAATAAATGACAACAGAGACTAGCTCTTGCTGAAATAACCCTGGCTTGTATAGTGAAATGATTTTTTAAAACTCTGTCATTGGGGAAAGATAAACTTATTTTAAGATTTCATTTTACTCTCATATAATCATTACTATTGCTGATTTCACTCTAAATTATGGCAAGGATTAATTGTGGACCCTAAGCTCTGAAGGAAGTAGCTTAACTCTTTTTCCAGAATTCAGTAACCACAAGTCCTAGAAAACTATGAAGAGCAAGTTTCACATTTCTGGCCTCATTTAAGACTGAAATCATTTTGGAAGGAAATTCTGAAGAGCTTAGGAAAAACATCCAAAATTTCAAATTCTTCTTTGAAACCTTGGAATCCTGCCTGTTAATAATCTCCATACTCTTTGCTTAGAATTTACCCACAGCATCAACTGACAGGAAACTGCCCATCACCCTCCACCCTCCCAGCAAGATTGTGCCAAAACACTCATCAGAAACCACAGTCACAAAAATAGATCCAATTGACGACTATGCAGTGACTAAGAAACGGATGTACCGATTTAAGCTATCTTTATTCTTTTTTTCCTTATTTTGATGGTGGTGGTAAAAAGAAAGAAAGCTCCGTAATAGCATCTGGGCCAACAGCTTGTATACCAAGTCCAATCCTATGTAATTTCAAATATTTGAGTTTTTATAACATCCCTGAAAAGCATGGTTTACAATATAAACACCACAGACATACAGTACAGAACAGCTAACTATAGTCATGCTGCTGGGCAGAGCTTGCAGCAACAGCAACAATAATAAAAGAAAATTCTCTTTGTACAGCTGAATGGCTGCACTAGAATTTTCAGTGTTCAGATGTAATTAGAAAACAGCTGTGAAGGAAAATCAATTGTTCTTGGTAGTCAATGGCTAATTTTCCACAATCAAAATAAAGAATGCAATATGACATGTTTGTAATGAGCAAGTAATTGTTTCTCTTTCGTTTATTGTTTTAACATTTTTTCCCTTTACTTGTGGGAGCTGTCATTTGCCTGCTTTAGGACAACTTCTCCAAGTCATTGCTTCTCCCAACCATATTTAAATACTAGCAACTGCCAAGCAAGCTATATTGTCCAGCTCAGTTTACTCAAGAGTGCCTTGTTTATGATGGTGATTTGTGGACTAGCAAGGCGAGGCTGTCCTTGCTTTTATGAATTCACAATAAAGCTTCCATAAATGGAATGATTATTAAACACTAGCATTTATTCATGGGATTTAACTTTGATTCATCCCGCAAAGGTCTCATGTGTCAAAATGATGCAGTTCCCAGAATTCATTGACCTGCTGCTCTAAGTGCCTCTGCATTGCAAAACAAAACTAAACTGAAACAACCACATGACCCTTTTTTATATCCTTCTCTATCATTAGCATAGACAAGAAGGGATTGCCGCACCAGATGGATAGAAAGTAAACCTCTACGGTGCACATTTGGAATAGAGATGGATGGGAAATAAACTAAAATGCTACAATAGGCTAATGAGAGTAAAATTGTTTTATCATGCAAAAGAGTCTGGTTGAGAAACACCAGGAGGAATAACACTCGTATGCTGCTTTCAGCTGATAAAAAAAGAAAAAAAACTGATATTATTTGGTGAAATTAACCTTTATGTTATTCCTTTTTTATGCTTCTGTTTTTCTGGAGCATTCTTTGAAAGTGAATATAATGGCAATTTAAGAATGTGAAATGAATTGTAAATAAGAGTTGAATTTCAGTTGCTGTGTGATTTTGGGATCATACCTAAGTATTAGTTTTCTTCCATTTCTTTACAAGAAAGATGATAATAAGTAACTGAATGTGGAATACTTCTTTTCCTAATAATTATGATATGGACTCCACTACTGTATTAATTAATATTTGCAGAAGTTTAGAGTTCTGGAGGAAAAGCATTTTCAACCTTTCAAAAGTACATGATTATTAAACAATAACCAATAAGGGATAACTATCTTCATCTTGTCCATTTATGCCTGTGATTAACAAATATTTGAAAGTATAGTTGAGTTTTTGTTAACTTTTTGTCTTTAGAGAGCCTGCTCCAGAATTTGTGTGGTATTTATTAAATATCCCATTTTATGGGCTTAAAAAAAATTATAGACCAAAGTAGCAGGAAACTGTTTTTATGAAGCAATCATAATTATTGACTGAGAACTAAAATTTTTAAAACCACTTTTTATAATTCCAAGTTTGTGAATATTGCAAATTTTAAACTGAAATGCATTTTTCAAATGGTTAAGACACCATGAGATTTTGGGAGCCACTATCCTCTATGATGATCCTTAAGACTTTGCCATTTTAGGAAGAATACTAGTAACTTGATATTCACAATACTCCCCATAAATCTTAAACTTCCACAGTTCTTTACCTCTGCTTTTCTTACCCTCAGCACAGAATGCCCTTTCTTCCCACTTCCCATATTTTGGGAAAAGCACTGCGGGCAATAGCAAGAGATGTTTGATTGATTTTAAATTTGTTTTTAAGACTGGGATGTTATATGTGCAGTTTTAGACTTGTGTAAGAAAATCAATGGAAATTGGGTCGGAGGATGAAACAATAGAACAGAACTCTAGGAAGAGGCAATATATTTGAAAGCCATTTAAGCGGTATAATTAAAATATATATTATAGAACCTGACAACCGTTCGGAGTGAAGGAGAAAGACGAAAGAAGGATGGAGTTCTCTAAATTTTCCAGGATGGTAGCTATTATATTATCACATGTAACATATAGGTGGTTTATCACATACTTCTTACATTTAACCACAAGCTCCCCAACATGCCACCTTGGCTGAATATCCGGTAAAAATCTCTTCTCTACTAGTCACAAGGATGTGACTGATGGTGTGTTATGTATCGTTTGTCTTTCAGAAATTTAAAAATTGTGAAACAGTACCCAGAGAGTGAAGGCCTTTAGAGTTAAATTAGTTAAAGTTACTTCATGACAATCTGAAAAGGAGGCAAACATCCAACTCCTGCTGCTGAGATTCCCAGATCTTTTCTTTCCTTTGCTTTTCTGAGGGGTTGTTCCTTTAGTTCCTTCTTTGATTTTATGATCAACCCAGGAACTTTTCCATGAAGTTCTAATCACTCAAATTTTTTCTTTATTTTATTCAATTGTTTTCTGGTACATGATACTCACATATGTTAAAGTAGCAAAGAAGTTAGTTCTATTAGGTTGCCAGCAATGGATCCCCAGTGAAAAGTATATGGTTTTGGTATCCTTCATATCCGACTAAGAGATAGCCATAAGGGAAAACAAAGTACAGATAAACACCCCCTAGATAGTAATATAATGGTCATGACTGACGGTGGCAAAATTTCCAGCCAGAACTTGATTTCTAATACCTTGAGAATATCTCTACTGACAGAAGATCTTTGGAAAAGGTAACTGTTTCCCAGACCGGTTTTTATAGGACATAAGCTATTGCAGAACCATGGAGAGAAATAGTTGCTTCAGATACATTGGAACATTTAACACAAAGAATAACAAGCCCAAATTTTGAAAATATTGCATGAAATAATGGAATGAAACCTAAGCTGGACTCGAAGCAGGGCCAAAAAATAAATATGGACTCCTTTGGCAATAGAATAACAGCCATGATATCCAGATTCAGAGATTTATTCTAAACGCTGTTGAAATAATACAGAGATTAGACACAGTACACAACTCAACTAGGTTTGTTATGTAAAATTTGGGTGGTGATTAGAAAACACTATCAGTCAACTACATTAGGGATATATCTGAATATGCAGATATTTTGGAGAGGCCTCTCACTTCTAATGAGTTGTAACTTCAGCAACTTCAGCTGAAAAAGTTGCTATGTTATATTCTTTGTTAACAAAAGATGAGATTCTATGCTAAAAGGAGACAATTATTCTCTGAAATTCCATATCCAGGGCCTCAGCTTTCTTTGATACTCTTTGCTGGGTTAATAAAATCTAATTTTAACATAGTCATAAAGATAATATAAGTGACTTGGGTAGAGGAGTTACATATATCAGTATTTACAGGAATTAGGTACAGCATGTCATCAAAAATCTTATGGGATTTTGCTCAGTGACAATGAATATAATTTTTAAACAGGTTGGATTTTTTTTTCCTACACATGCACTGGCAGATAATTATCTATTATTTGCTTGGGAAACAATATGGCTGAAGCAAACTTGGAGTGAATATTGATCTCCATTGTGTTCCATATTTTGAAATTTCAAACTTTCCATGAAATATAGAGAATACAGGGCAATGACAATGGAAAATGAGTGTTAAATTTAATTTTTCTTCTGCACATCCCACCTGTTCTATACACAGCTCCTGCATCCCTACCCATATGTTTTCAGTTAAGTTGAAATGTTTCTGTTCCTACATAAGGCCAGATCTTCCACAGGTACTCTGGATTCCCTCTCACCTACTCAAGAATGTAGCTCCTGTAATTAACTTTTCACACTCCTTCATCATTAAGTTCTCCTTTCTACTACATCATTTTTGTCATAAAAATTTCCAATCTTAAAAAAAGATTAAAAATAAATCCCACCATGTAACCCCTCCAAAAATTTCAACCATGATTCTTATCTTTTGTTAATAGCAACATTACATCCTCTGCTGCCTCTCTTCCCATTCTTTCTTGCGATGTCTTTAATTCAAAATTTATTCCCACTGCTCAGTGTGAATGTCTTCTTAAAATCACCAATGTTAACTGTATTGCCAAATTCGAAACTCAAATTTTAACAATTTAAAATACATTCCTGAAACTGGTGATCACCCTTTCTTAAAACAGTTGATGTGTTGTCAGAACATCACTCTTTCTTGGTTCATTAGTCCTCTCTAACATCTTAACTTCTTTTCCTTTATCTTATTGAATCTAAATTTAGGAATGCTCCAAATTCTACCATTGATCAACTTTTCTTTCTACATTTATCTTCTAGCTGATTTTATCTAGTCCCATGACTTTAATGCCATGCAAAAAGTGATGTCTTCTCAACTTATGTTTCAATTTCTGATCTTTTTCCTGAAATTCACTTTCTTATTGCCAAATAATGTTTGCTTAGATGTTTGATAGGCTATTAATGTTACCTTGCCTAATGTTAAATTCTGTGTTTCTTTTACTAAATCTCCAAATCTTTTTCCAAGAGTTAATATTTTCATTAAACCACGTTTGTATATTCATTTATTATTGGGCTTTTTTTTTTTTTCCCCAGATTGGGCTCTTACAAATAATGCTGACATGAATATTTTTTAAACATCTTTGGAAAATATATATGCTTTTGTCCTAGGTTTATATCTTGAAGTGGAATTGGGAAATATGCACAAGATAAACTTTAATAGGTAAAGACCAAAAGATTTCTGAAGTGGTATACAGATTTTCACACTATCAGCAGTGTATAAACTCTTAACCTGAGGCATGTTGTGACCAATACTTGGTAATTTGTATTTTTTTAAGTTTGTCATTATGAGCGATTAATAATATGGTTGTCATTTAATGTCATTTAATAATATGTAGTTGTCATTTAATTTCCCTTATCACTGTTGAAGTTTGATATCTTAATGTATTTGTTGACTATTTGGCCCTCTGTAAGTACCTGTTAAAACTTTTGCCCAGCTTTTATCGGATTAACAATTATTTTGTAGGGGTTATTTGAATATTCTGGATACCAGTCCTTTGTCAAAATTATGTATTACAAACATTTTCTGTCTAAGGCTTGTCTTCTCATTCTTTTAAATGTGTAAATATAGTTAAATTTAGATTTTTCCTTTATTGTTATTGATATTTTGTGTCCTGTTTATCAAATTTTGCCTACTGCAAAGTCAAAATAATATTCACTTACATTTATATTTAGATATACAGTCCATTTAGAATGAATTTTTATGTATAATTGGAGAATAGGGATTAATATTAATTTCTTTTTACTGGCATTACTTTGACCTTATAGGTCAGTTTAAGAAGTGTGGAAATACTAACAATAGTAAGTCTTCAAATCCATAACCCTTTACCTCATCTTTTATTTAGGTCTTCTGTAATTAAGCTCAATCATATTTTTATAATTTCAGTGTAAATCTTGGTTTATCTTTCATTAAATTTATTGCTAGGTATTTAGTGACTAATAAGCCCATTATAAGTTGATTCACTTCTAAGTTTTAGTTAATTTTTATCTACTGCTGATATAAAGATAATTCATGCAAATTGACCTAACAACTTGCTAAATTCTAACATTCTAATAATCTGTAGGTTCTTAGGAATTTTTATGACCATATAATTTCTGAAAAAAATAATTTTATTTCTTCCTTCCTAATCCTTATACCTTTCACTTATTTTAATTGCCTTATTGTAGTGTCAAAATGTTACCTAGAAGTGGTGATAGAAAGCATCTGGTTGCATTCCTGACCTCAGGGTAATGCTTAAAATTTTTATTATTAAGTATGATGTTTGAAATAGGTTTTCTTTAGTTATAATTAAAAGCAATAGCAGAATTAAAAAAAAACTTTTTACATGTCAAAAACAGAATTATGCTATGATACACGTATATAGTGTATATACATGTATATAGTGCATATATGTAGTGCACGTATATACACATATATAGTGCATCTTATATATCCATTTATCTATTGATAGACACTTGGGCTACTTTCATAATTTGGCTATTATAAATAATGCTGCAATAAACATATGGGTGCACATTTCTCTTTGAATTGGTGCTTTAGTATTTTTTGGATAAATACTCAGTAGTGTTATAACTGGATCATAGCATAATTCTATTTTTGACTTTTTGAGGAACCTCCATACTGTTTTCCACAGTGCTTATACCAGTTTGCATTCCTACCAACAGTATGTGATGGTTCCTTTTTCTCTACATCCTCACCAACACTTGTTTCTTGTGTTTTGATTTTAGCTATTCTGACAGAAATGAGGTGATATCTCATTGTGTTTTTTATTTGCATTTCCCTGTTGATGAGTGATATTGAACATCTTTTCATGTGCCTGTTGGCTATCTGTATGTTTTCATTAGAGAAATGTCTGTTCATATCTTCTGCCCATTTTTAAATTGGATTATTTGTTTTTTTGGGTGTTGAATTGTATCTACTCTTTATATATTTTGGATACTAACCCTTTATCAGGTAGGTCTTCTCCTATTCAGTAGGTTGCCTATTAGTTTTGTTGGTTGTTTCCTTTGCCATGCAGAAGGTTTTTATTTTAATGCAGTCGCAGTAGTTTATTTTTGCTTTTATCTCTCTTGTCTCAGGAGTCACATCTAGAAAAATTTTGCTCTAGCTAATGTGAGAGAAATTATTGCCTCTACTCTTTTCTAGGATTTTTATTGTTTCAGGTCACCATTGTGGTCCATGATCCATTTTGAGTTATTTTTGTGTATGGTGTAAGAAAGTGGTTCAGTTTTATTCTTTTGCATGTAGCTGTCCAGCTTTCCTAACACCATTTGTTAAAGAGACTGTCTTTTTTCCACTGCATATTCTTGCTTTCCTATTTGGGGTCATTTTGGTTCCATACAAATTTTAAGATTGTTTGTTCTAGTTCTATGAAAAATGCTGTTGAGATTTTGGTAGAGATAGCATTAAATCTGTAGTTTGCTTTGAGTAGTATAGATATTATAACAATATTTGTTTTTCCAATCCATGAGTATGGAATGTCTGCCCATTTGTGTTATTTTCACTTTCTTTCATCAGTATTTTATAGTTTTCAGAGTACAAGTATTTCACTTCTTTGGTTAAGTTTATTCCTAAAATTTCTCTTTTTAATAATATTTTTATGATGTTTGAGCAATAAATGTATTCATTTTCAAACAATGACTTAGAAAGAGCTGCTTCTTTAACCTTGAAAGGAGTTATTTATGATTGCTACTACTTCCTTCTTAAAATATAGATGCATTCTCCAGGTAAACTAATTTGTTTTGAAGATTACCTTCTGGGACATTTGAAAGATTCCATTTCTTTAATAAATAATGCCTCTGTAGAATTTCTATTTTTTTGGTAAATTATAGAGAGTCATATTTTTTATAAAAATCTGCTCACCTGATCTAAATTTTAAAATATTACATAAACATCTTTGTACCCGCTTATTTTCTTTTTATCCATTGGTTCTATAATGATATATTCTTTTTCATGTCACCTATTTGTGATTTGTGTTTTGATTTACTTTTCTTCATAAGTCTTACTGTAAATCTATATTTTGCTAAAAGTATTATTTAAACCATATTTGATAACTTTTCATTTTGTTGGCATGTTTTATCATTTGTGCTCCCTCCTCTAAATTCTGATATTGAAACCTAATTCCCAATGATGGTATTTGGAGGCAGGGGCACCTTTGGGAGGTGATTAGGTCATGATAATGGAACCCTCATGAATGGGATTGGTTCACTTCTAAAAGCCCACAGAGAGCTCCTTCACCCTTTCCACCATATGAGGACACACTGAGAATATGGCTGTCTGAACCAGGAAGCAGGCCCTCACCAGATGCTGAATCTGCCAGTGCCTTGATTTTGGACTTTTGAATACCTAGAACTGTTTATAAGCCACTCAATCTATGGTATTTTTGTTATACTAGTGCAAACAGACTAATACCCTCATTGAAAAGCATGTAATAAAGTTTCCCAACATGATTATATATTTGTTTATTTAACTATTTTGAAGCTATTTTCTTAGGTGTCTATAAATTCAGAATTATTTAATCTTCCTGGTGAATTAACCATTGGACAGTGTCCTTATATATCACTTCTTGACTAAAAATTATTGTATTTGATATTAATACAGATTTTGCTAGATTAGTATTAGTATTAGTATTAGTATTAGTACTGTCATTTGCATTCAACCTTTTTGAGCTCAGCTGGAAAATCTGCAGAGCATAGGGCTCAAACTTACTTCTTTGTCTTTTCATTCCTGAGATCTTAACTTATTTCTGTGCGCTGGCTTTACTGACAGCTCTCACCTCCAATTTTGCCTATTTAGTCATGTGAGATGTCCAAAATTATTCTGGTTTTGTGGCTCTTGACATTGGCTTTCTGCAGCATATTTGCTGAGGAATCCACAAATTTGCTTGGGGAAGCAGACATAAAATGTCAGCTCACCTCTCTGTGATTGCCTTATCTCTAAAACTTTGACACCTCCAGTTCTGTGAAATTCATCAGTTCTTTTATGTCTTCATTAAAAAAAATTATCCAACTTTTCTTATTGTTCATGCTTGGAACATTAGTCTATTGCAAACAGTCCCATCGTGGTCAGAAGAAAAAGTGTTAGAGTAATCTTTTAAAAATGCATTCATCACATCAGTCCTTTATTCAAAACATTAACATTACACTCAAATTAAAGTCAAAGTCATTAGTAAGGCATAGAGTCTCTATATGATCTTGACACTCAGATCTAATATGCTAGCACTCATTTCCTACTTCACTCTTCATTGTGCTTCAACTGTTTTGACCTTTTTTCCTACTCCTTGATATTCCAAGATTAGCATATACAGTTTGCACTTCCTGAAATGTCAATCTCAAATATTTGTATGACTCATTTCTTCTCTATATTTAGGTCTCTGATCTAAGGTCATTTTATACAAGACCTGCTGCATCAGTGTATATCCTTCTGATGCTGTTTTATTTACCTTAATAGCCCTGTTTCCACCTGTCAGAATAGATTTTATTTGTATTTATTCAGTGTTTCTCTATCTCTCTTTTCAGTAGATTTTATACTTCATGAAAACAGGTACCACGTCTGCTTTGGTCACTGTTCAATATCCAGCATTTGCAAAATTTTCTGGTAGTATATATGATGTATTTAATAAATATTTGTACATCTTGTCAGCCTACATTTTCACCTTATCTTGCACTGGTTTACCTAGAAAATTGTACCTTCTCTGTAGGCATAGAAGAATAGATTGATAAGTGAATCCTGGAATCTATGTTAAAAACAAAAAGGAAAAGAAATAAATACAATGCATATAAGAAACAAAAACTAATAATCAACCAAACAAATGATCTTTACTATAGGATATGATAGAAATTCTGGTATAGAGACTTCAATTAAACTGTGAGTTCCTGAACAAATCTGTGTCAAGACATGTGATGGATCACATGGTAGGTGATAGTTTGAGCTCTGCAGGAAGAAAAAAGAAGATATTTAAAAGTGACAGAAGATTTGAGTCATAAAGCAGAACTTTACAGAAAATAAATTCCTTTTTAAAATAGCCAGAAAAGTATTTTATCTGTAATAGAGCAATATTATGTAGCACTTTTAGGATATGTAAAAATGAAGACATTGTTTGGCAATATTTTGAATGAATTTTCTCGGCATTGAAAGTAAAAGCCAGTGAATTAAGTGTTAAATAGAAGGTGCAGATGCAGGAAGAGTAAATGTAGAATACTCTCTTACCAAGTTTTTTTTTTCTTTGGGAAAGAGAGTGGTGAAATCACTTTGCTAGGGGAGAAGTGGACAGAAGTTACATGGATAGTTTTTATTTATGGTGATTTTTAGGCATATGTTATGGGTTGAACTGTGTCCCTTCAACTTTCACTTGTTGAAGTCTTAATCCCTACCATCTCAGTATGTGACTGTATTTGGAGATAGGGTCTTTAAAGAGATAATTAGTATAAAACGAGGTTATTAGGATAGGTCCCAAACCAATATGACTGGTATTCTTGGAAGATGAGTAGATTAGGACACAAGGCATGGACAGAGGGAAGACCATATGTAGATACTATATGAAGATGGCCAACTATAAGCCAAGGAAAAGAACAAATCACCCATGCTGATACCTTGCTTGAACTTGTAGCCTCCAGAACTGAGAAAAAACAAATTTCTGTTGTTTTAGCCACCTTTTCCTGTGATACTTTGTTATGCAGCCCTAGTGAACTAATACAGCATGTTTTCCAACTAAAAGGAAAATATGGAAGAAACAAGATGAATTGAAACACTATAGAAACGGAGATGGTTTTTATAGTAAAGTCAGAAAGGTGGTAAAGAGATGTGTCATGAGGCAGAGTAACGAGGTAGGAACTGGAGAACATGTTTATCAAATCTTACTGTAATAGCTTTTTAGCAAATGTAGTCAATAGCCATATCAATACATAAACTAAACTTCGGTCTCTACTTACGAATCTTGAACATCTCAGGCTAATTTCTAACACTCCACAATTTACTTACTGCTCAGGGAATTTGGACTCTAAACTCTGTCACTTACATAGATGTGCCCAGAAGAGAATTTCTTTTGTCTTTGATGACCCCTTGGTCACTATCACATATATCCAACTCAAATCTATTGTCATTATATTCATAGCTTTGAGTAGGAAATATAGTCAATAATAGTGAATTGACATTTTTAAGAGTTACATATATTTGCAAGAGAAAATTTAAAAAAAAAGACAGCAATAGAAGTAAGTACTAAAGAAACCACGACAGAAAAAATAAGTAATTTATGTAAATTCAATGACCTTTAGCAATTTGTAAAGTACTACCACAAACAAACAGATATCTAGAGATTTAGCAGAATTAATATGAGAGCCAAAAAATAGTAGCCGAAGAGAGAAAATAACATGGAAACTTTCAGGAAGAAAATGTTACAGCCTTGTGTTTGGTTAGAAAGAGAGTCAGAGGAGAATCTGAAGATCTGGATATTGGGTCAGTAGAGACCATTGCTTTGGGCCAGTACAATATGGAACAGAACCTAAATCTCATCAATGGTATAAACTCCAGCTGGATTGACTAATTTTGGTAGATGTACATAGTTGCATACACGTGTGCACAAATCTCTAGTTTTGAACTATATCAAGGTACCTTTTTTTTTTGTCATGTGGATTATTCAGTAATATTTGGTTATGACTTGAGGGCTCCTAAAATCCCTATCTTATTATAAATACTAAATGCAAAACTAAGATATTTTCTCCCTTTTTAATTTATTTTCCATGCTGTCTATTTAGTTTACCAGTCTATTAACTAGCCAGATGTGCCAGTGGTTTCTGAATAATTACTTTTGGAGAAAAAAATCATTGTTTATAGAAATTTTTGAAAATTATTTTCCATCTTTTTAATTAATAGCAATTTACATCAGTCAGAGATTCCAAGGTCAAAGTTCCTAACTTCTTCATTTCTGCTTTTTTCTTGTTTCTTACAGAATTTTGACCTCTCTGTCTTTTTCAGGTATTTAGATTTCAAAATGCACAAGAGGGTATTGTAATTCTCAGCAGGCAGTGAAACTCTAGCCATTGATATGTGTGTCATTTCACTAGGCTCTCAGGCACAGCAATGCTGGTCTTACAGCAGATTATGAAGACCTAAAACAACTTCCCACTGTGATTAATAAAATGAACAATTAATAAAATGAAGGACTCTGATGTAGCCTGTAGCTGAACATGTACATTACATTTTGAAAATCAACAAAAATATTTAGTTAATCCTAGTAGCACTTGGAATGGTTGGATTCATATATAGAATACCGAACTTAAAAAAAATGTGAGTATCTGAGTATAAATATTGAAAAATGGTGCAAAATGAAAAAAGCAGGGGTAGGGGTGCATAAAACAGACACTTGAGAAATTTTTCAAGCATGATTCTTTGTCTTCTTGAACTCCCATTTAAAGGTTGCTTAGCAACAGTGACAGTAACAGCTGGGACACCCTTGATCTTGTTGTGTAAACTATTAAAAATAGGTGATGGAAAGTGGCACCATGGAAACAATGACTATACTGAAGCAGGTGTCTATAATGCTGCTTCTTAGTTTAATGTTAGAGGTGTAAATTACAAAAAGAAAAAAGTAAAATCACTCTATCTTTCATTCTCTTGGACTTTGGCAAATGATATTTTCCTTCCTTTTTCATATCGTTCTTGTGTCATCCCAAACATGTTGGTTCAATAAGTTGTTGATATTTTAATTGACTACTTGATATTGTAGTTTGATTTCTAAATTCATTTCAAATTGAAATGAATTTGTTTTTAAATTTATTTCAAAAGATTCCATTTTTACCAAGTTCTCATGAAATCTAGATCCCAAGTATCCACATAAATATGAATCAACACAGAGTACTATATAAATGTCATTACGCATGCATTTTCTTCAGGTTTCTCATTTTTTTTAAAGATTTTATTTATTTGACAGAGAGAGAGAGAGAGAGAGAGAGAGAGAGAGAGATCACAAGTAGGGAGAGAGGCAGGCAGAGAGAGGAGGAAGCAGGCTTCCTGCTGAGCAGAGAGCCTGATGCAAAGCTAGATCCCAGGACCCTGAGATCATGACCTGAGCTGAAGGCAGAGGCTTTAATCCACTGAGCCACCCAGGTGCCCCCAGGTTTCTCATTTATTAACATTAAGTTTCAAAGACTGAGCATCTTGTACTTATTTCAAATTAATAGAAATCACCCTTAAGTAATCCCTGATCTTGTTTTATAAATAAATGTTTTATTGATAATAATATAAAAATATTCTCCTATTACCTATTTCTCATGGACTTCCTCTCTTATTTTTATAAAAACAACAGTAAACAATGCTTCAATTCTCATTTTCAGATAGCTTTGTAAGATGTCCCACCTGATGAGCTAGAGAATCAGTATAAACCTCAGTGTTGGTTAGAGAAGAGGAGGCCACTTTTTCAACAATGCCATCTAAATCAAGCTTTTTCTGTCCTTCAAGTAAATTTGCTTTTCTGAATATTCAATTGAGGCACCATTAAAAGGGTCACTGTTAAGAGATCTCATATTTGAGCATTTATATAAAATATTTAATAACTAGAAGGGTCTATGAGACGATTTCTATTCCTGTTTTGCAGATGGGTACTGAAAGCCAAAAAGGTATTAATCTTAGATAGAGACTATAATTTGTAAGGTAACATATCTAATTAGTAATAAAGCTGAGATTTGAACCAGAGCACTTCTCTCTGAATTACAATGCTAAATTTAGCCTATTACGCTGAAGATTTTGCAAGGATTTATTATTGAATAATACATTTAAGTGATAAGTTTCATGGGAATTTCTGCTCATTTTAGTTTTGTAAATTCATACAATAAATCTTTTTATTCATAAAACTCATAGAAACAAGTATAAGATATGTAAATAAAGAATATTAAGAAAATCATATTCTTGTTTGAACTCAAGAGAATCCATTGGCACTAAATTGAAAGGAAACATAGAGCAGTGAGTTGTGCTGACCTGAACCCTCTGGTCTTCCAAACTCCAAGTCTGGAAGCAGGGAGATGTGAACAGAAGTTTGGATTATACAGAACAATTGCAAAAATAACTCCATATGAGATGGGCATTGGAAGCAAGGCTCAGTGTTTGAAATCAAAGCTCACAGTGCAACTCTTCATGCAAGAAGGGAGGCAGAAACCATTGCCCATGACTATGGTTTACATTATCCACATAGAAAATGCACTAAAACCATAAAAATAATCATTTCAGCAAAGTTACTAGACAAAATATTAATATATAAAGCTCAATAGTTTTCATACAAGGTAATTTAAAATTAGAATTAGAGATATGGTAAATGAAAATTGTATGTTAAGCATAAAGAATATGGAAATAAATATGATATAAATATTAAGCTATGTAGAGAGAAAATGATCAGACATTACTGAAGACCATTTAAAAAGTCACAGATAAATGGAGAGAATATATAATTTTTATATAAAGTAATACTCATAAGGATACCAATTCTCCACTAAAAAATTATCTATAAATTAAATAGAATTCCAGTTAACCTCTCAGTAGAATTTTCCTTGGAACTTGACAAGCCAACATTACTAATCATATAAATAAAGGACATCTCATTTTTAAATGAAGTTGGCAAGCCCTGAAGGGAGACCTCTCACACACTATCACGGATAATAAAAAGCATACCTCACATTCCCCAACTAGAAGAAGCTACTTTATAGACTCCAGCAAAATGAAGGATTTCTTCTTGTCCATTAACAGCTCAGTCAGGGAAATAGCTCTTCACAGCTTCCTCTTTTCCCCTATGAAAGCGAGCCCATCTTCTCTGTTCCCCAGACTTGCCTGTAGTTTGCCATAGTTTGCTTGTCCTGAATTGTAATTCCTCTCCTATTCCTGAATAAACTCATTTTTCTGGTTTAAAAAAAAAAAACAACAACTTTGTTTTTTAAGGCCAATAATTGTAAACGATCACTAGGTGCCAAGGTAATTTTGCAAAAAGATATGATGTATGTAATGGCCCTACTTTACCCATTTATCAAGGGGATTCTTCCTGTTGGCTCTTTTATCATAAGAAGTATGCTATCAGAAAAGTTATTTAATTGGCTACATTTCTCAAATTTACTGATTTAAGAAAATATTCACTGAACTCATAATTATATTTTAAACTATTGTAGCTGTCAGTGAAAGTAAGTTTAACTGCTAAGCAGCCATCCTGGCTTGGCAGAATTTAAAATAGTCATCTATTCCTGTCATATTGTAAAGGAAAGTTTTCAGTGTTTTTTTTTTATCTAGGATTAATTTTAAACTTTCCATTATTTTGAAGGAAAAAAATTAACACAATAAAAACAATACATCCCTCCTGAATTGTTTTGTAAAATGTTTGGGTATTATCTTGCCCTAACTGTGCAGGTGTTCCAAAAGAAACACTTTTGTTCTGTGTTACTATTTTCAAAGGTAGCAATCCTGTTTGCTTACTTAGTTTTAAGGGGGCAGTTGTAACTGCTGCTTCTGTACTTCTCTCCTAGGCAGAATCCCTATTGTTTAAATTATCTAGAACGTCAGGCTCTAGCCCTTTCTGATGAACCCTCTGTGAATCTGTGATCCATTTAATATTTAACATATTAATATGGTGTATATTACTAATCTTTTTTTAAAATTTATTTTTACTTTTTTCAGTGTTCCAGGATTCATTGTTTATGCACCACACCCAGTGCTCCATGCAATATTTGCCCTCCTTAATCCCCACCACCAGGTTTACCCATCCCCCCACCTCCTTTCCCTCCAAAACCCTCACTTTGTTTCTCAGAGTCCACAATCTCTCATGGTTCATTGCCCCCTCTAATTTATCCCAATTCGCTTTTCCTTTCCTTCTCCTAATGTCCTCCATGTTATTCCTTATGCTCCACAAGTAAGTGAAACCATATGATAAAAGGTATATTACTAACATTATTGTTTAACTCATCTGAGCTAAATTTCTTTCTTTCCTAAAATAGAAATCTCCATAGGACCGTGTTCCAATATGTAAAACATGTGATGATAAGCACTCAAGTAATAAGTGTAAGGAAAGCAGTTGTGTCTTTCAGTATTACAAATGTATTTAAAAAATATCTGGCTCCTGGGATGCCTGGGTGACTCAGTTGGTTCAGCATTTGCCTTCAGCTCAGGTCATGATCCCAGGGTCCTGGGATCAAGTTCAGCATTAGGCTCCCTTCTCAGCCTGGGTCTGCTTCTCCTGCTTCCCTTTCTCCTCCTCCCTGCTCATGCTCTCTCATTCTTTCTTTGTCTCAGTCTCTCTCTGTCAAATAAATAAATAAACAAATAAACAAATAAATAAAAAAAAATCTTAAAAAAAAATCTGGCTCCTATGGTTATCCACTAGGACAATTTGAACTTTTCCTTAGGTTTTTTTTTTTTTAAGATTTTATTTATTATTTATTTGACAGAGAGGGAGGGAGAGAGAGAGAGAGAGATCACTAGTATGCAGAGAGACAGGCAGAGAGAGAGGGAGAAGCAGGCTCCCCGCTGAGCAGAGAGCCCAATGCGGGGCTCAATCCCAGGACCCTGAGATCATGACATGAGCTGAAGGCAGAGGCTTTAACCCACTGAGCCACCCAGGCGCCCCTTTTCCTTAGGTTTTAAATACTATTGTTGAGTCCAGATTGAGACCCTCCCCAGAACAACTCACAAAAGCCAGACTGGATGCAACAGCAGGAGGATTTATTTCCAGCTAGCTGGGGCTCCCACCTGCACATGCGACACAGCACAGTGCTAAGGCGAGAAGCCCCGCCTCTCCCCTTTGCAGCATTTTTATGCACTCAAGTAAACAAGCACATACATCACTACACACTTGGCGAGTTCCTTATTCTTTTTATGGCAATTACCTAGATCTATGCATTTCATTGGTGCACTTGAACAACTCAGGGGCTAGGCGTCACACAAGGAAGCGGAAGAATCTAAATTCCAGGAATAGTTTCACACCTAGCCTAGGCCTGTCTTTTTCTGGCTTAAAATGAAGCCTGTCATGGAGGAACAGTAATCTACACTAACTTATGGTTAGAATTAGTTACTTAAAACTGAACTCCACACTATCAAATTGCCTAATTCAGTGCTCAAGAAAAAATTCAACATTTCCTGGGAATATTTTTTGTTCCTGAAAAAGAAGTGACTTTGTTCACAGTTCATGTGGCAATCTACTTTTGTGGGTAAAATGCTGAATTCAAGAACCAAAATGGCTTGCTTCAAATTCTGGATCCACCACTTATCAGCTCTGTGGCAATGGGCAATTCTTTATTCTTTAATTTTCTTATTGGTAACAGGGATAGCACTATTACTCACTTCTTCACGTGGTTCTTATGAGAGTTAAATGACTTGGTGTACATGAGCCTCTTAGGAGGAGTGTCTGACAAAGCAAGCACTATCTGGGTGTCAGTTATGATGATCTAGTTGACTGAGCTGATGGTCTTGCTCAAGCTCCAGGAGTTCCCTTCAGAAGTACTAGAGATGTTTAGTGTAAACATATGAAGCCTAATGAAAGTAAATCAGAACTTCTCTGTGGTACAAACTCCAGATATTGATTTTATTGAAATGGAAGTCTAATTAGATAGAAAATATCCAAGTAAATGTCAGTCACATCAAAGAAGCCATTTTAATTTAGATTTCTACCTTTTTTTTTTTTTTTAGATTTTCATTTACTTGACAGAGAAGAGAGGCAGGCAGTGAGAGAGGGGGAAGCAGGCTTCCCGCTGAGCAGAGAGCCTGATGCGGGGCTCAATCCCAGGACCCTGAGATCATGACCTGAGTCAAAGGCAGAGGCTTTAACCCACTGAGCCACCTAGGTGCCCTTAGATTTCTACCCTTTTAATTTAACTAAAAGTCTATTGTTTATATCAATTCTTTGTCATTTGAAGATTTTTAAACACATGTCAGCAGGAAGTATGTACACACACATATGACTGTATATATATGAATATGTGTATACATACACACAACACATGTAGTATTTACAGTAGGACAACAATTAGTAAGTACATATGCAAAATATTTTACATGTATATTTGAAAAAGAATGTTCTAAGGAAGAATGTCATGCTTATATCTGACTTTTAGATACAATTTTTTTCTTGGAATTAATATAGACTGAATATGTTCCCTACTGAAACCTAAAGAGCAAAGTGAGTATTGGGAGATGTGGCCTTTGGGAGGTGATTAGATCATGAGGACGGATCCCCTCATTAATGAAATTAGTGCTCTTATAAAAGAACAGAAAAAGCTCCCTTGCCCCTTCAGTCATGTTAATTATAGTTAGAAGATGGCCATTTATGAATCGAGAAGCAGGTACTCACCCCACACAGAACATGACCATGTGGGCACTTTGATTTTGGACTTAGTAGCCTTCAGAGCTGTGAGAAGGATATTTTTGTTGTTAAAAGTCACTCATTCTGTAGTATTTTGTTATAGCAGCTCAAATAGAACATAAGTAACTTTAGACTTACAGAAAACTTGCAAAGATAGCGAAAGAATTTCCATATCCCCTTCAGCCAATTTTCCTAATGTTAATTTCTTATGTAACAATCACATGTTTGCTGAAACTAAGAAAATAATATTGGTACATCAGTGTTGACTTTACTATAGGCTTTATTCGAATTTTACCAGTCTTTCTACCAATGTCTTTTCTCTGTTCTAAGATCCAATCCAGGATATCACATTACATTTAGTCATTTCTCCTCAGTCTCCTCTGATCTGTGGCAGCTTCTCAGTTTTTTTTTTTTTTTTCATAACTTTGACAGTTTTGAAGAGTCCTGGTCAGGTATTCTGTAGACTGTTCCAGTTATAAATGATTTTTATGTGACTGATGGTATTAACAGTTCTTTTTATGTTCTGTCTGATCACTTTTGATTGTGTTTCTTGTGCCTGTGTAATGGACTGTAATTAAAATATATCACTTTTTCAATCATGGTTTTGAGCAGACACCTTATACCACGTATCATAATCTCTTAGCTTACCTTTTTTCTCTATTCCTGTGGCATCTGGCTGAACACGGGAAAAAGTGATAGCCTCACAGCCCCTCAACTTGGTCTTGCTGTCTTTCTTAAGGCTTCTGTGTTTCTGTGCGTGGGGAGACTGCCAAGCCTCAACGGTGTTGGTACATGTGTACCACCTCACTCATCCTTAACCAAGAAGGGACAGGGGATACAATGGCTATGAAACTCCCACAGTTCAGGAAGAAACTTCTCAGATGTATTTTATGTGCTTGCTTCATTCTATTCTTCTATTCTATTCTATTCTATTCTATTCTATTCCTATTCTAATTTGTATAGCTATGCAGTGTCTCCAGAGGCATCAAGCTCCAGTAGATCAGAGTCAAAATCAGTTAAAAAAATACTCTTGGATTGATTTTTATTCCTTTTATGTGTCACTCTTCCCACTTCTGACTCCAGTTTCCTTATTATAGGCTTTTTTTTTTTTTGTGGTGGGGGGAGTGGGGAGGTGATAATCAAGCTTAGACACAATAAAACAGAATAATTGAATAATTATTAAATTGTATATGAGTCCACCAGACAATATATGTAATATCCTTGGCCAACACTCATGATATATAGACTAACATTTACTGCATCTTCTTTCTAGGCATAGGAGAATACATTGGAACAAGGGGGAAAAGATATCTGATGTCTTTTCAGTTTACTCCCTTAAAGACCTACACAGGGAAAATGGAAAGAATAGTAATTCTACCATTGAAATTAATTAAGCACAGTGAAATCTCTTGGGCCTATAAAATTGGATAAAATAAAGTCAGAAGAAAAAAATCTCAGTAGACATATTTATCTAAATGTTGGCCTCTAAAATTAATCCACAAGGATAATAAAACCATAGATTAGGAAGATAAAAATTGGTCTTTATTCTCTATTTTATTTTGTATTTGCACCAAGAGACTATTAGAGGAAACAGTCATAACAAATTATTCTGTCATACCCAGGCATTCTTGTCTTTTATAGTTGGAAGAACTCAGCAGTAGCACAAAGAGAGATACATATTGGAACTTAGTGATAGACAATTATGAAATATTCTTTTTTTAGAGATTTTATTTGCTTATGTGAGAGGAAAAGAGAGAGAGAGAGCATGAGCGGTGTGAGGCACGGAGGGAGAAGAAGACTCACCACTAAAAAAGGAGCCTGATTCAGGGCTTGATCCCAGGGTCCTGGGATCATGAATCCTGGGATCATGACCTGAGCCTTGACTTAACCAACTTAGCCATCCAGGCGCCCAACTGTGAAATATTTCTTATGCCAGAGAAGGTAACAAACAAGGAATAGGACTTTCCCCATTGCCATGGATTATCAAACCCAATGTTCATTCATTTCTAGAAAACATCTTTCATACTCTGTACAAGACACTGCTGTAGACCCTGGGTAGAAGAGAATGAACAAAACGCATATGGCCACTGATATTGTGAACCTACACTTAGTGGGAGGGGAAGTGGATACTAAACAGTTGAGGACTTAAATTGGCAATACTTACAAAATGTGTTAAATGAATTAAGGAAAGCAATAGAGTAATCTCATAGAGAATAATACGTGTGGATTTATATTTAAATTAGTTAGGGAAGACTTCCCTTAAGAGTTAAGACTGAAACTGACACCCGAAAAATGGTTGACGTTTTCAACTGAAAGAAAAAGACTTCTGAAAATGAATGAAGGGAAATTTGAGAAATGAGATGTTGTAAGAGGTATTTTAATGGCAGTGGTTACTAGAAATTTTGCATGATTGTTAGAAACTCTTGAGCATGTTAAAGATTATTGAGATCCTGAGTGTCCAACTGATAATAAATTTTGATCCCTTTGACAGAATGAGGTGATAAATTTTCAATGAAGAAAAGAAATAGAAAGACTAGAAATGTAGTTACGTCTCCTAAATCCAATGACTGAAAAAAAAATGAGTTTGCACAAAATATATTAGAGTTGTTTTCCTTAAAGAAAAAGGAGACTTTATAATAGGATTTATAATATCAATTGGTTCTTTCTTGAAGTTCTATTACAATAGAGTAGCCTATGTAAGTATGATAAATATTCAACAAAAATTAATGTAAACAGTAATAATTTAAAAACATACATTTTTCTTACCATATGGCTTTCAGAAAATGAAGAACTTAAGCACGTATTTATTCCATGATTTATGTTTTTACTGACAATATTTATGTATTTCTCCACTAAGGCACACCTCCAGTTGATGTATTTGACAAAGAGGTGTTTGATTTCCACCCACGCTAGAGTTATCCACTTAATAGCAACTTCTTTTTTTTTTAATAGCAACTTCTGTAAGTTTCATAATCAATTATTTTCTTAAACTTTATAATTTGGCTTACTTGCTAATTTTGTGATCTTTTGTAGAAAGTAAGCTTTATTTTGTTCAGTGGATCTGCCCAGTATCTTTAATAGGCCTTTGTATTTCTTGAATGAAAACATTTCTTTTTAAGATTTAGTACTGATTTAACAATAAAGTTTCACAAAGTAGAAGCAAATATAAGTGTACATGTTAGCCTCAAAGCAAGCTCAGTTTTAGAACTATGTGAGGAAAAGACTGTGTGCCTTCAACTAAAGGAAAGGTGGTTTAATTCCTTTTACACCATAAAAAAAAATAAAGTTTGGAGACAAATGACCCACTTATGGTCATTCAGTTTTAAGAAGTAAGGTTAGGGGGAGATGTAGAGTATTCTGTCATAGAGTAGGGTTATTTCTATTAATATGGTTCATTTGCATTCTGTGCATTGAGTTTATGTAGATTCTTATGCAGAGTTATAAGAAAACTACTGATTGTTTTCATCTAGTAGATTCAAGCCTAGTTATACATTTTTATTTTTCTTTTTACTCTGCTTTTCCTAATTCATGAGGTCGCTGCATATTTGAGTTATAATTATTATAATTATACTTCTCTTCTGAACTATCTTTACTGTTCCCTTGATGACTGTTGCTTAATCAACATGATGAGACTTGCCTAATAAACTCCTCCTCTTGACATTATACTTAGGTTCTCAGTGGGGGATAGTGTATTATAGGGGTTAAGATTGCAGGCTCTGGCACCAGTCTGCACAGATCCCACTCCTGGCTCTATCACTTAGCAGTTGTGCAACCTTCAGCAAGTTATTTAATCTCTTTGAGCCTCAGGTCTTCACAGGTAATAGGAACATAATAAGAGTGTATAGCTCATATAGTTGTTGTAAGGACTACACAAGATAATTCATACTAAGAACTAGAAAAAATCTGATATATTATAAGCACCACATATAATGAAAAGAATTAATCATTTAATTCCTCAGGAATACTTCCCTGATCTTCCTGCAAGTTTAAATAGACTGTACTGTAAGCTCTCAGAGCATAATATAGCTCTCTTTTATAGCACTTATAACACTTGTACATTTCACATTTATTTGGATAATTTTTATTACATTTTACACACTCCTAATACTACAATCTCCATGACTGTACTGTGTCTTTTTCTTTTTCTCATTAGTACATTACATGACAGCCAGCACAATGCCCAACACATAGTAGATACTCATCATATAAGTGCTGAATATATTAAAGAGTGAATGGATAGATGAATGAATGAATAAATTTACATATTTGGTAACATCCTGTATTTGTATCATTTTCCCTATTCCATTTTACTAAGACCAAGTTATGGTAGGCAAAGTGCCAATTACTTCCTTTCTCCTTGCTGGTCTCATGCTATTTTCTTATGCTATGGTCTGATTTAATTATATTCAAATTCAATTAAGAATTAAAGGATAATATTTTTAATATTTTTATCTAACTCTGAATTACAAATATGCACAAATAATTCACATTCCCTCTAGAATACAGGTGCAAGTGACATTTGATAAGGTATATTTAGTGAAGGTAATAAAAATGATTCTTGCTTCTATCATTATAAAAGCAATGAACCTTGGTGCTAATGAGTCTATTTCTCAGAAATAATGTTTAGGAAGTTAAGAGAAGATGTTCTCAGGAGACATTAATTGTGGATCAAAGTTTAATTTTCAGACTTGAACTCAGGCAAATATATGTTTCCTTTCTTTTGTTTATTTATGGCTGAGTGAGATTCTTTAGGTCAAGTCACATTTCAATCGATTCTTCACAGACTTTAAAAAAGTTCTGTGTTCCTTAGTAGATAGACGTTCTGATGGGTATGCTCTAGTTTGAAAATCTAAAAGTAAGGTAAACAATATACTTACAATTAGGTAGGTGTTAATTGCTTTTTCTAATTGAACAACAGTAAATACATGTTTCCTTTTAACTGAAGAAATGCTCTATAAACTTATCTGCCCATATAATCTTAAAGAGAATTAAAAGTTAAAAATGTTTCATAATCACCTTAAGATATTTTAAAAACTAGTATTAGAACCCTCAAAGGAGTATATATTTATATTATTATTATACATATTATATATACACACACATTTTTATAGCAGAGAATCCATACATCAAAAACTTTAGTAAAGTTTTGGAATGGAATAGAAGAAACTACTTTGACTCTAAAATATTTGTCTGCACATATTTATGGTGCTTATTGTATAAGGCTATCTTTTGGATTCATTCAATAAAAAATTAAAATAAAAAATTAAGGATCTTGACCAATAAGACAAATCATCTATGACCCAGTTAGGTGATGGCCAGTTTCTCTTGGAATCCAGTTTGCTGTAAAATATAGGCTCATTAACTCTCAGAACCACTTGCCACAAAGAGAAATAGATATTGAGGGACTTTGGTTAGTAAAACTTTAAAATACTATCTTTTTTTTCAAATTAAATTTTCTAAGGTACTCAGGTATTACTAAAACGTCCTTCCTTCAAATTCTAAGGATATATGCACTACCAACTTTGTTTAAATTGAAATTAAACTTATTTCAGATTATAGTAAATAATTTAAAGTAGCCTACTCATTTTATGTAGCCAACATAGCTGTTAACAACAATATAGATTGAGTAATTAAAAACTAAAGGTATTTATAGACCAATTTTACTCTATTAATACAAATGAGAAAACATATGTAAATATTAGAAATCTAAATTTAATTCTTTACTAACAGAATTATTGATGAGTATCTTTTAGATTTTAATAGTAGAGATCTTTTTTTGTATCCAAGGCATTTTTCTGTAATAGTTTATAAGGCTCTATTTTTTCCCTTATTCTTTTTTTACTCCTTATTCTTAATAACATATAATACATTGTGGATCTTTCACAACTTAACTATTCTATTGAATGACATCCATGTTGTTTTATTATAGAAGTGTATTTCCTTCCCTAACTCAATCATGATACCACAATTTCTGACAGCTGTAGGGATAAGATACATCGCTATTTTTGTCTTTTGGCACCACTTTCAACAATTCCCAGCTGGAAACTAAAATATCTTCCCTTTGGTCTGGATAGAGTCAGCTTCCCCTAATTCACATAACTTGCATAGAAAATTAGATATCTGAACAAATATGTCATTTTCTTAGGGAAGGTGATTGTGTGAGTGAAGTCTAGAGAAGAAACTCACATAGGTCAGAACAGCAATGATGATGACAACAACCACACCATCATTATCATCATGATAAGACTAGTTAAGTAGAAAGTATCATGCTCAATGTTGTAGTATTAGTGTTATTCTTTTATAGAATAATTATATATCATATATGTTATTTTATATAGAGTAGTGCACAATATCAAAACTACCATTTAACATTGTTCTAGAGGTGCCAAGTAATAAAATAAAATGTAAAAAAAAGATAGTTGCAGTATTCAAAAGAGAAGATAGATATAGCCATCAAATGGAAATTAAAATGACCCAGGAAATTTGGAATATTTCTGGGAAATGATCTTCCTCTAGCTATAGTCATCAAATGGAAATTAAAATGACCCAGGAAATTCGGAGACATCAATAAATTTTTGGGTAAATGTATGAGTGCATACATGTTTGAAATTAGCATACTCTTAGACAACTCAAAATCTTTAACGTAGACTTTTTATTACTTAAAAAAAAAAAACCCAGGATGTGGCAGGGGGTCACTGGAATGGTATACAGGAAGACAGATGAATCTAACTGTACTACGGATATTTGATATGACCATACTGAAGGGGAAAGGAAAAAACAAACAAAGAATGCAAAAAGGAGCTTACCTATATAACTTTGGAAGGCAGTGTTTTGACTGAAAACTGTAAAGCTAAAAACAAAAGAATCTATATGTACACAATGTACTCTATTTGGTAAATTTTGTTTTGATAAACGTATGGGTTAGCAATTCTGAAGCCATTGCACATTGAGGTTGAACAAGTAAGTAAAAAGATAATTGATTTCAGGATTCAGGTTTTTCCTTTTCAGAAAGGGAAGTTATAAATAATCAAGAAGGAAAGGCTAGAATGAGCCTCATGGTACTTGATTAGAGCCAGATACCTCTAATAAATTTATGTTTAGCTTAATATGCATATACAGATGGATAGGTTCTGAACCAGGTATATACATGTATATGTGAGTATATATAAATTAGTATAATATATTCTCTGACCATTGAGATATCCTAGAAATGATTGTACTCCAGTAGCAGTAAGCACATTGGTGCCCAGACTTGGTTTCTAAATTACATTCTCCAGTGAAAGGAACTAGAGAGGCTTGGAGAAAATGCCACAGCATAGGACTGGAACAGGGAAAATACAAGATGAGTCTTGAGTATTATATAGTACCAGAAGGTAATGCAGTGCTCAATTGACAGCACAATAACAGCAAAAATGTGGGAGTAAAGAAAGAACAGAAGAAACAATATAAACTGTTCCCAATGGCTATAGCTTAACAAAAATTAAGCACAGAAAATATAATGTATAGTAGATTATAACCTAACATATAAAATAAATATATATGAGTCTAACTAATATATGTGATTGAATAAATAAATAAATGTAGGAGAAGATGCAAGTTCTCTTAGAGATTAACTTCAATAATATATCTAGATATTCCCCCTCCAAGAGGTAGTGCTTAACTCCCAGGGTGTGTAGAAATGTCCGTGGTAAACTTAGGGACTCACGTCTAAAGAATATAGAAAAGCAACAACAGTAGCTTTATTCATATTACGGAAACCAATAAAACACCACCTGAACCAAGTGATAAAGGTTAGTATCACCAATGATGTCATGTAACCTGAGAAATAATGTAATGAGAAGCATTTGTTTCCTGAATGCTGTTCTTTTTAAAGATACACGACCCTCACATAATTAAGACCAAAACCATCAGACAAAGTGAAATTGAAGGAAAATCAACAAAAAAACCTGAATAGTACTCCTCAAGTGTTAAGGTTGTGAAAAACAAGGAAAAACAGATTCTGTCACAAACCAGAGGCAGCTAAGAAGCCATGATGGGTAAATACAATGTTATAACATGTAGATTGGATCATGGGACATAGAGAAGAAATTACTGAAAACCAGTTATGTACAATTAAACATAGTTTAATTAACAGTAATATGTCAGTGTTGGTTTTGTAATTTCATAACACTGACAGTGGTACCACAATAATATGATATTAATAGGAAAAACTTAGTAGGTGTATATGGCAACTCTGCATTGCAGAGTTGCATTGCATTGTAATACATTGCAACTTTTATGTATATAGGGGATTATTTCAAAATATAAAGATTATTAAAATAAAAATTCAGTGATTGAGGTAAAATAAAATTATTCAAATCAATGATCAAAATTAGAAATTAGAAAAAGTCAGCAAATAATAAAAGTTATCAGAGGTAAATTAATAAAGATAAGAATATAAATGATTTAGAAAATAGAAAAAAATTGGTCATATCAATGAAATCAAAAGCTGGGTCTGAAAAAAATTAGTAAAACTAATAAGCTTCTAGTTAGTCTTATTAAGACACAGTGGAACTTAGGGTTCCTGGGTGGCTCAGTGGGTTAAAGCTGCCTTCGGTTCAGGTCATGATCTCAGGGTCCTGGGATCTAGCCCCGCATTGGACTTTCTGCTCATCAGGGAGCCTGCTTCCCTCTGCCCCCCCCCCCCGCCTCTCTGCTTGCCTCTCTGCCTGCCTGTGATCTCTCTCTCTCTCTGTTAAGTAAATAAATAAAATCTTAAAAAAAAAAAGACACAGTGGAGCTGAACAAAATCAAGAAATAAGAGGGGGGTGGAAGAAATAGACTGATATAGTCAATTGATTGTGGCAAAGGTATCCAAGCAATTCAGTGGCAGAAGGATAGTATTTTCAAAATAATAAGACAATTGTGCATCTGTATGGAAAATAAAATCTAACTTTATTTTTTAATTAATTAATTTATTTTTCCCCCAAATACATTTATTTCATTTTTTCAGTGTTACAAGATTAATTGTTCATGCATCACACCCAGTGCTCCCTGCAATATATCCCTTTCTCAATACCCACCACCAGGCTCCAAAACCCTCAGTTTGTTGCTCAGAGTCCTCCATTTCTCATGGTTCATCACTCCCTCTGATTTTCCCTCATTCACTCTTTCTTTCCTTCTCACAATGCCCTCTGTGATTTTCCATATGTTCCACACTTGAGACCATAAGATAATTGACTCTCTCTGCTTGACTTATTTCACTCCACATAATCTCTTACAGTCCTGACCATGTTGATAGAAAAGTTGAGTATTCATTCTTTCTGATGGAGGCATAATATTCCATTGTATATATGGACCATATCTTCTTTATCCATTCATCTGTTGAAGGTCATCTTGGTTCTTTCCACAGTTTGGCTATTATGGCCATTGCTGCTATGAACATCGGGGTACATGTTGGCCCTTCTTTGTATTGCATCTGCTTCTTTGAGGTAAATATTGCCGGGTCATAGGGTAGCTCTATTTTTAATTTCTTGAGGAATCTCCACACTGTTTTCCAAAGTGGCCGCACCAGCTTGCAATCCCACCAACAGTGTAAGAGAGTTCCCCTTTCTCCACATCTTCTCCAGCATTTGTTGTTTCCTGTCTTATTAATTTTGGCCATTCTAACTGGTGTAAGGTGGTATCTCAGTGTGGTTTTGATTTGAATCTCCCTGATGGCTAAAGATGATGAACATTTTTTCATGTGTCTGTTCGCCATTTGTGTATCTTCTTTGGAGAAGTGTCTGTTAATGTCTTCTGCCCATTTTTTGATGGGATTATTGGTTTTGTGAGTGTTGAGTTTGAGGAGTTCTTTATAGATCTTACATATCAGACCTTTGTCTGTAATGTCATTTGTGAATATCTTCTACCATTCTGTGGGTTGCCTGTTTGTTTTGTTGACTGTTTCCTTTTCCTTTTCAGAAGCTTTTCATCTTGATGAAGTCCCAAAAGTTCATTTTCACTTTTGTTTCCTTTGCTTTTGGAGACCTGTCCTGAAAGAAGTTGCTGTGGCTGATGTCGAATAGGTTACTGCCTATGTTCTTCTCTAGGGTTTTGATAGACTCCTGCTTCACATTGAGGTCTTTTATCCATTTTGAGTTTATCTTCGTGTATGGTGTAAGAGAATGGTCAAGTTTCATTCTTCTACATATAGTTGTCCAATTTTCCCAGCACCATTTATTGAAGAGACTGTCTTTTTTCCACTGGATATTTTTTCCTGCTTTGTTAAAGATTATTTGACCATAGAGTTTTGGGTCCATGTCTGGGCTCCCTAATCTGTTCCACTGGTCTATGTGTCTGTTTTGTGCCAGTACCATTCTGTCTTGGTGATCACTGCTTTGTGGTAAAGCTTGAAATCAGGCAATGTGATGCCCCCAGCTTTGTTTTTCTTTTTCTACATTTCCTTAGGGATTTGGGGTCTTTTCTGGTTCCAAACAAATTTTAGGATTGTTTGTTCCAGCCCTTTGAAGAAAACTAGTGGAATTTGGATCGGGATGGCATTGAAAGTATAGATTGCTCTGGGCGGTATAGACATTTTAATGTTTATTCTTCTGATCCATGAGCATGGAATGCTTTTCCACCTTTTTGTGTCTTCTTCAATTTATGTCATGAGCGTTCTGTAGCTCCTCGAGTACAGATCTCTTACCTCTTTGGTTAGGTTTATTCCCAGGTATCTTATGGTCCTTGGTGCTACAGTAAATGGAATCGATTCTCTAATTTCCCTTTCCATATTTTCATTGTTAGTGTATAGGAAAGCAACTGATTTCTGTGCATTGATTTTTGTATCCTGCCACATTACTGAATTGCTGTATGAGTTCTAGTAGTTCAGGGGTGGAGTCTTTTGGGTTTTCCATATAAAGTATCATGTCATCTGCGAAGAGAGAGAGTTTGACTTCTTCATTGCCAATTTGAATACCTTTTATTTCTTTTTGTTGTCTGATTACTGTCGCTAGGGCTTCTAGAACTATGTTGAACAAGAGTGGTGAGAGTGGGCATCCTTGTCATGTTCCTGATCTCAAAGGGAAGACTGTCCGCTTTTCCCCATTGAGAATGATATTTGCTGTTGACTTTTCATACATAGATTTTATGAAGTTGAGGAATGTTCCTTCTATCCCTATACTTTGAAGAGTTTTGATCAGGACAGGGGCTGAATTTTGTCAAATGCTTTTTTTGCATCAATTGAGAGGACCATGTGGTTCTTCTCTCTTCTCTTATTGATTTGTTCTATCACATTGATTAATTTGCGAATGTTGAACCACCCTTGCATCCCAGGGATAAATCCCACCTGGTCATGATGAATAATCTTTTTAATGCACATTAAAAGATGTTGGATCCTATTAGCTAGGATCTTGTTGAGAATATTAGCATCCATATTCATCAGAGTTACTAGTCTGAAATTCTCTTTTTTGATAGAATCTTTGCCTGGTTTGGGGATCAGTGCAATGCTGGCTTCATAGAAAGAGTCTGGAAGTTTTCCTTCTGTTTCTATTTTTTGAAACAGTTTCAGGAGAATAGGTATTATTTCTTCCTTGAATGTTTGGTAGAATTCCCCAGGGAATCCATCAGGTCCTGGACGCTTATTTTTTGGGAGGTTTTTGATGACTGCTTCAATCTCCTTACTAGATATTGGCCTATTCACGTTGTCAGTTTCTTCCTGTTTCAGTCTTGGAAGATTATGGGTTTCTAGGAATG
>CM053608.1:19125453-19171073 GCA_028646535.1 Procyon lotor
TCCTTTCTCATGGAGGCATAATATTCCATTGTGTATATGTACCATATCTTCTTTATCCATTCATCTGTTGAAGGGCATCTTGGTTCTTTCCACAGTTTGGCAATTGTGGCCATTGCTGCTATGAACATTGAGGTACATGTGGCCCTTCTTTGTAATGCATCTGCTTCCTTGGGGTAAATACCCAGTAGTGCGATGGCAGGGTCATAGGAGGGCATTGTGAGAAGGAAGGGAAGGGTGAACGGGGGGAAACCAGAGAGGGAGATGAACCATGAGAGACTGTGGACTCTGAGCAACAAACTGAGGGTTTTGGAGGGGAGGGGGGTGGGGGTTGGGCGAGCCTGGTGGTGGGTATTGAGGAGGGCATGTACTGCATGGAGCACTGGGTGTAGTGCAAAACAATGAATCTTGTAACACTGAAAAAAATAAATAAATAAATTAAAAAAAATTAACAGAATAAAATATATATATTTATCTTAAAAAAAAAAAGAAACGACTCATTTGTATCACTTTTTTGACTTAATCAAGAGGAGCCAATACCATGGATCACCCAAGATTAATGGACTTTGACTTGGTTCTGTGATTGTACAGAATTTGAGATTGTATAGTTTGGGAAGATATGAGTGCTTTTTTCTGAGATGCAGAAATTGGACTGAATATTTGATCCTAAAAATGCTGACCCTGGACAGTATGGCTGTTTACCAAATATCTCTAATTCTCCCATTGTCAAGCATATAATGGTATTCCCTGCCTGGTTGAAACTCGTGATTGCATATCTTACTTTGATCAGTGCAAAGTGAACAAAAGTGATATGTCTCACTTCCAGTTGGAAACCTTAAAAACTACTGTGTAATTCACTATAATCCCTTTACCTTGACCAAAACACTGTAGATGCATGTGATAAGGTGGAGGCTTTACCAGTGTCTATTCCAGAGTGAGTGAAATAAGCAGTTCCTTTTTAATCTACATTGGACATGTAGAGCAAACAAGATTTTTTTTTTCTGTGAAGCCACTAAGATTTTGGGGCTATTTCTTCCAGCAGCATAACTTAGTCCATCCTGATAAAATATTACTAGATTAATTATTCAATACAAAGGACTCACTGATCACTCTTTTTAATATTAATTTATCCCCATAGTTCTTCTAATTTTTCATATACACATTGCTTTTTATTATAAAGAAAAATGAAAATTTGAGGGAGAAATATGTGACAAACAGATTAATAATTCAAGAAAACATATCACTGACAGTTAAATATCAATCAGAAGCTAAAATTCAGCTTTCATTTTAATTCAATGAAATTTTAATGCAATGGAAAACACACCTGAGTTTAGGCAGATGGTTTTTAAATATATTTATTAGGAACTGCCCATTTACTCCTTTCTTGAATGTGGTTGGTATATACTCTTCTCTTAAATGATCCTAGGGATATGAGAGAATACATTTCTCTAACTATTATCTTCATTTAATAATATTGAAACGGATGTCCTGTGAAGAATCCAACTTAAAAAGAAATTTAGTATATGATATATTTTTGTGGAATGCATTTCCTTTTTCCCCATCTTGTGATGAAGAAATATTTTATTTATAAATCTAGAAGGATTTGTCCCATTAAAGAGCATATTCGACATAATAATACAATATTCTCATTAGTCCTATCTTTTAACTTTATAAAGTCATAGAGTGCCCTGAATAACCCAGTTAAATGGATGATCAGTAAATAGTGCAGCATATTCCTATGTAGTTGTCACATCCAAAGGACTTTGGCCTATATGTCAACTAGCCAAGCAGCAAATATGCTCCACGTGAAGAAACATTGAGAAATATTTCTTATGTATTAATTCCCAGCATTGATGGATGAAATAGCTAAGCATAATTAATGTAGCACTTTAAGCAGATTTGTATGTATCAGTTCTGTCATCTTTCATTTTATTGAAAGAAATTTGGAAGAATTGTGTTAGAGCAAAGAAAGGAAAGATTAATTTTGATACAAGAAATTAAACAGTTTACCTTTGAGATCCTTTAAAAAATAGTGGCAGAAGATTTCTTAACACTAAAAGGAAAATATTAATCACAATCACAAGTCTGGTAAGTTATAATTTCAATTTATGGATGTTAAAAATTAAAAGAATACAACTAAAATTATGATTGATGAAAAGAGGCTAATTACTGTGCTTAATTCACTGGTCCAAGTAAATATTAAAATATTTAATTTTATTAAATTAAATTAAATTTAATTAATTAAGGTAGTTTAAAACATATTCTTGGGAAGATAATATATTTCAGGAATATATTTCAGAATATATGTAAATTCTTAGGAAGTCCATATATAATGCAATTCTGTGTGTATGTGTATATCTATATACACACACATAGAACTTATGTGTTTATATATATACATAAATAGTATATGTACTATTCTATAATAGTATAAATGATATTCATATATATAAATAAATAAATTTATCCCCTTTGTAAATGTTTGGCTTCTTGTATTACTACACATAAACCTCATGTGATGGCAAAAGTGATAACTCTAATTCAAAAAAGTACCAACCAGTAGAAGGGACATAAAAACAGACCAAATGATATTAAAACTAAGAAGCTTAAGTGCTTTGTTATTCAGTACGCCAGTGATGTAGAGAAGTAGTGCGCTCCATTAAAAGTTATTTTTCCTAAGATTTTGTCAATTTTTTGACATATTTTTTAAAGATTTTATTATTTTTATGTGTACGCACGCATTTGGGGAGTGCAGAGTGAGAAGCAGACTCCCCACCGAGCACAGGGAGCCCACTGAGGTTTCAGTCTCAGGACCCCTGAGATCATGACCTGAGCCAAAGGCAGATGCTTAAATGACTGAGCAACCCAGAGACCCAATTTTTTTTTCAGACACCCATTTTTTGACATGTTTACTAAATATCTCTGCAAATATCAATTCCATTCACTCTTTTTTACTGATCTCACTTGTTTGGAAAAATAATTACATACTTAGATTCTTGCTAGAAACAGGAGATGCAATGCAAATATAAACAAAATTTAGAGTTAATAAAAAATGTTTCAATTTGGTATATAGTAAAGATGACTTCCAAATCAATGATGAAAAGAATTTCTGCTCAACAGATGGTTTTCCAAAAAACAGTCGACCAAAAAAAATGGCTTACTTCCCTGTTCCACTTTAAAAAATAATTTCTAGGCAGAGCAATGAATTCAATGTAAAATTAATAAAATCACTAAATTATAAGAATTCCATTGTAAAATATGGGTAGTCTTTTAAGTAAGGTACGATATCCAAAACACTTTAACATATTTATTAAACACACATACACACTCATCTATGTACACACTAAGATAGAAATATGGATTTTCAGTGCAATAGTGACTTGAAATAATTACAAATATTCCATATCCATGAATAAGAAAACTATAACAAAAGATAAACACTTATAAATTATGAATACATACAGTACATATATTTGTATATCACATCTGTATGTGTCTATATATATACCACATTATGTTTAGTTGTTGTTTCTTTGTCTTTGTTTTGTCACAATTTCTCAGTCTTCCCTAGTTTTTGATTACCTTGACACTTGAAGAATACTGGCCAAATATTTTGTAGAATACCCCTCAATTTTTTTTTTCTGATGTTTTCCTTATTTCTAGATGAGGTTTATGGATTTGGAGGAAGAAGCTACCACTCTCACAACAAATCTGTGGAACTTGCTAACAAAATGATATATCAGTTATGATGTTAAGCTTATCTGGTTAAGTAGTGTTTGTCAGGTTTTGGGTTTTTTGTTTTTTTCTATTGTGAAGTTCCTTTTTTTCTGCCCTTCCATTCTATACTCGGAAAAAGTCATTGTGCACAGCTGGCACATAACGAATGGGAGTATGTTTCCATCTTCTTGAAATAGAAATATCTGCATAAATAATTTGAAAGTCCTCTACACAGGAGATTTGTCTGCTCTTCCCAATCACATGCTTATATATGAAATTGAGGTTATTCATTTCATACTTTGGGATGTACTCAGTCCTATTTAATTTATTTTATTGCTCAAATTGGTGGAGATTTGGCTGGTGGGAGTTGTTTAGTTGATTCCTGTGTTCTTTTGACATACAACTGTCCCGGTGTGAGTGTGTGTGTGTGTGTGTTTGTGTGTGTGTGTGAGACATTGCCTTACTTTCAGGCACCACATGATGCATCAAACTCATTTTGTATGTTCTTTACCAAACCTCAAAATCATCCAATTCTCCGAAGAGCCCACAATCCTTTTTTTAGAGAAGTGGTGTTAGAAAACAAGATCTGGGACTACTAAGGTATGATTGTTGGGACTATTGTTTCTTTTAGGATAGCCATCTAAGTTGGCAAAACAAGGAAATATGTACACCCAGAGCAAGGAAATATACTTATGTGCATTAATCAATGCATATACATATATTTTAAATATTTCCATATGTATCATCTATATTTAAATGAAGTTAAACATGAGTTCATCCTCATGTCTCCAACACCGATCCATTATCACATGGATGATTCTGACTTTTTTTTTTTAAAGATTTTATTTATTTATTTGACAGAGAGAGAGAGAGAGAGATCACAAGCAGGCAGAGAGGCAGGCAGAGAGAGGGGGAAACAGGCTCCCTGCTGAGCAGAGAGCCCCATGTGGGGCTAGATCCCAGGACCTTGAGATCATTATCTGAGCCGAAAGCAGAGGCTTTAACCCACTGAGCCATCCAGGTGCCCCTGATTCTGACTTCTTCCCTTACTTTTCTATAAACTATTTCTTCAGTGGTGAAAAACCTGGCTCTCACCATCCACTGACCATTAATTCGTTGTTTGATTCCATTATATATAAATAATTGTTTTGTAATTGTTAACCTATACTCCTATGTGACACAACTTTATCAGCAATAGTACAGTGCTTACGTACCATTCCTTTTGCCTTAGTCCTATAGACACCGCTTACTTCCAGGTTATTTTGATCACACTGTTTTTCTCTACGCTCTTCAGTGAGGTTATTTCATGCATTTTTAATGCAATTAGTTTATATTTTTTGTCACGATCTGCATCCCACCCTGTGATCCACCAACTCCCTAAATAACTTTTCACTGTGTAAACTGAGTCTCTTTTTGCACTTAAAAGTTATATAGTTTAATATATACACCATTTGCAGTATTGTATAAAATATTTTCACCTCCAGAAAACAATCCCTGTGCTTCTCTGTTCAATTTTCCACCCTTCACAAACACTTGACAGCTACTAATCTGTTCACTGTCTCTAAGGCTTTGTCTTTTGCATCAGGTCATAGCACTGGAATCATACAGTATATATATAGCCTTTTCAGGTTGACCTCTTTCACTCAGCAGTATGTATTAAAGCTTAATTTATGTATTTTTGTTATTGTATACTGCATTTATTTTTACAATTAGTAATATTCCATTTTATAGGTGAATAGCAATTTTCTATAGATTCACCCATTCACCCAAAGCTGAAGGACAGCTTTGTTTCTTGTTTGGGTCAAATATGAATAAAATTTCTATAAATATTCACATGACGTTTCCTAGTGTGAATATGTTTTCACATCAGTTAAGTAAGAACACAAAAAAGTGATCACGATATATGGTAAAACTGTGTTTAGCTTTGTAAGAGACTGTCAAATTGTCTTCCAGAGTGGTGGCACCACTTGTACTCCCACGAAAACTGAATGGGAGTTTCTTTCGCTTCACATCTTTACCACTTATTGATATTTTCAGTATTAGGATTTAATAGGTGTGTAATGATATATCATTTTTAAAATTTGTATTTACATAATAATAAATGGTATTGGTTATCTTTGCATATGCTTATTTGCCATCTGTATACATCCTTTGGTGAGATGTCTGATCATATTTTGCCCATTTTTATTCCTTTTGGTTCCCTGGTTGTCTTATTATTGAATTTTATGAGTTTTTTTTTTTTCTTAAATTTTATAAGTTTTAATTTCAGTATAGTTAATATACAGTGTTATATTAGTTCCAGATGTATAAATAGTGATTCATCAGTTCCATATATTATGTAGTGCTCATCAAGATAAATATATTCGTAATCCCCTTCACTTGTTTCACACATCCACCCACCCACCTCCCCCTGGTAACCATCAGTTTGTTTTTTTATAGTTAAACGTCTGTTTTTTGCTCTCTCTCTCTTTCTTTGTTCATTTGTTTTGTTTCTTAAATTTTGCACATGACTGAAATTATATGGTATTTGTCTTTCTCTGATTGGCTTATTTTGCTTAGCATTATAGGCTCTAGGTCCATCCATGTTGTAAATGGCAAGATTTTGTTTTTTTTTTATGGCTGAATAAAACTCCATTATATATATTTGTGTATGTTGATTTTTTTATCCTGCAACTTTAATAAATTCATCTCTCAGTTCTAGTAGTTTTTTGATGGAGTCTTTCAGATTTCCATATAGAGTATCATGTCACCTGCAAATATTGTAAGTTTTACTTCTTCCTTACCAATTTGGATGCCTTTTATTTCTTTCTGTTGTCTGATTGCTGCGGCTAGGGCTTCTAGTACTAAGTTCAATGAAAGAACAGAGAATGGACATACTTGTCTTTTTCATGACCTTAGAGGAAAAGCTCTCTGTTTTTCCTCATTGTGTATGATGTTACTTGTGTGTTTTCATATAAGGCCTTTATTACACTGAAGTGTATTTGCTTCTAAACCTACTTGTTGAGGGTTTTTATCATGAATGGATGTTGTATTTTGTCAAATGCTTTTTCTGCCTCTATTGGAATGATCATGTTTTTTTTTTTTAATTTAATTTTACTTTTTCAGTGTTCCACGATTCATTGTTTATGCACCACACCAAGTGCTTCATGCCATACGTTCTGTCCTTAATACCCACCACCAGGCTTGTGGTTTTATCCTTTCTTTTATTGATGTGATGTGTCACAATGACTGATTTGCAGATATTGAACCACTCTTGCATCTCAGGAATGAATCCTACCTGAACATGGTGGATGATTTTTTTTTTTTTTTTTTTTTTGGTGGATGATTTTTTTAAAGGTACTGTTGCATTCAATTTGCCAGTATTTTGTTGAGAATTTCTGCATCCACGTTCATCAGGAATATTGGCCTGCTGTTCTCTTTCTTTGTGGTGTCTTTATCAGGTTTTTGTATAAGGGTAATGCTGGCTTCATAGAAAGAATTTGAAGAATTTCTTCCTCTTGTATTTTTTGGAATAGTTTGAGAAGAATAGGTATTAACTCTTCTTTAAATGTTTGTTTAATTTGCCTGTGAAGCTTCTCAATACTGGACTTATATTTGCTGGCAGAAGAACTTCTTGTATTTTTTAGATACAAATTTATACCAGATATGTGTTTTGCACAAATTTTCTCCCAGTTTGTGGAATGTCTTTTTATTCTCTTGATGTATGTCTTTCAGAGTAGAAGGATTTAATTTTAATGTAGTTCACATTACATTTTTTATTTTATATATTGGAATTTTATTATTGTACTTTTAAAAAACCATAACCAAACCCAAGGTTTTCATCTAGATTTCTACTATGCTTTCTTCTAAAAGCTTTGTAGTTTTGCATTTACATTTAGGTCCATGATTGATCCATTTTGAGTTTATTTTGTGAACAGTATAAGTTCTATATCTAGGTTCATTTATTTGCATGTGAATTTTCATGTGTCCCTGTGCATTTGTTGAAGAGAATATCCTTTCTCATTTGAATATTATTTGCATCCTTGTCAAAAAATCAGTTGATTACATTCATGTGGTTCTATTTCTGACATCTCTAGTTTGTTTTATTGACCTATATGTCCATTACTTTGCCAATACCATACTGTTTTGATTACTGTGATTTTCTAGTAAATTATAAATCAGGTAGTGTGAATCTTCCAGCTTTGTTGTTCTTTCATGCTTGTTCGCTATTCTAAGTTCTTTGTCATTCCATATATTTTTTAGAAACTGTTATTCACCATTGACAAATAGGTTGCTGGGATTTTCATTTAGATAAAGTTGAATGTATCAATCAGTTTTGGAAGAATTTACATCCTAAAATACTTATAAACTTCTGATCTATAAGTATAGGAAGTTCCACAATATTTAGTGTTCTTGCAAATGGTCGTTTTACTTTTAAAAATTTTAAATATATAAATTTTTCATTATGAATATTTAGGAATGCAGCTGACTCTTGTTTACTGATTTTGAATACAGCCACCCTGTCACACTTATCAGTTCCAGGAGTTTATACTTTGATATTTTCTTTTTATCTTTTTATTTTTCCCCTTCCTTCCTTCCTTCCTTCCTTCCTTCCTTCCTTCCTTCCTTCCTTCCTTCCTTCCTTCCTTCCTTCCTTCCTTCTTTTTTTCTCCCTCCTTCCCTCTCTGCCTCCCTTCCTTCCTTCCTTTTCTTCTTCTTCTTCTATTTAACTTTGGTATTTTCTATATGATAATCATACCACATGTAAACAAAGACAGTTTTATATCTTTATTTCAATCTGGATACATTTTACTTCCTTTTTTTTTAGACTTTTGCTTCAACTGTACTTTCCAGACTGGTGAAAATAATAAGTAACACTAATAGAAGTTGACTAAAATAGTGTGGTTTTATACTACATTTATGGTAAAAATCACATTAATATAACAATCACAGATAATAAGTTTTTTTTAACTCTTTTCCTTCATTTGACAGATAAGTTTAATACAGACTATACCTTCCATAACACATAGTGACAAATTCCCCCCAGCATGATAATTGCTAATAGCTTGTCATTTCTATTTCAGTTGATTATCTATGAAATGAGTTGTGTTCATCCTCATGCCTATTTATACTAGTTTTAGCTTTTTTATGCACAATTATTGTAGATTAAATATTAGTTAAACCACTGAGATATGAATTAGGAAGATGGAGTGTCATCATTTATCTAAAAACTACAGCTTTCCAATTATTTGGATTTCGTAGATAAATATGATTGATTAAACAAATATATGTAAGGTCGTGAATTTCTGTGAAGATAAGCGATATCTTTGTAAAAACTGGAGGGAAATTATAACCAGGTATCATTTTTCTACACTTCTACTGTTACAAAATTGTCTTGAGTTTATCAGTGCATTTTAGATAGAGTAAAACTGGAATCATGAAGTCCCAATAGTTTGTTTTTGCTTTTGTTTCCCTTGCCTCAGGACACATATCTAAAATAAGTTGGTATGGCCTTTGTCAAAGAGGTTATTGCCTGTGTTCTCCTCTAGAATTTTTATGACTTCATGTCTCACATTTAGGTCCTTAGTCCATTTTCATTTTGTTTTGGTGTATGGTATAAGAAAGTGGTCCAGTTTTTACAATACCATTTGCTGAAGAGACTTTTTCCATTGGATAGTCCTTCCTGGTTTATCAAAGATTAATTGACCATGTACTTGTGGGTTCACCCCTGGGCAATAAAATACCTCTGCACATTGAAGAAAACAGTCAACAAAACTAAAAGGCAACCTTCAGAATGGGAAAAAATATTTGCAAATGACATATCTGGCAAGGGTTAGTATCTAAAATCTATAAAAAACCTATCAAAATCAACACTCAAAAAAACAAATAATCCGGTTTAGAAATGGACAGAAGACATGAATAGACAGTTTTCCAAATAAAACATCCATATAGCTAACAGACACATGAAAAGATGCTCAACATCACTCATCATCAGAGAAATACAAATCAAAACTATAGTCACCTCACACCTGTCAGAATGGCTAAAATTAACAGCACAAGAAATGACAGGTGCAGGTGAGGATATGGAGAAATAGGAACCCTCTTTCCCTGTTGGTGGGAATGCAGACTGGTGCAGGCACTCTAGAAAACAGTATTGAGAGTCCTCAAAAATTGAAAAATAGAACTACCCTGTGATCCAGCAATTGCACTACTAGGTATTTACTCAAAGAATAAAAAATACTAATTCAAAGGGATACCTGAAGCTCCATGTTTATAGCAATATTATCTGTAATAGCCAAGTTATTGAAATAGCTTAAGTATCCACTGACTGAGGAATATATATATATATATATGGTATATAGATATACAACAGACTATTACTCAGCCATAAAAAAAGAATAAAATTTTGCAATGACATGTATAGAGTTAGAGAGTATTTTGCTAAGTGAAATGAAATGAATCAGTGAGAGGAACATAAAAACCAAATGATTTCACTAATATGTGAAATTTAAGAAACAAACAAATAAGCAAAGGGAAAAAAGAGAGAGGCAAACCAAGAAACAGACTCTTAACTATAGAGAACAAACTGATGGTTATCAGTGGGGAGTTGGGTAGGTAGGTGAGTTATAGTGATGAGAATTAAGGAGTGTACTTGTGATGAACCCTGGGTGTTGTATAAGAGTGTTGAATCACCTCATGATTCAATCAAAGGTGTTGAATACACCTTTCAGGTGGATATTGTACACCTGAAACTAATATTACACTATATGTTAACCACTGGAATAAATAAAAACTTAAAAAAACCCAACAACTTGGTAGTCAGGACCTGTTCCACTTGATGGGAACTTATTCAGAAGAGATGAAGAACACTGATCACTGTACATCTCAATAAAAAGGCCTTCTTCCTAAGTAAAAATTATAAATGTGCACTCAAATGCTTTATTTAAATATAAAAGACATTCTGTTAAATTATTCCCTAAAATGACTTTCATCTTTAAGAATTTGGGAACCTCCCAGAACTACCGCTGCCAAAGAATATACTGCTGGTCAGAATATTTAGCTCAAAGCCTTTGAGTAACATTATGAAATGATGATATATAGCTGAGAATGTGTATAACTCACAACCCAGCAATTCAGCAGCCAGTTACCAGAGAACTAACCATGCACCAAAAGCAGGAATATTCATGGGAGTAATTGTTATAGTAAAACACTTAAAACAACAGCATAAATGTCAGTTGAGAGAAGGATGGATTAATAAATTGTGGAATATTCATATATATGTATATATATGTGTGTATATATATATCATAACACCTAAATTTTAAACAAAAATGCATACAACACAGAAGAATCCTAAAAGCTACAATGTTGAGTAAAAAACATTTTGAAATATTACACACCTTGTGGTGATATATACCTAGAAATTAGAACAATGTTAAACAAAGGAATGCAGAGGATGGCACTGGAAATGGTAGAGTCTATGGCTCCAAGGGTCTGCTCTTTTACAGAAGGAACCAGTAAGCCATCAGAACCAGCTTTTTCAAAACTCAAAAATCTGATAAAAACTTACAACAACCAGGGGAGTGCTTAATGAAGAAAAAGGCAACTGAATTTTGGTAATAACGCCTGATGGCAGTTTGTCCATGTGCCATCCTTTATCTGCAGCTGAATGACAGTCAAAGGGGCGTGATTCATGTTTTTGGTGTGTATCACTGGTGCCACAGAGAGCAATAGAGACCTTGTTCTCAAATAATTATGGTTTTGTGTTTTGACATTGGTTCCCTAATGATCTACTTAAAGGCTTTCCTCTGTTCTTTCCTCCTCAGAAAACTCTTAGGGCTGAAGCACCCTCCTGGACAGCATTGGTTGAAACCATTTAAAAGTATATACTACCAGTAACTATCAGGAGCTAGAATAGCAAATATGGCAGCAAAAAGCCTGAAAAGATTGGTTGTGGGAGGAAGACGTATGGAGGATTAAAGATTTCAAAGGGTTCCGTGTATACCAGGGAATCCTGGGAGCCATGTGTATGATCAGGGCTAGACTCATCCCCAGAGAAGACCTGAGAGGACTGGAGGCTTGTACATATGGCTGATCTTTGAGGTCTGTGTAAATAAGAACGAGGTTAGGGCTGATGCAGAGTTTTAGTCAGCTTTCCATAGCTCAGAGCCAATCTGCAAAGACCAAGAAACAATTTTTGTTGTTGTTGCTGTTGTTTTTACTTTCTTTGTTTTTCTTTTTTATTTCAGATATTTAAGAAAATTTCTTTTAGGTCACTGGATGACCTGATATAATGGAGCAGAACAATCAGTGGCCACATGTCAAAAAACACAGCCTTTGCAAAAGTAGTTTAGAAAAGTCTCAAATCGGCAGACAACTACAGCTCAAAAGCAATAATGCTCACCCTAGGAAGGAGGGTTTGTGATTTTCAGAGTCACCACATTATAATATTCAAAATGTCATGTTTTCATCACCAAAAAATATGAGACATGCAGAGAAACAGGAAAGTATGGCCCTGAGGCAACCCAGACATTGGGATTACTAGATAAAGACTTTAAGCAAGTGTCTTAAGTGTGCTCACATTAAAGGAAACCAGAGACAAAGAACTAAAGAAAATCAGAAGAATGATGTCAACAAATCAGAAATATTAGTATAGAAGTAGTGATTATAAAAAAGGGCACCAAATATCAATTTTGGAGGTGAAAACTACAAAACCTGAAAAAAAATCACAGTGGTTTCAACAGCACATTGAGGCAGGCAGAAGAAACAGTAAGAAATCTTGAAGATAAGGTAATTGAAAGTATCCAATTTGAGAACAGAAAAAAAAAAAGATTAAAAAAAATTTAACAGAGTTTAAGAGACTTAATGGGCACCATTGAGGACACCAACACAGGCATTAAGGGGTTTTTAGAAGAGGGGAAAGATACAAGGACAGAGAGAATTTCTGAAGAAGTAATGACTGAAAACTTCCATTTGGTGAAATACCTGAATTCAAATGGCTAAAAAATGCAATGAGCCCCACATTGGTATATACTCAAAGAGTTCCACACCAAGATACATTATTTAAAAAAGGTGAGAGATGACACACACAAAATTCAAAATTGCTACTAACTCTGAGCAGTGTGAAAAGGATGGGATGGGAAAAAAAATATGAATAGCTTCAATAATATTGGTAAAATGCTTTATAAGATAAGTACTGGATTATAAAAAATAAAGTAACCGTACTTCATAGTATCTATATGTCATATATCATTTGATAATGAAATATATGTTTTGAAAAGTACCTAAATAAAAAAAAAAAAAAGTACCTAAATAGATTCTAATATTTTGTAATGAGAACAACAAAAAAATAAAAGTAAAGTAGTTGAAGTAAATGAATAAGTAATTCACAATAGAAGAAATACATTAATCATATGAAAACTTGAGAAATCAGACAACACAAATCTTTCAACTGATAAATTGAAAATAAAATGATTAAAAATATATATAATAAAGATACTTTATAAAAATAAATAGACCAATTCAACAGGAACTTATACAATTTTAAATTCATATATCTTTATAAATTGGCTTGAATTATATAGTAAAAAATTTGACTGAAATAAAAGTAGAAATAGACAAGTCCATAGTAATGCTTGGAAATTTTAACATATCTCATTCAATAAATAATAGAACAAGGTGTCAAAAGTATCATTAGATAAAATATACAAAGAACTCCTAAAACTCAACAAAAAAAAGAAAAGATTTTAAAGTGGACCAAAGACTTTGACACCTGACCAAAGAAGATATAGAAAGATGGCAAATAAGCATATGAAAAGATGTTTCACATCCCATTTCATTAGGGAAGTTTAAAGGAAGAAACAGATAAACAAACAATGAGTTAACCACTGCACTACCTATTAAAATGACCAAAATCTAGAACACCGAGAAGACCATGTGCTGGCCAGAAGGTAGAGCAGCAGGAACTCTCTCTCATACGTTGCTGGTGGGAATGCAAAATGGTACAGCCACTTTTGAAGGCAATTTGGTAATTTCTTACAAAAGCAAACATACTCTTACCCTATGATCCAGAAATTGTGCTCTTTGTATTTACCTAAAGGTATTGAAAATCTGTGTGCACAAAAAACCTGCACACAAATGTTTATAGCAGCTTTATTCGTGTTTGCCAAAACTTGGAATTAAACAAGATGTGCTTCAGTAGGTGAATGAATAAACTATTTTACATCTAGAAGTTGAATATTATTAAGCACTGAAAAGAAATGAGCTATCAAGCCATGGAAAGACATAGAGGATCTTAAATGCATATTACTATTATTTACTAAAAGAGTTAATCTAAGAAGACTGTATCTTGTACGATTTCAACTTTATGACATTCTGGAAAAGGCATAACTATGGAAAAGCCAAAAATCAGTTCTTTGAAAAGATTTCTAAAGTTGTTAATTATCTAGCAATATTGGCCAAGAGACAGAGACAGAGACAGAGAGAGAGAGTCAGAGACAGGAAGAGAGAACACACAAACACAAAACAATAGACCAATATCAGGAATTAAAAAGGAGAAAATCAGTATGGATATTATGTTTTCCTAAGTTTGACAACCTTTTTAAAATGAAAACTTGAACTATATAAGTTATAAAAGATAAAAATAGCACTAACTGAATCCCTAAGTAAAAACCTTTACCTTCAAGATTATTTGGTGAACTTTGGGTAGGCAAATGTTTTTTTTTCTTTTCCTTTTCCTTTTCCCTTTTTTAAAGCAAATGTTTCTTAAATAGGGCATACAAATATGGACAAGAGGAAAATTATTGATAACATTGGCTATATAATACTTGCAACCTTCTGTTCTTCAAAAGACACCATTGAGAGAGATAAATAGCAACCCAGGCAGTGAAAGATGATACTCACAACATATGCATCTGATAAAGAATTCTTAATTAAAATATACAGAGATCTAAAATTAACAAGAAAAAGTAACACAACTCACTGTTAGTCATCAAAGAAATGAAAACTAAAAGTGCCATATCACACTTATACATGCCCACCAAAATGGCTAAAATGAAACAGATAATGCTAAATTTGATAAGAAACTAAAATTGTTAGAGGATGCAGGTGAAAAAGTAGTTAGAAATATTTGTACAATTCATAAACGCTTAAGCAATCTTTGCTAAAGCTGAATATATGCATATCCATGACACATTCCTGGGTGTATATAGAAATAAATTTGGCGACACGTCACTCAGAACACCACATGTATTAAAGTGTTTGTTGTAGCATTATCCATAATAGTCCAAAATGACCATCAACAATAGGCTAGATAAATACATGTTTATTTAATAGAATAGTATACAGAAATAAGAAAGAATATTTTACAAGGACATAAAACAACATGAGTGAAACTCAGAAATAAAATATTAAGCAAAGATACCAGATCAAAGAGTTGTATTTCATATGATTCTATTTACATAAAGTATTCAAACTAGGAAGACAAATTTATATCTTCAAAAGCTTTGTTTGGGGGAGAAGTGAGCTCTGAATGGGAAGGGTGTAAACAAATCTTCTGGGAATTTGCCAACATTTTGCTTCTTGATTTGGTTGAACTTAACCAGGTGTGCTGGGTTACATACTTATGATATATGAACTTCCAATGTAATGGCTTAGTAAATTATCTCTGTCTGGAAGCAGTATGCTTTCATTTTTAGCACTGCTAAAATATTAAATATGTAATATTTACATAATATACATTTTAATGTATATTAAAAGCATTAATATATTATAGATATCTATGTGCACATAGCCTTCTAATACTGTATTATAGAGATGGTGTGCAGCCTTTGAGGTGGCTGAAATCACCTTGAGATTAATGTAAGATCTCATTAATGTAAGAGAATAATATAAAAGAAGAAATTCAATAATTGACTCATTGGAAATAACAGGGAGAATGGAGTTTAGTACAGAAATGCAGCTAATATTTTTTAAGGAGATAGCAGCTTTAAACACAGAGAGGTCATCTTCTGGTAATATTAACTTTCAGTAAGCATATTCCAACAAGTGTGACAAAGGAAAAGGCACTTCTTGATTCTATAAACTATCTTTTTTAATATCAATTCAACATTCTATATCTGTCCTATCTAAATGCAGGCTAATTAGATTTTCTGTCTCCTATCTCATTATTTCAGTCCATCTTCCCAGAGGATATTTTAAAACAAATGTATGATTGACTCATTTCCAATACTTAAAACGCTTCAAATATTCCACTATTGATTATGGGAAAAAGTTTAAATTCTACAGTCAATCCTAGAATGTCTCCATATTTGGCCTTCACTTAAACATACAGTGTTAACTGCTTTTCTTATCTTTCTCTTATATTCAAGCTCCATGATTTTGAAATAAGAATTGCTGACATTTATATGAATCATGTATTCATTAAGTTTATACCTCCTAATATGAGGGTTGCTTTGTCTTGAATGATCTCTTGTCCACTTGGGAATAACTGATTGTGTCAACTCAAGGGTCATCCCCCTGATGAAGCCTTATTGGACCTTAGTTTGTAGTACTGAACATTGTGGGTAACATTGCAACATTTATAGCTATTTATTGCACTAATTTTAGTATTCATTCCTCAGATCCTAGACTGTAAGCTTCCTGAGCACAATGGGCTGTGTCTTGTACTTTTTATCCCAAGTTTCTAGCTCCATGTCCAGCACACAGGAGGTTAAATGAACATCATATTAATTAGGATAGGTTTAGCTGTGAGGAACGTAGAACTAAAAGTGGTGGCATGTATTTCTTTCTTACATAAAAAATCCAAGGGTAGGTAATTTTATGTGGTGGCTTAGTGGTGTGTCTCTTGATGTCTTCTGTCTTACTTCTCTGCTGCACGTGGTTTCCATTCACAAGTCACTCCAGAATTGAGGAATATGGAAGGAGGGCCTGAAATGTCATTTAAAAGAAAATATCAAGAGTTGTGTAAAGTATTTCCAGTAACAGCAAAATTTAGTCACATGGCCTTACCTATTTGCAGTGAATGCTGAGAATTCAGTGCTCACCCTGGGCATCCTCCCCACTCTTCCTCAATGACCTCTTCTTCTACATCCTCCTCTCCTCCTTCTTACTTCTTAATTCCCTTACTTTTTTCCCTCCTAGCCCCTTCTCAACCTTTCCCCCTCTCCTAACTTCTCTTGACCACACTTTTCTACAGAGCCACACCGTCCTTGAATAACGAGGCATAAGTGGAAAAGACCAACAAGAAAATACATAGAGCATATTGAATTTAAAAAAATAAATATTCACCTTAAATGCAAAGCACATAAATAAATTTTATATTAGTAAATATATTACTATTTATGACATATATGCAGATATCTTATATGGAGTCAATTACCACTTAGAATTAAATTCTTTAATATTTGTTCTTTCAGAAATGTGTAATCACATATAAGCATAAAAATTTCTATGTTGATTCACTTGATCCATATTTTTTACCATACACTAATTCGGTGAAATTATAAAATGTTTTATATTTAATGTTATATCTATATGTATATAAACCTCAATCAGGTGATTTATTTTTGATTAACCAATAGCAGGTTATATTTCTTAGCTAAATATAAAACTAAGATGGAGTATTATTCTCCTTGTAATATTAATATTTCTGATGACAATTTGAAGATATTAGATTTGACAGACCTCGGCAGATTTGCCCACGGTCAAAAAGACTCAGCCAAAGTATCCGTTGCCATGGTATTTTACTGTAGGGTATCCTGGTACACAATTTTATTATTCTGTGGAAGCAAAGTTACTTTTTAAGAAATGAAAAACGCTTTGAAAGAAAATAAAAAGTAAGCATAAGCAGTTAAAATGATTTCTTAAATATTATAGCATTGTATTGAAAGACCCCTTTCATAATGTGTGTCTCACACACACACACATATACAGACACACAAACACACCTTGAAAATATGACATCTATTTGGATGATTTTATTTCACTTTAAATAGCACTTTATGTCTTTTTTTAGAAATTGAACTTGCCTTGTTAATTCCAAACTACAGACATACATGAAACCTTAATGATATTAAACATTCCATCTCAGCCCAGTAATTCAATGAAAAATTTCGGTAAACTTTGTATCACTATAACATATAAGTGCATATCATAACCTTATGATTTTTAAGAAGCGAATATACCCATGGCCTCAAATAAAAAAATAAAATAATACCTGTATTCTTTCTGCCACTACTCCCTTACAAAGGGAACCAGCATTCTTGTCTTCTGTGAACATTTATTGAATTTGCTGGTTTTTTAATTTATGTAAGTGAGATTATAAAATACCTATGCTGTGTCTGGCTTATTTTTCTGTCTTATTTTGTGGAATAAATTGGTGGTTTATACATAGCATGAACTTGTTCATTCTCAGAACAATATAATATTTTATTGTATAGATCATATCTTCTCAGCTTTGGCACTATTGATATTTTTGACCAGATATTCCTTGGATGTGGGGCTGTCCTGTGCATTGTATGATGTTTAAGAACATCCCTGGGCCCTATCGTCTAGATGCTTGTAATACCATCTCTCTCTGACACAGGTTATGACAATTAAAAATATCTCTCAACATCACTAAATGTTTCTGTTTGAGAACCACTGGAATAGATATACCAAAGTATTTGTCCAATCATCTGTTAATAGACTTCTAGATAATTTCCAGGTTTTTCTTTTATTTCATTTTTTAAAATAAATATCAATGCTACAAAATTACTGTAACTTTTTCCCCTTGTAACTCCTGTTGCCCATATTTTTACCCATACATATTTTTGTTGCGTATATATCTAGGATTGAAATTGCAGGGTCATAAAAGATGGATTTGTTCCCAGTAGATTTTTAGAGTATTTATATTATTTTACACCCTCACAAAGGAGTCTTAACTGCTCTGAATACTCATGAGCACTTGTTATTTTAAATTTTTTTCCTGTGATAGGTATTTGGTGAATTCTTTTTTTTTTTTTATTAACATATAATGTATTATTTGCCCCAGGGTACATGTCTGTGAATCTTCGGGCTTACACATTTCACAGCACTTAATAGCACATACCCTCCCCATTGTCCACAACCCAGCCACCCTATCCCTACCCCCCCCCCCCCCCCCCCCGGCCACCCTTAGTTCATTTCTTGAGTCTAGGAGTCTCTTATGGTGAATTCTTATTATTGTTTTAACTCCTGCTTCCCTGATACTCATAAACTTTTAGCAATTTTCTCAATGTTTAACTATTGCTTGGATTTTCTTTGTTTTGAAATGTTGTGTTAAAGTTCCTCGCCTGTTTTATCCGTTGGGTTACTTATCTTACTGATTTATGGGATTGTGTATATATCTTACTGATTTACGGGGATGTATATATATGCTGAATATGAAATTCTTTATTGGATACACATATAGTAAATATCTTCTCTTTTGTGATTTTCCTTTTCATTCTCTTTCTGGTGTCTTTTGACTGGGTCTTTCTATCTCTGGTTTACACTGATGCTATGAGTGTGTACTTCCAAGATCCAAACTAAGAGCCTGTAGTGCTTAACTCATTGTTAGCTAGTTTTGTCTCCCTGGTAACTCTCAAATATTGCAGTCAGCTTTTCAGCTGCTTTCTAACACTGCATAGCTGAGAAAGACAAACGCCTCATGCTGTAAACTAGGGCAGATTTTTGGGGTCACCTCACTGGGTTTTTCTTATCTCTGGGATCTTAGCCCCTAAAGTTGTGTTGACCTTTCTTCTTCAAACTCCCTCAGCTGACTTTTCTGCATCTTAGCTGCTTTCTACTAAATTCAGTTTCTTGTGCAGCACAACTCCAATATTACCAAGTGGCTCAAGGGCAAACGTCTGACATAGAAACTTAACCCACTTTAATGAGCTTCCCTTTTTATAGGTTCCTGTCCCTTCAAGTCCTAGCTGCCTCAGCTCTTCAATATCAGTAAAAACCTTTAAAAACACTACTAGATTTCTAATTGTTCTTAAGAGAAATTTTGTTTTCCTACTAAGTGAAGTGAAACTATCGATGAATAGTTTTATAACAGGCAAAGTATGGATGTGAGACGATAATTAAATTCATAAAAGTCCTACCATATTTTTTCTATATTGACAACCATTTTAACGTGAGAGAAATGAAAAAAATGTCAGGGAAATGAATGACTGTAATAGACTTCTACTTAATGCTCCTAAACAGATATTTTGGATTTTAATTTTTACAATTTTTAATTGATTTTTTAGCATTGTATCTGGGCTTTTGACTTTGGGGTGTGTGTGTGTGTGTGTGTGTGTGTATGTGGTAACAGCCTATTTAATGTTCCCAACCTTAGAATTTCATTCAAACTATCTTTTCTAATGTAAAAATATGACATTATATAAAAGTGACAAATTATAATGTGACAGCTCAAAAGAATATATGCCTCTTTCATTGGCATTCAGTAAAGAACTATTTGTTGTCTTTCTGGTATCTGACAATTTTTGTTAGGTCATGTCAACTATCTGCCATGGATTATGTTTAAATCAAAGTATAAAAAAGGAAGAAAAGAGAAGATGCATGAATTACCAATCCTCCAAATTAATAGTAAAGCTACAAAGCTGTGTGAAATAGATCATTGTATGACTAACTATATTTATGCCTCGAGAGATGAATTGTCCAGTGTAGCTTTGAAATTATGTACATTTCCCTTTTTCCTTATCTTCTACTTTCAGTGTCATTCTTTTGTCAGTAAAATAACCTTCAGTGAGCCAAAAATGTTTATATAGATTTACTTTTGAGAGCGCACATAATGATTATTATTCCATTACAATTGGAGTGAAATATGTTAACATGTTACACTTTCAACTAGTGTATATTTGTATTTATCACCAAATAGGAACCACATAATAGTATGTACTATGGGCAGACAAAATGATTATTCATTTCCATTTTATGGATAAATGTACCTAAGTGTTTTAGGAAAGATCAAGCAGTTAACACATGCAAAGGTAGCACTTGAAACAAAAGCCTCTGAGTTATTAGGAGGAAAAAATTACATGAGAAATATCGTATGGTCAGCATGTGATCAGGATACTTATGTGAGCATTCTTCTTATAGGGTGAAATAAAACATGGCATGGGTTTTTAAAAACATTTTTCTGATTGTTTTATCACATCTAATGCTCTGTTTTCCTCCATATGTTGGGATCATAATATGCTAAGCCAAGCTATACTTTCACAAGTGAGGCAAATGATTTTTACTGTCTTTTTACTTGTTAGCAGGGAAAAGAGTCCTTACAGAATGGAACTAAAATAAGAGATGTACTTATGAAAAATATTATTTTTTCTTATATATTTAATGCTGAACATATGATGAATTAAAAAATATAATGATAAACTCCAGTGCAAATACTCTTAACTCTTATGCACAAACATTCAATTCCCTACTCACTGAACATCCTCATTTATTTTAATCAGCTCCAACTACCGCCCTTCTTGTCCATGGTTAATTAGATTAAATGTTGACCCAAATTATGACAGCATCCTTTGCTAAAAGAAAAAAAATCTGTACAAAAATTTCAAAAGAAAGGTTATGACACTTGAATGAAAGATTCTGTGTCATTGGTGTTGGGGTGCATATATCAGCACAATATGTGAACCAAGCAAATAATGACACAAAATAAACTGGGATACCTTGGATTATTAAAATCTACTAAAGATCTACGTTTATTTAAAATCCTTTGCGATGTTCTTTTATTGCTAAGAATCACGTAAATCCTTCAAGTCTTGGGCTACTTGTTCACTTTATTAATGCACTGTAGTGTGACACAGTAGTTTGGGGAAACAGAAGTCACTTGGTAATGACAGTTTGGTTGTTACATATTCCTCATCTATTTTTCTGGTAACAAAACATTAAAGCTTTATATTGTAGCAGTGCAGAGTAAGTAGGTCCAAGTTTCTCTGAGAAATTAAGAATAACAGGCCATATTAAATTATAACTTTCACAAATATCCTTGCATCATGTAGGCATTTCAAAGTCCCAAACTACCTTAATATTTTGCAATCATAAGTAAATAAAATAAATAAATAAAATAAAATAAAATAAGTAAAATAAAAGATGCATAATTGGATGAGAAAATAAAACTTAAATTTGGTTCCAGAGAACCAAGCAAATACAACCTTAATAGTAGGTGGGATCCTGCATTAATAACCCAATAAAGAAGAAAGATTTGATTCTTTTGTGATTGAAATAAGATGGAATATCATTCTCCTCTTGCTTAAAATCTTTCTATGGAGCATAAACCACCAACATTTATTTATTTGTGAATATTTTCTTTTTTGGCATTGAGTGGCCTTAATAGCATTTTCTTATAAGCTCTAAATTCTAGTGTTCTAACTTCTCTTCTCTGTTATCTTTATTGTAAGTACTAGAATTCATAAGGTAGTCTATTAAATAAGTCAAAACATTCATATAATTTATCATGTTATTGAAAGATTATTTTGACTACTCTCCTCACCTCTGAAATAAGAAACATAATTTGATTTCATTTAGGCTTTAAATAACTGAGAGAAAACAGAAATCACATCGAGGCAATGAATGAAATAGATACCTAAGAATGATTTTTCACATAGTATATTAGTTATAGGTGATCAAAGTGAAATACAGAGTTCCTCATTCTGTGAAGAATTCATTTCATAAGAAATAAATGGATTTCAGTTTAACCTCCTTAACTTTATGAAACTATTTATGCAAATAATGACAAATTTATTGATGGTAAATACAAAATTATGAGTATGCTGGGATAGGTAGTAAGACTTTTTTGTTCTTTGATATTCCTGTCTCAATCATCTTTATATTCTTAGTTTATAAAGTACACTGGCACAGAGAATATAAGATTATTTCTATTTTTTATTCTAGTTGAGAACCTAGTTAATTAATAACCTTAGTACAAATATGCATGTATAGTAAGTAGATGAAAAGTGAGTGAATACACGTGCAGATTGGTGGATAAACCAATTGTATAAAAATATGGAAATATTTGCTATATCTGAACCAAAAAAAAGAAAAATATATCAAACATTAATACATCTTTTTAACAGCCAGGATTTGGTTTTTGGAACTTGTTATAACAATTAAATTTTAGTTCAAACTGGTTATAACTTCAGCAATGAATAGATAATAAAGATGAAGCACATGTGGTCAAAATAATGTAACTTCTGTAGCTCAAAATAGCAAGGGTGTGCTGATTAAGAAAAAGTATTGCATATCATTTGTTTAGAAAGATGAATATGCATAACTTTTTATATAGAGTAGAAATAACATAATAAAATGCATCAGTCTAAAAAAGTGTACATCTTTAATATCCATTGTATGAGTAAGCTTTAATAAGCTTTTATTTCTAAAACTGTCAGTATCTTTTGAAAGAAGAAACTTAACTACCCTTAACATGTTTCAAATGATAACTTGGTATACTATTATGCAACTCTTAAACGTGTTGATTATGCAGATTATGTAAAAATATGGAAAATGTTAATGAAATTATGTTAAGTGAAATAAAAATATATATATTGTGTTTGCACACACCATGCTAATTCTAGACTATGTTTTTGCCTTTAATTTCATTAGACTTGGAATCCTGCAACTGACACCACATTCAGCCTAAATAATTCCCACTCACACTTTAAGACTTTGTTCAGGAATCAATCACTATTTCTGAAATAATTATCCATTTTGTGCTACTGTATTACCTGGCAAACAATTTATTATTATACTTGCCACTTTGCATGGTAATTAGGTATGTAAAGGCTCTCTTGTCTTTGGAATATTACTTTCCTTATAATTGGTTTTTTCAGATTTGTAACCCCCCTACCTAACACAATGGCTGATATGGTCCTGAGCATCATGAAGATTAATCTATTTAGTAAAACATACCACTGCCATTGTTGTCCTCTGTAGTCAAGCAATAGGCTTCTGGCAAGCACGGCTATTGCCACTAGGGCAATTATGAATAATGTTAGAAAACCTAAGAAGAGATAAGTGATCACTCTCTACCCCTACCCTCCATCTCTCAGGTCATTCCTAGAATCATTCTTTTGAAAATTTTATAATTTGCTAAACCCACAGTGTATCATACTGCAATGATATTTTTGTCATGGCCTGGAATGTAAGCCAAGGATAGAAATCAATGAATAGAAAAGATTCTTAAAGTTACTTAAAAAAGTTAATGAATTTACAAACATGTATCCATCCAAAAATTTTAAAATATAAAAGACTTATTTATAATAGCCAAAAGTTAGAAGTAATCCAAATAACCATTAATAGAAGAATGGACAAATTTGTGTTGCATTCTCAAAATGGCATTTTATCCATCAATAAAAAAATGGACTACATATCATATGATGAGGCCTGGGTGTTATACACAACTATTGAAGCATTGAACACTACACCAAAAAACTAATGATATACCAAATGTTGGCTAATTGAATTTTTAAAAAAAATTAAACAAAAAACCCATTAAGGTTTAAGTAATAATAATAATAATAATAATAATAATAAAGGAATAGACTATAGATACACAAAACACATTGGATAAATCCCCAAAACTGAGTTATGGTGCTTAGCAAAAGAAACTTACGAAAATGGATACTTCCCATATGGATATAATTATATGAAAATCTAGACAAAAAGAAAACCATCAATGGTGACATAAATCAGAATATTGATACACTCTCTGGTTTAAGAGAGGGATTGCCTGGGAAAAAAGACTAGTGAACTTTCTGAGGTAATAGAATGTTTTGTATTTTGAGAGGGTTGTGGGTTGTTACATATGTATATGCATTCATCATAACTCATCAATTTAGTGTGCCTTTAATATCTGTGTAATGCAGTATAGATAAATTATACCCTGTTTCAAAATTTGAAAATTAAATGCAAGTGTGCTTAATATGTAGAATTTGAGAAGCTTATTCTAAAATGTATTGAAATGCAAAAGGTATAGAAGAGCCAAAAAAATTCTTAAAAAAGTAAATTTGCAAGACTTACGCATTTTAGTTTTAAGAAGTTACAGTGATCAGGGGCACCTGGGTGGCTCAGTGGGTTGAAGCCTCTGCCTTTGGCTCAGGTCATGATCTTAGGATCCTGGAATCCAGCCCCGCATTGGGCTTTCTGCTCAGCAGGGAGCCTGCTTCTCCCTCTCTCTCTGCCTGCCTCTCTGCCTACTTGTGATCTCTCCCTGTTAAATAAATAACTAAAATCTTTAAAAAAAAAAATAAATCCCCATTGGTACCTTCATTCAAATATCTATCCATCCTGTTAGTGTAAGTTTTGCTCAACTCTCTATTATAGCTCATTAATCTTATCTGCCCACGCTTACTAATTTGATCACTGTAACTTCCTTTTTATTTTTTCAACATTTTATTTATTTGACATAGAGAGATCACAAGTAGGCAGAAAGGTAAGCAGAGAAAGAGGGGGAAGCAGGCTCCCTGCCGAGCAGAGAGCCTGATGTGGGGCTAGATCCCAATACCCTGAGATCATGACCTGAGCCAAAGGCAGAGGCTTAACCCACTGAACCACCCAGGCGCCCCACCAATGGGGATAAAAAGGGAAAAAAGGCATTCCCAATAAATCCCATGAAACAAATAATAAATCTCAAGAAATACATATGAACTTCAAGCTCTACATCACTCTGTATGCAGAAAATAATTTTAATTTAACCCTAAAAACAAAGCACAAAAACATATTAGAAGAAAATTTATACAAATATTATTTTATTATGTTCAGTTATTATGTTCAGTTCAGTTAAAATCATTAGTTTTTGAGGTAGTGTTCAACGATTCATTAGTTGCGTATAACAAGTTATTTATTTATTTATTTATTTATTTATTTATTTATTTATCAGAGAGAGAGAGAGACAGCAAGAGAGGGAACACAAGCAGGGCGAGTGGGATAGGGGAAACAGGTTTCCCGCTAAGCAGAGAGACTGATGCGGGGCTCAGTCCCAAGACCCTGGGATCATGACCTGAGCTGAAGGCAGACGCTAAGGACTGATCCACCCAGTTGCCCCTATCAAATTCTTAATAATTGGAGTAGGCAAGAGTCTCGTATACAATACAATTGAAGCATTATATATAAAAGAAATGGTGCTAAATTAGGGTTCATAAATATTAAAAATTTCAGCTCTTAAAGGACACCATAAGGAACATAAAAAGTGTATTACAGATTGTGTGAAAATTCATATTGTGTATATTCGACAGTGTTATTTATACATAAGATATGGACACCTCTGTGACTCACTAATAAAAATAAAATAACCCAATAACATAGAGGCTAAAAGCAGACAAAAAGGCAATGAGCAGGGGCACCTGGGTGGCTCAGTGGGTTAAAGCCTCTGTCTTTAGCTCAGGTCATGATCTCAGGGTCCTGGGATGGAGCCCCGCATGGGGCTCTCTGCTTGGCGGGGAGCCTGCTTCCCCCTCTCTCTCTGCCTTCCTCTCTGCCTACTTGTGATCTCTCTCCTCTCTGTCAAATAAATAAATAAAATCTTAAAAAAAAAGGCAATGAGCACATGAAAACGTGGTCAACATCATTAATCTTTAGGGAAACTTCTGTCAGATACAATTTCACATCTAGAATGGCCAAACTAAAAAGACTGACAATGTGTTGAGGAGACTATAAAGCAATTGAAATGTTCACAGATTACCATAAGATTTGTGAGTGTGGAGAACTGTTTGAAAGTGTTTTTTGTTTTTGTTTCTGTTTTTTAATAAAGTTAAAGATACACCTATAATATGGCCTGGCAGTTCCGCAGCTACTTATTTAAGAGAATAAAAGGCTATTTCTAGAAGGAAAAAAAAAAGACATATACAGGAATGTATATAGATACCTTATTAGTAATAGCCAAAAATAGAACAAGGTCAAATGCCCATCAGTATCAAAATGAAAAACTATATTGTGATATAAAATACTTTTTTTGCCATAAAATGTGACATCATATTGATGCTTGTATTAGTATGGAAGTATCTCAAAAATATTATGACAAAAAATAGAAGCAGGTACAATAGAATTTTATTGCCTCTATATTATGATGAATAACAAGCAAAATTAACCCATAATACTAGATATCAAAATTGTAGTATTTCATGATAGTGGTGGAAATTGACAGGAAAAAAAACAATAGTAAACTTTGTGCAGCCAAGGAAAAGTTTTATACACACATACACACACACACACACACACACACACACACACACACACACACACTTCATTGGTGTTTTCCCAGGTATATACACCTGTGAATCTTAATACTACAATCTGTACACCTTATTATGTGGAAGTTATACCTCAATAAAAATTTGCATACTGATTACACATTTTTATTTTTTTCTCTTCAGAATTTGTTTAGAGTCCTTAACTATTACTTCTTTTGATTACTCAAAAAACAAAATAGGTACATTCATGCAGAGCATTTTTTTCAATCAAAAAGATAAGTGGATATTCTTTGTTTCCCATGATTTTCCACCTTGTTCCTGTTAGAGGTCACTTTTAGTTTTTAAATAGTAGTTTTAGTAGATATAAACCGATGTTCTTATTTTTGCAATCTAGTTTGAACTATGATAGTCAATGCATGAAATCTAGTTAGAACCATTATAGTTTTTCTCTGTGCTTTTATTTTGTGATTCTGCTTTGCTTTTTTTCCTTTATTTAAGTATTATTTTCACCACTTAAGTACTACAGTATCTGTAGTCTCCAGAGTGAACTTTATTTATTCCTCTCTCTGCTGTTACAATGGATTTGCTTTCAAAGAAACTAATATTTAATCAGAATTAAGATGATGTGGAATTTTTTGTGAATTAGTTAAACGAGGGCTCTATAAAAGAGTTAAAGACTGCAGAAAGGAAATACAAAGGACATAAATTCGTCATAAACATAGGGTTATCCCTGGCATGAAGGAAATTTTGGAAACTGACCTTTTACTTACGGTGGCTTCAATGATTGACAAGCAGTATATGGTTATGAAATGAGTACATGTTTAGAGTATAAAAGACTTACATTAACTCTAGTTTTGTCATTTATTAATTGTGAGACCTCTGTACGTTTCACATATATTGACTGTACATTGAAGTAATATTTCTATTTGATAATTGTGAATACTAAGTGAAACACTAAATGTAAATGTGCTTATATACAGATTATTTTCCTCTTCCTTTACCAGGGTGAGGCAGTCAGGAGTCTTTGGGATGACAACTTGTGGAGGTGTAGGGTGTGGATCTGATGTTTATATGGGAGATACTGAATGTAAATTGTTTCACTTAATTTAGCCCAGAGTTGAAACTGATATTAATATAACCACATGGGTTGTGCAGGAGATAAGTGAACCTTTGGCCTAAGGTTTTCCTTCCATCTCTGTTTTCTGACTTTTAAAATAACACTGAAGTTTTTATTTTAGTATAAATATAGACTAGAGAAAATAGAAACTGTAAAATATTCAATAGGTTATTTGAAGTGCTTGAAATATGGGCCAATGTTTCTGAAGTAAATTATGGCTTTCAAAATAAGCTTGGGTTTAAAAATAAAGATATTTTGCACCAGAACATCCAAGCAGATCTCTAAGATCCACGAAGCTTTTCACTGCAGAATTACTTTTGGCCACATTTGCCAACACCATTTTCTTTTCTTTCTATCCATGCCAATCTCTTCCTTTTGATTCTTAGATAGCTTTCCACATTAGAGAAATATTCTTATTTGCTTCATAAAAATGAATTCCCAGAAAAATGGCAGGCATAGAACATAGCAATAAGTGAGCTTACTAAAGTTCACTACAGTAATTTGAGTTGGCTCAGACATCAGTCATTCTTGGTCTTTAAACTGTGAGAAGGGGAAGCAAGCAAGGGATTGGATGAGCTCCAGTTTCCATGGCAGGGCAAAAGTTGAAAGTGATCTGGTTATAGAGATGCCAAGGAATGGGGGACTACTTAAGCATAATGTCTATAGCAATGCATCAGTAGGCTTATTTTATTTTCCCAGTCCATCACAGACTGAAGCATTTGTAAAACTGAACAGAAATTAATTACCAAAAAAAGACCAGGCATTTGAATGTAGTAACAACATGAAAATGCTGCTTCCAAATGCTTATAATCAATTGTTACACTTAATTGTAGGTAGAATAATAACAGTTCAGCGATTGTTATCACTACCACAATTTGAGTAGCCCTGGTCTGTTAATACTTACTAGTCTGAATCAATGGTGAGTGGGTAAAACAGCTCTTTTTTTTTTTTTTTTTTAAAAAGGCAAATGAAAACAAAAAAACCCAAAAACCTTATTTGTAGTGTTTGCCTATTTTTATGATAAACTTCTTCAGATTTCTAGATATAGCTATGATGCCATGGAATGCACAGTTGGGAGAAAAGTACAGAATCCACTCTTGAGCCTCTTGAGGACTTCACTGGTTTAAATTCTAATTCAAGTAATGGTCAGCAGAACTTTTATAGCCCATCTGTTATGTCAGTGAAGAATGTGGCTGGGAGATGAATTTGGGGGAGCGAGATCCCAAGGCACACACACTTTTGCTGAGGAATGTGTTTGTTCTTAAGAGATCCCATCACTAAGCAAGTTACTGTGTGATACACACACACACACACACACACACACACACACACACACACATACCTAAGGGGGAGGGTGGTGTGGTGTAGCAGAGAGAAGAAAGACCACCCACTTCATTTGGAGTCAGGTAGGGTCCAGGGAGTTCAAGGAAAAACATTGTAATGTTAGAAGGGAAATACAGGTATTAGAGCAGTTGATAAGAGCCACAAAGTATTTCATGTACCAGATGTATTCTACTCTCCTAACATACAGAACCCTATTTAATCCTGTCTTAAAAGATGAGTTAAATACTGTTGTCCTCATTGTGCAGAAAAGTAATCCAAAACTAAGTGAAATTGAATAACTTGTGCATGATCTCAAAGCCAGAAAATGATGAAACTAAGATTTGAAAGTCTGACTCCAAACTCAACATATTAACACTTTGTCTTAGAAAACAGCCAACAGAGCAGGAGGAATTTTGAAAGGAGGAATTCACTTTGTGTTTCTTCAAGGTCGAATTCTTCAAGGCCGAATGGAAACCCAGCAAAATTGGCATTTTCCAATTCAGTAAAACCCAGATTAAGTCACTTGCTGATCGATGTGGTTACTATGTAATCTTTCTATGTCTTATTCTTCTGTCAATAAACTTGGAATAATAACTAGCAACTATATTGAAGGATTGTTTGAGGTTTAAATTAGATAGTAATCATACATAGCACATGATAAATGGTAATAAGCTAATAAATATTATATCTTTAATCATTTAACCATTGATTGTTATTATTATTAGCTTAGAATTTAGGCCATCTTGACTCTGCAGGTGATATCCAACGGATTTAAGTACAAGGTGTTGAGAAACCAAGGCAGTGAAATAAACTCTTATATAACTTTGCCTTTGATGTCATAAAACACCCAGTGTTCAATGTATTCTTTCAGTGTTCCTTATTCACATGCGGCTAGACCATCCAAATTGTGTCCAATGAATACATACAATAGTGGTAGTAAGAAAGTAGCTCTAATCTTTTTTGTCATTCAATCTTGCTTCTTGTTGAATATTGTTGCTCATAAACATATTTTTTCTTAGCTAAAAATCAAGACACATGGAATTATATCATACTGGCTTAATTAAAATGTTCATTAAATCAGTAAATACATGTGATATAATTAGTGTGTTCATATCCAATGTTAGTGAAATACTTCAGAAAAAGTTAAAATGATGTATGAAATGCCAAGGTCTTAGAGCCACAGAAATATAACTATTTTCAAAAAAATAACTAGTTTAATGTTGTTTCAAGCTGCTGCATTTGTGGTAACAATAAGGAACAACAGAAGTCTAATAAATTACAGAAATTCCAGACTATCTTGTCTGTCAGCCTCTTTACTGACATAGTAGCTAAAATCAACGTTAAACCTTATAATAAACCATAATTACATTCCTTAATTTCAAGTTTCCTCTTTTTATCTCACCTTCTTTTTTCTTTTTTTCCCCCTCCAAACTTCTCTCTTTCAGGTGCCAGGTGCTCTCCTGACAAAAGTATGCCATTAGGGGAAGTTTTCTTTCAGAAAATGATTTAAGAGTTTTTAGTTCATATAATTAGCAAATATTGGGTTATATCTTTCTTGGTATAATTAGATACATTAATTTTTGATCCTTCTGTCAGTTCATAAAAGAGTTAAAATCTACAAAACGTCACATAATCATCACTTGCTTTTCTGTGGCTTACTTCAAAAACATCATCATCATCATAAACAAACCAAAGACTCATCTTGAGATGTGTACATCAGGGTGAGAAAAAAAAATGTTAGGATAACTGCAGGCACTGTATCTTTTCCTAGCAAGAATTCTTTGATTGAGAAAAAAAATCTTAATAGACTGTGTTTAGCATGGAAGTCAAGGCTCAGAAGGCAATACTGGAGTGAGAATGGCTATGGCCACCCATAGGGGTAGTTTTTTTTTAACGTACAGGGATATAGTAAACACATGGAAATCTGATAAGGTGAGAGTGGAACAGATACTCTGATTCCTCCTTCCACTTTTGAGTCCCTAGTATATCACACTGGTTGAAGCCAGATTGATGTTAGGGAATATAGTCTATATACATTAGACTCCCAGGATACAGAACAAGGTGACAAAGGATGAAGAGGTGATTAAAAGGACAAATGGAAATTGTTGCACACCTCACGAGTTAAAAACTCCACATGAGATATTAATGAGAGTGAACAAATGGGGCCAAATAGTCCAGAAAATAGTAAAAATAACATAGCAAAAGTGAAAGCAATTTCTGCAATTTCTGCGTAACATACCTAAAGGCTTTTTAAAACTGCTGAAATTTTGGCCACATAGACTTTTATAAAAAAAAAAAAGCTCTTGATACAGAGCAACTGGAGAAAGAGAAAGGAAGGCATTAGATAGTGAGAGGATAAAAAAAAAATCAGTGAACATAGGATCCCAGAGCTACTCCACGTTGTGACCCTCGATACAACAAATTTCTTCAAAAATTCTCTGAGAAGTTGAGAGAAACACTGGATCAGTCTATCGATGTGAAATGGAGCTTGAGCTAAAATTCCATTTGATTCTGAGGAGAGAGGAATCTGGGTGACATCTAAGGTGCACATGGACCATGAAAACACACATAAGTATTTTCAGGTCAACTCCATATCCAGATGGTAAAAGCACTCTAATTTTTAACATAAAAGAGAAACTAAGTAAGAATTTCTAAAACAAAATGCAATCATACTGTTTTTTTCTAATATTTTTCTTGTCCCGGAAACCTTGTTTATCTCTATGATAAAATAATCATAACTTTTTGTGCTGAGAAGTGAAAAGACACCTTTGGCATTTCCCTTTTGTTTCAAAATATGGAGAAATGTAGTTCCAGTAAAGATAATATTACCCACACAAGCAAATTTTCCAGAGTTTGTAATATTGGTGACTCTACTCACAAAATTATATTTGCAGAATTGGGAAATCATTTGTGGATTTTTTCAAGATCATACAAGTATGCACACAATTTTGTTATGCAGCTAATGATAAATGGCATAATCATAACGTTACAGCATTTTTATTAGCTCCTAATGAGAGAATAGAAAGTTTTTAACATAAGACACATAAAATACCCACACCTACTTCTTAATACTTGGCTTACATACCAGTTGTAGATGTAATAGAAATTTGTGTCCTGTGGTCCTTATTATGGGTCTGATGTTTTAGGTAGATTTGACATAAATAAATGAAGATAATATCAATATAAGACCAGCAAACTCTGTAATTCACTCAGGATACACACTGCTTTAATGATCATTTCACACAGGTGCAGAGTAATCAAATATAGAGATATACTCAATAGGTTGGCAAAATGTGGCTGTTTCTAAAATTGCAGAATTTATTTGATGAAATAGTATCTCTTCTCTTGAGAATTTATTAACATAAAGTGTTATTCAGAAAGTTGTATATCTAAATCATCACAACTATAATATATAATCCCAGTCAATTTTCAGAGGAAAAAATATTAAATCAACATTACCAAGAGAGTTGTAGAAGTTTAGGTAAGTAGTAGCATTTGAATGTTTTATTTTATTTTATTAAGTAGAGAAACACTTTTCAAATACTGAAAGTGTTCTTCATTATTCTTTTTGGTTATTCTAGGAATACAGTTTTATTTTTAATCTGATTAAAAATATAGAGCCATCCTGGCATCATTTCCTGAGTATAAATGTAATAAAGATGATGACAGCTTTATTTAGAAAGTATGATTTACACTCAAGTGTGCTAGATATGAAATTTTGAAGATGATAATCATAATCTCTCTTTGGCTACCACAGATCTCCATACTTACATAAATCAGCAGGGGAAGCACTGGGGAGACAACCATTGGTAAGAATACAAATTAACCACTCTTATAAATTTCTTCAAGAATGCAATGACAAAATAGAGCTTCTTATGAGATCTAATAGTGGTGACAGATAGAGGATTTTGTACAATGGTTTTGAGTTTTCAAAAAGCTCACAAAACCAATAACCAATTTCTAATCTTTAAACGACATCTAAAACTGTATAATGAAATATGCTTCTGTAGTATCTATGTTAGACCGTAGAAAATGCTTATTTATCATTTTTGTTTGAGTGGGTCAGAATTCTCTTCAAGAAAAGGTAAATATTGGAGTACCTCTGTGGTTCAGTCAGTTCAGGGTCTGACTCTTGATTTCAGCTCAGGTCATAATCTCAGAGTTGTGAACCCCATGTCAGGCTCTGTGTTAGGTGTGGAGCCTGCTTAAGACTCTCTCTGCCCCTCCTCATCTCCTTCTCTCTCTCTCTCCTTCTCTCAAAAAACAAACAAAAAAAAAACAAACACGCAAAGGGTAAATATTTAATGTTTAATAAACAGTTACCATTTCTTTAATTTACGTTTCTAGAGAGAAAGACTTCAAGTTAAAGACTTTATTTTCTTCTGTCCTTCAAAGAACTGTTACTTTAGAATGATCTAGAATATCTCCCTCTACTAAATCATGCCTTTAAAATTCATACCAGTTCCATGACCTCTTGTTTACAAAATCAATCAACTTAATAGCAATGATATTTTTTTAATGTTTGAGACTCTGTAAAGTGCCTTACACATTATTATATAATTGAAAATGATTTGCATTATTTCTTTCAATATTAGATAGAATTCTCCAGTAAAGCTTTATGTATGCAGGGTTTTCTATGTGGAAAATTTTTAAATTACTTAAAAATTTTTTTTTTCTGCTCATAGGTCTATTCAAATTTCCTGCTTTCTTCAGTCAGTTTGGTATTTTTTTTTCCTCTAGAAATTTGCCTATTTAAGTTGTCTACTTTGTTGGCATCAAAAAGTTATTCATAGCATTTTGTTCTAGTCCTTTCAATTTTTAAACATCAGTAGTGAAGTCTTCTCTGTCATGCCTGCTTTTGTGATTAGTGTCTTTGATCTCTTTTTTCCCTCAGTTAGTTAAAAGTTTCTTGACTTTATTGTACTTTAAAAAAAAAAGTTTGATTTCATTGACCAGCTATATTGTTTTTCTGTTTTATATTTCTTTAGTTTTTTCTCTAATATGTACTATCTCTTGCCTTCTGGATTTTTCCTTTCTTTTTTGCATTAATTTTCTTTTCTTTCTTTCCTTCCTTCCTTCCTTCCTTCCTTCCTTCCTTCCTTCCTTCCTTCCTTCCTTCCTTCCTTCCTTCCTTCCTTCCTTTCTTTTCTTCTTTCTTCTACTTTTTTGAGGTAGAAGCTTCAGTTATGCACTGAGGTTGTTATTCATTTTTTTTTAAAAATTGAGGCGTTTAAAGCTGTAAAATTTCCTCTAAGGATGATTTAGTTATATCCCATAAATTTTGATATGTTGTGTTTTTCTTTTCTGTCATCTCAAAGTATTTTTTTAAAGATTGTATTTATTTGTCAGAAAGAGAAAGGCAGCGGGAGCAGCAGGCAGAGAGAGAAGCAGGCTCCCTCCTGAGCAAGGAGACAGATACAGAACTTGATCCGAGGACCCTGGGATCATGACCTGAGCTGAAGGCAGACACTTAGCCAACTCGGCTACCCAGGTGTCCCAAAATATTTCTTTTTCCTTTTTCTTTTTCTTTTTTTTCAAGATAGTTTCTAATCATTATTTGTAATTTCTTTTCTGAACAATAGGCTATTTTGAAAAGTGTTTAATTTCCAAATACATGTAGATTCCCAAATTTATTTTTGTTGCTTATTTTTAATTTGATTCTATTCTATTGCATAACATTTTGTATGATTTTAATCCTTTAAACTATATTGGGTCTGATAAGGAGGTGGAAGAGGGGAAGGGAGAAGGAGAAGAAGAGGGATAACAAGAGGAAGAGAAGGAGGAGGAGGAAAAAGAAGAAAGGGAAAGGGGGAAGAGGAAAAGAAGAAGGAGGGGAAAATTAAAATAAGAAAAATAAGAAGGCAACCTTAATGAAATAATAGAAGAATTATTTTTAAAGGTGGAATATTTATGGCAAGATAAATGTTTTTTTTTTCTATAAAGAATACCCTTAAAACATGCCAAAAAGACAGTTTAGAATTAATATTCTACAGGACTGCTGATAGAGTTAAAATGCATTAGTTATATATGAATATAATAAATATGTTATTTTGGAGATGTTCAAAGGCTGCAGTAAATGAGGATATGTAGTTTAACCCAAGTAGAATGAATTAACTATACAATATCAGCATGTATCTTAATTTATGTGATTTGAGAATATTTTCACTAAATTGTTATAGAATACAAAGATTTGGCCTCACTAATTAAGAAATGAGTAAGTTCAATATTATTCCAAAGTATATTAATTATATGGAGTGATTATTCTTTTTAGGAAAGAATAACAGATGACTCATATGTTTGTATTCACTTTCCAATAGGATAGTGTTGTTTTCACAACCTCCCATAAATATAGAAAACACACTATCCTAAGAATTGTAAATATAATCCTTAGTAAGAAAGTAATTTCTTTAGCAACTGAAATGATTTAAACAGAATTATTACTTTAAAATAGTGAATATAAAGATATCACTTATAATTGTGTAAAGAGAAACCCAGAAAGATTTTTATATGACCTTCCTTAAGTTAAAATATGTAAGTTTATGATAGCATGTTTTTTCTAATTTCATAACCAATGTCATTTAATGACTAAATCTTCCTAACTATAGAAAATTGGAATTGAGCAAACTACATCTCCATATAAACTAATTCCCACTATGACCTCTTTTCCTTTTTGTAAATTTTTGTCTTTATTCTGTTTCTTTAGAAGCTCACCCAGTAAATTAGGTGCTGAGCATCTGTAATTGGAAAGAAACAACAAGTTCATCTAGTGAGGGCAAAGTAACTGTTCAAAATTTATTTTATTTTATTTTTTTAAACATTTTATTTATTTATTTATTTGACAGAGAGTTAGCACAAGTAGGAGAGCAAAAGGCAGAGGGAGAGAGAGAATCAAGCTCTCCGTAGAGCAGGGAGCCTGACAGAGGCTTGATCCCAAAACCCTGGGATCATGACCCAAGCCGAAGGCAAACGCTTAACCAACTGAGCCACCCAGGCACCTCTCAGAATTTATTTACAGCTGTTCCACTGTTGCTAATGCTGGAACTTCCTTTGTAGTGAGAAAGTAGTTCTGTCTTCCATGGTTTCTGTAATAATAGGTCTAATCAAAGCCAGTTACAAAGACTGTCTTTGTTTGAGATTTGCTTACTTGCCACTAGAATATAGGCCACTATATTTTGGCAATTGTTTTTATTCAGTCAAGTTTAAAAGGGAGGTATTTCATGCAAATAAAAATATCTCACCAGTCAACTTTATGAGTAGAATAGAAAATATTCACATTGAATTAGATCAAAAGTCTATAGTTGAGAAGCAGTTTAGAACATGATCAATATCTCTCCCTATATAAAATAATAGTTGCAATATTTAAAAATAATAAGAGAACCATTTATGTTAATGGATATTCGAGAAGCTTCAACTCTTCTTCCCAATTTGTGGATTTTTTTTCAAATGTGTGAGGTCTCTAAACAACCTGAGACCTGTAGATCAAGGTTGTTCTAACCTGTCAGTTTTCTCTTTAGCATATTTTCACCCGACTTCTCCAGTCAAGGAAACACAGACTTATACTCAGGTCAGACAATGTGGTGGGCACTGGCAGCTACCCTGAACATCTCTGTGGAAGAATAATGTTAACATTACTCATACTGGCAAGAATCCCCACATATATTCATTAACATTTTATGGTTTTCCAATAGTTTTATTCAAAAAAATTATATATGCATTTTGAAGGAGTTTCTAAGTTTAAAGAAAATAATTGAATGCATACTCCTTGGAGCATTTTCAATGTCTATTGGAAAGTCTCAGCTATGTTAATATAAACATAATATAGAAGAGAAACCATCAATAATTTTTATTACCCCATGTTTTCTATTTGAGGAATGTGGCTGATGATCACTTAGTGCTCTACTCCACAGGAAATTGACTTAAAAAGTGTTTTTAAGTGCTTAAGAAGGAGAGTACTGAATAATTGCAAGTTTAATTAGTTAAAATATGTAAAGACAAATCTTTTGCATTCCAAAACTGTCAGCTCTCAAGTAACTTAAATTCCTTGATTGGGCTTAGAAAGCAATTAGGTTGAACTATTCCTTGCTAACTTAAATTTGCATGTTAAATGCATTACATTCTGGCTTATGTTAAGAAATATTTGTGAGAGAAACAATTCTTCCACAGGGATAATATAAACTTTTGGACGTGTTAATGTAAAAAGTAAATATAATTGTGGAACAGTAACTTTAAGCTTTTAAATACTATTTTCTGGAACAACCCAAACCTTAAGTGTAGAAAAATGTGTTAAAATCTCAAACTCAGCAAGAAGGCCAGTATTTCCCCCTTTGGGTAGAATATTGATCTCTTCTTTCAAATTCCCTTTAAAATATAAGTTTTTCTGTGATGATGCAATAACCAGATTAGAATATTTAATGTTCTTATGCAACAATTTAAGCATGCAACGTTTTTCTAATTTTAAAAATAATTTTGAAATAGAATACCCATCCATAAGCCTGTCTCTCTCACCGTCTTCTTCCATCTCTCTCTATCTCAGTCTCTCTCTCTCTCTCTCACATACATACTCACAGATACACATATGCCGTATCATATGTAAGTATTTGGTAGTTAAAATCAATTTAATAAGTTGTTAAATAAAATATGTTTAGATCCCATTTCTTAGCAAAGGCCCTAGTAGAGATTAAAGATGAGGTTTTAATTTAGGCTTCTCATTCTCTTTTGAATTCCATTTCAGATAATGGTAGTGCTTGCAGAGCTGACCCCTAGTCCTTATCCTGTTCCCTTAAGTTTCCTATTTCAGGCTCTAAGACAAACCATGTGTCCTGTTGTACACTTATTTGGAACCCCAGCTCACATGCAAAGGCACAATCCACATACTGCACAAAGAGATATCCTTTGACAGCTCTTTGAACCTCAGGCTATTCAGAGATTTCTGTCTCGCCTATGAGAGATAAGTACAAATAAATATGTTGCATATTGTATCTAAAATAAAGAAGGGGCCCTTGTGGGGATTTGGTTAGTTAAGCCTCTGACTCTTGGTTTCTGCTTAGGTCATGAGCTCAGCTCAGAGTTCTGAGTTCAAGCCCTGCATAGGGCTCTACACTGGATGTGGAGCCTCCTTAAGGTTCTCTTTCTCTGTTTCCCTCTGCCCCTCTTCCCCCATCCCTCCAACCACACCCCTAAGCATGCATTCATGCGTATGTGTGCCTGTGTGTATATGGGTGTATGTGCATGCCCTCTCTCAAAAAAAATTAAAAATAAATAATAATGAAGTCTCTGAAAGGTAGCAAAATCTGTAAAGATCCACAGGAATATCAGGACCCAAGAAATGACATGATCCAGTAAACTCCCTGGGTTTTCTATCCCAGACTTGTAGCTAAAGAAGCAGGCATACTGGGAATGTCAATTGACACAGAACAAAAATGTCCCAACATTTTTGTTGGGACATTTTTGTTCTGCTCTCTGTCACCAAGGAAACTAAAAGGAAGCATCCTAAAGAAACAGTAAACTTTTAGACAATAATCACTCTAGCCAACCGCCGCTGGAAAACAAAAACCAAAACAAAACCCATATGTGCTATAGTGGAGGGGACGGAATGGTGAGAAGTATCCTAGGGAAAGGACAGAAAGGGACAGAAAAAGGCCCTTCCTAAAACATGGGACTTTAGGGTAACCTGGATGGCTCAGTCAGGTAAGCATCTGCCTTCAGCTCAGGGCATGATCCCAGGGTCCTGGGATCTAGCACCACATCAGGCGCCCTGCTCAGCAGAAAGCCTGCTTGTCCCTCTCCCACTCCCCCTGCTTGTACACTCCCATGCTCACTCTCTCTCTCTCTCTCTCTCTGTCAAATAAATAAAAACCTTTAAAAAATAAATAAGATCATGGACTTGAGACTAGGAGTTCTGCCCATGGTTTAATGGCAAGATTAATTAACTAATTTAAAAGCAGTTTCAAGTAATTGTTTGGCAGACTAGCAATGTCACGGTCAAAATCATTGTGTTCCTTTTAGCCTTCCATTCATGGCTGTAACTTGACGTGGCAGCCCTAGTTACTACATTCTCACAAAAGGAAACTTCGCAGTGTGTGAAAGAAAATTTCTGGGTCTCTACTTTATTGTATTGTTATTAGGGGGAAAGGTCTAAAGAATCCAAGAAGTTCTGAAGATTCCAAGAAGACATTCCCTAACATTTTTTTGGCCAGAACTGGACACCCTGTAGTCCAGGTGCTAGAATTATTTCCCCAGAAGTTGAGTTCTTGATTAAAACAGGGAAACCTCTTTGGCTAAGTAGCAAAACTTGAGAGGATTGGGACAGGTTGTCAATGGCTTTGGTTTAATTAAACAAAAATGTCTATAATAAGCTGTATTAATATAGTTTCCTATATTACGCGTCACTTGTGTCTTCTAATCCACTGTGGTCCACTGTTAATTCTATAAGTTGATGAGCATGTGCTGAAATAGCAAATTTCATCTCCATCCAAGAGAACAGGAGTGTGGAAGCAAACCACCAATCGGTCACAGATTTTTCCTGTGGCTCTGTTAGGCACATGGGACTTTGATAACACAGGACAATTTAATCTCTATTCACCAGAACCTAGAGGATAGTGACATTTGTCTCTGATTTTCCAGAAGTCAAAACCCCAGTGGAATGTATTTGGTGACATACTCAGTGGTATCATAGCACTTTCTTATCTGCCAAGAATTGCCTACTCCTCCACTGCCAACTTTTCCCATTATGCTTTGTGGAGTCCTCAAACTGGTACAAGTAAATATGTTATCCTATAGTTCAAAGTATGCTACGTTTTTTTACACTTGCCTTAAGTTAAAACTGCCCTACTTTCCCCCTGAGAACACCACTGTTATCGCTCATAATTCTTCAACACTCAGAGCATCAATTGGCTCGTACACAGCAGTGGCATTTTCTTAGATTTCTATTGCATAAATCTAGATAATCCAATTTTATCCTCCCAAAGCATTTTTTTCATTAAAGTTTATGCCAATTCCTTATGTTATTTAGCTTACTTTTTGTATATGACAACTACCTTTCCAAATGCATTTCAACATGTATTAAGGCTTTAGAATCTAGGCAATAATCATTTACATTTCCACAGTTCACATCAACATTGGCTATTCTTTTTAAATTTTTTTTCTTTTAATTCTGTATCTGGGCTCTCTACTCTGTTCCACTGGTCTTTGTGTCTGTTTTTGTGCCAGTCCCATGCTGTCTTGGTGATCACAGCTTTGTAATAAAGCTTGAAATCAGGCTACATGATGCCCCCAGCTCTGTTTTTCTTTTTCAACATTTCCTTAGCCGTTTGGGGTCTTTTCTGATTCCAAACAAATTTTAGGATTGTTTGTTACAGCACTTTGAAAAATGCTGGTGGTATTTTGATTGGACTGGTATTGAGGGTATAGATTGCTCTGGGCGGTATAGACATTTTAACAATATTTATTCTTCCGATCCATGAGCATGGAATGTTTTTTTCATTTTTTTGGTGTCTTCAGTTTCTTTCATGAGTGCTCTGTAGTTCCTTGAGTACAGATTCTTTACCTCTTTGGTTAGGTTTATTCCAAGGTGTCTTATGGTTCTTGGTGCTATAGTAAATGGAATCGATTCTCTAATTTCTCTTTCAATAGTTTCATTGTTAGTGTATAAGAAAGCAACTGATTTCTGTGCATTAATTTTGTTTCCTGCCACATTATTGAATTGCTGTATGAGTTTGGATAATTTGGGAGTAGAGTCCTTTGGGTTTTCCATATAAAGTATCATGTTATCTATGAAGAGAGAGAGCTTGACTTCTTCATTGACAATTTGAATACCTTTTAGTTCTTTTTGTTGTCTGATTGCTGTTACTAGGACTTCTAGTACTATGTTGAACAACAGTCGCGAGAGTGGGCATCCTTGTCCTGTTCCTAATCTCAGTATTACTCAGATCAGAAAGGATAAATGCCCAACTTTTGTATCGACATGGACAGGTCTGGAGGAGATTATGCTCCTCCAGAATTAAATAAGTCAAACAGAGAATGTCAGCTATCATATGGTTTCACCTACTTGTGGAACATAAGGAATAACATGGAGGTCATTAGGAGAAGGAAAGGAAAAGTGAAGTGGGGAAAATTGGAGAGGGAGACAAACCCATGGGAGACTGTGGACTCTGAGAAACAAACTGAGGGTTTTAGAGGGGAAGGGAGTAGGGGGATGGGTAAGCCTGGTGGTGGGTAGGGCATGTATTGCCTGGAGCACTGGGTGTGGTACATAAACAATGAATCTTGAAGCACTGAAAAATAAAATTAAAAGAAAAAAATTCTGTATATTATATTATGAAAAAAGTAATGCATACACATGGAAGTAAAAACCACAGCAGTACTGAAAAACTTCTAATGCTGCTAAGTCTAATTCCTTATGGCATATATAGATTTATTCCTCTCTTTATATTTCCTACACTGATTACCTTAATGATGCTAGAAAATAGCTTTATACATTTCTTTCTTAAATTATTAACTTTAAATTGACATGTCATTAGCTAATGTTAATTGCTATTTTTTACTTCTTCCTGGAAAATTCAGGAACTTAAAACATTATACTCCATGGACACCACTCCAATTTATACACAATTCTGATCATATATTCTAACTATGCATTTATTTTAAGCCCATCAGGACATTATGTTATAGAAGTATCCTCATATTTATTCTTTCCATTTTTTCTTTATTTTTTTCCTCCATCTCTGAATTTCCATTTTGGATCATTTCCCCTCTGCTCATAAAATACTCTTTATTAATTTTATTACAAGTTTCTTGGTAATAAGTTATCTATATTTTTCTCTAAAATTATTTATTTCACTTTTATTTTGGAAACTATCTTTATACATACTTATAAATTAACAGTTATTTTTCTGTTTCATTGCCTTCTGGTCTTCATTGTTTATTTTGAGAAGTCACTTTTGAAGGTAAATTGTCTTTTTCAGAGGTGGAGGTATTGGAATGCTGTTAGGAATTTATTATGTCTTTGATCTTCAGCAGTATCTTCAGTGCCTTATATTATATTACGATAAGGCAGATAAAGTAAATACTCATTTATCTTCTTTGAGGTTTGTAGAGTTCCTCGAATCTGTGGCTTGATTTATTTCATGATTTTTGAAAAAAAAATCCCATTATCTCCTTAAATATTGCTTAGAACCCATTCTATTTCTTCTCTTAAGAACTGTTTAGACCTTAATCAGATCTTTTACATTATCCCTTAAGTCTGTATTTTCTTCTGTATTTTCAATTATTTTATATTTTTCTGTCTGATTCGGGACAGCATTTTGGACCTAGCTTTCATTCACTATTTCAAAATTCATTTCTCTCAGATGTATTAAATTCATACATTGATTTCTTAATTTCACATTTTTTCAATGGTAGAAACTATCATTGTTAATGTTGATTTTATTTTAAAAATAGCTTTTGGGGGGCACCTGGGTGGCTCAGTCATTAAGCGTCTGCCTTCAGCCCAGGTCAGATCCCAGGGGCCTGGGATCAAGCCCCGCATCGGCCTCTCTGCTCTGCAGGAAGCCTGCTTCTCCCGCTACCATTCCCTCTGCTTGTGTTCCCTCTCTCACTGTGTTTCTCTCTGTCAAATAAATAAAATCTTTAAAAAAAAATAGTTTTTGGTTTCCTACTAAAAATCTAATCTTTGAGAGTATTTAGCATGATTAGGTATTATGTCAGTTTTCCTCTTGGTTTTGTTTGTTTGTTTATGTATTTATTTTAGGTTTTATTTATTTATTTGAGAGAGAGAGAGCGAGACCTTGCTACCAGGAACCAGGAGGGGGGCAGAGGGAGAACCCAAAACTGGGCTGGATCACAGGGTTTTGGGACCATGACCTGAGCCAAAGGCAGAGGCTTAACCAACTGAGCTACCCAGATACACCACAACTTTTTAAAAAGATTTTATTCGCTTGTTTTTTGTGAGTGTTTTTATATCCCGTTCTGTATCTGATTTTTCAATTATATGCTAGATATTAAAGAGAAATTGAGGAATAACTTCATGATTGAACAGATTTTGTCTTTGCTCAAAAAGAACTTATCAGTATTTATTTATTTGCCTTTTTCTCTTCTTTTTTTCTGTGTCAGGGAACTAGCAGCTTTAAGAAAACAAGTTTACTCTAATACATTTAAAGGTGTTGAGATGATTTGAACATGCGGCCAGTCTATACAAGGAATAAATCATACCTGGTTTATCCTTATTTATAGGTGTATTCTGGAGATCTCAAACAAAAACAGGGCTTTTTTAAGAGGGATTACTCTTCTTGGCTGACAATGACCTAAAATTTAGTTCCCCTAACTCCGTGAGTTTGTCTAAATCTCTGCATGGATGCTCAGTGCTGATTTGTCTCTTCTGTAACTGACAGAAACACGACTGTCCAATGGAAATTTTTGTCACAATGGAAACGTTTTCTATATTCATTTTACAGTATCGTAGCCATTAATCTCATGCATGTTTGAGCACTTGAAATGGAATTAGTGCATCTAAAGAACTGAATTGTTGTTTGGTTTAATATTAATTAATTAAAATTTAAATATCCAATATGAGGCTAGTCACTTCCTTAGGGGCAGTGCAGTTTTAGGGGAAAAGTATTCCAAAATGCTAGTCATAATACTATGATTACTTCTTCTTGGAAAATCTTGTCTTTGTAAATTTTCAGTGCCTTATTAGTTTCTTATTGCCTTCAGGTAGATGTAAGACAGTATTTTGCCTAGATTTTCTAGTTTCTCATTTGTTTGTTTAGAACAAAAGGATTGGTGCATCTTACCTAGTCTGCTGTTTCTAGAAGCAACTTATTTTATTCACTACCTTTATAAATTAACAATAAAATTAATCTTCAGATCTTGATTTTATATTATATCTTTTGACTCCTTGCTGTTTAAGTTATGTAATGTTACCCATTTTGCTCCTACTTTTCTTTGACTCCTAGACATTCTAATGGTTGTTGACAATTCCATTGTTTTCACATTGCAGATGTTTACAAGGTTAACGTTGGGGACTATAATCAAAACTTTTATTGTCTCATGTATTTTTTATTATAAAAAATAGCATATGGTTTTACCCTGTTAAAAATAAATATGATTTTAAGGATACCATATAATAGGATTTGACTGATAGAAGAGCAGGACATATAATCACATCTCATTCATGGGAACATGTTCCAAATGTTTCCCTCCCTTTCTCTTCTGTAACAGGCACACACACACACACACACACACACACACACGCACACACACACACACACACACACACGAGTACAGTATTTCCAATAATTGGTCAGTTGCTAAAATTTTCTCATTTCATGTTTCTTCACACTTGCTGCTTTTCTACATGTTTTTCTTGCATTTTCTGGTATTTCTAATGATATCTTAAATATTAGATATATTCTTTTTCAATAATTTCTGTTTTATTGTCATTTTGATACAGCTATATGCATTATTTTCCATTCTTTACAACTATATATATTTTTAAATTTTTCTAGGCAGCAGAGCAAATCTTTAAGTAATTTTTTTTAGTCTTTTTTATGCATTTACACTTCATATACATATTTTCTGGCTATAAAATCTTGAGGTTGCATCAGTTCTCTTATGTTTTGCAGGTATAGATCTATCTTTCTGAGTTTTAAAAAGGGCAAGCTCAGAAGTCAGCCAGCTCGATTTTTCTTTTTTTCTTTTTTCTTTTTGTCTAGTTAGCCAGTTTTGGGGATTTTTTTTTTTTTTGTCTGTGTGTTTCTTCCAAAATGCTTAAACTATCTTTAAAAATATGTACCAAAATATGTTTTAATGTGAGACTAAATTCTGCTTGAAACAGCTTGCGTGTTTGAGGTTGCATACTCAGCATTTCGGACATTTTCAACGATTATTTATCAAGACCATGGGCTATTATGTGTGTGTGTGCTTGTGTGTGTGTGTGTGTGTGTGTGTGCATGCACAATGTGTATGTGAACTTTTAATATAATAAGGTCAAGATAAGTATATTTTTAACTTACTAGTTGTGGGACATTTGAGGAAGCTGTCAAATATGTAGTGAGTATTTTCCTATCTTCGATTTCATATTTAATACAATGGTAAATAGATAATAAACATTTCTGTCATTCTACTCTATTGATGAAATGATTCAATTGTTCGAGTATATTGCAAATTTCCCTTAATTTTAATTACTCTGGTAGAGCTTCTATGTTGTAGTACATTTTAGGGAAGAGCCAGCTATGATTTTAAAGTTCTTTTTGCAATTCTAAGCAGGTGGAGGTTTGGTGCATGTGGCAGAT
>CM053608.1:19171573-19224939 GCA_028646535.1 Procyon lotor
TGAGTGCTGTGAAATGTGTAAGCCTGATGATTCACAGACACGTACCTGGGGCATACATTATATGTTAATAAAAAATAAATAAAATGAAATCATGTGTATGGACTGTAGTAAAAGATTCTATATGTTGCTTTAAGCCAATTGAGATGCATAATATTTTTTTGTTTCATTTTCTTTTGTTAGCTCCTGCATAGTTTCTTTTAAAATTGAAAGTCTAATTGTAATCAGATATTAAATACTGTTAAATAGATTGAGCTTCTCTGATACAAATAGGAAGAAAATTTAATTTTGAAGCTTCATTATTACCTTAGACCAAAGAATTATTTTCTCCGTATTATATGGAAATGACGTGCTCATATTATTGAAATTAAGTGGAACAATAAAAGTATGTTAAACTCCTACCATAAACAAGTCATTAATTAATGATAAAAATTGTAGAAAAAATTAAATATAACTCACACTTTCGTTTAGTATATTTAGTGTAAATAATAGCTTCTATAATAAATTCCTGAAAATTATTTGCTCCTCTCTCCTTTTTTAAGTTGATTTGGTATTACATATGTCTATATTTTTATATGATTGTGATAGTAGAGTTTTTTATATTATTATTAGTTTCAGGGGTAGAACTTAGTGATTCATCAGTTGCTCATAACACCTAATGCTCATTACATCAAGTGCTCTCCTTAATGCCCATCACCCTGTTACCCCATTGCCCCACCCACCTCCCCTCCAGCAACTCTGTTTTCTAGTTAAGAGTCTTTTATGGTTTATGCTGGAGGGGAGGAGTGTGGGAGGGATGGGATGGTTGAGTGATGGACATGGGGAAGGGTATGTGCTATGGTAAGTGCTGTGAATAGACTGATGATTCACAGACCTGTACCCTTGAAGCAAATGACACATTGTATGTTAATAAAAAAGGAAAAAAAGAGAGTCTTTTATTGTTTGCCTTCCTCTCTGTTTTTATCTTGTTTTTCTTCCCTTTCCCTATGTTCCTCTTTTTTTGTTTCTTTAATTCCACATATGAATGAAATCATATGGTATTTGTCTTTCTCTAAACGACTTATCCTGCTTCACCTTATACCTTCTAGTTCCACTCACATTGTTGCAAATGGCAAGATTTCATTCTTTTTGATTGTTGAGTAATATTCCACTGTTTATTTCTACTTCTTTTTATCCATTCATCTGTCGATGGACATCTGGGCTCTTTCCATACTTTGGCTATTATGGACATTGCTGCCATAAACATTCGAGTGGTGTATGTGCCCCTTTGGATCACTATGTCTGTATCCTTTGGATAAATACCTAGCAGTGTGATTCTGGGTCATAGAGTAGTTCCATTTTTAGCTTTTTGCAGAACCTCCATACTGTTTTCCGCACCAGTTTGCATTCTCACTAACAATGTAAGAGGATTCCCTTCTCCACATCCTTGCCAACATCTGTTGTTTCCTGAGTTGTTAATCTTAGCTGTTCTGACCTGTGTGAGGTAGTATTTCATTGTGGTTTTGATTTGTGTTTCCCTGATGCTGAGTGATGTTGAGTATTTTTTCATGTGTTAACCATTAGCAACTTTTAAATTTTTCTAGTAAATATACTTAACACTTGTTGCAGATGTTATGTAAAATTATGTATATGTGGGAATATCTAAAAAATATAAATATGGAAATTCTTCCCAGGGTCTATTTTTCTGTGCATGGCTCTGTTTCTCCATATTAGCTGGAAGTCAAGAAGTCATTTTTATACTCTGTACCCCATTCCAAAGAGATTGTTGTTTGGTCAATATGGCTGTTTCATTTTCACTTGCTACTCATCCCCTTCTTGAATGAATGAAGCAATATTACAATATTGGCAGTTAGAAAGTCCACTAAGCATTTTAATCACAGCTTCTCTTCATTTTGTGTATAGTTTTGAAAGTGGTTGCCTCTGTGTTAAACTGTAGAAACCTGTTACTTGCACTAAAGGAATGAAACCTAAACTATTAATCAGAGAAATGTATTTCCAAGTCCCAGATTTTATTATTCTGACATTCAGTCTCTCTTTCTTTCTTTCTTTCTTTCTTTCTTTCTTTCTTTCTTTCTTTCTTTCTTTCTTTTTCTTTCTTTCTTTCTTTTTTTAAAGATTTTATTTATTTGACAGAGAGAAACACAGTGAGAGAGGGAACACAAGCAGAGGGAATGGTAGCGGGAGAAGCAGGCTTCCCGCAGAACAGGGAGCCCAATGCGGGGCTCGATCCCAGGACTCTGGGATCATGACCTGGGCCGAAGGCAGACGCTTAACGACTGAGCCACCCAGGCGCCCCCAGTCTTTCATCTTATAAGAGAATAATGAAAAAAAAATAAAAAAAAACCCCTAATACTTATTTTGTTCTTAGCATGTACCAGGAATTGTGATTATTTCTCAGTATATATGTCATCAATGTGCAGTGATTCTGTAAGACAGAAATCATTTATATCCATTTTGAACGTGAAAGAGGAAAGGGAAAGGAAGAGAGGAAACAAGTGTGTGCTTTCTTTCATGTAATTCAGCATTTAGTGGTGGGTCATAAATTAAATAGAATTATAAAGTGTGTTTGCCTTATTGAAAACAGTATGATGGAGTATTGTTTTGGTTTTTGCCTTTGTACCCTCTTAGTCCATCCTGATGATAACATTTATAGTTTTGTTTTACTCTTCATCTCTTCCTTTGCTGAACTCCTAAGATCCATGGTAAAAAACTTAGTGAAGTACTCTGCTCATATAACCCATGTTGAATAATTTGTTCATTTACTTTTTCAAATGAAAAGAAAGAGTAATTTTAATTTTTATTATTATTGGGTTGAAAACATTGATTCATCTCTGTATAACATGCTACTTTTCTGCAAAACAAATACATAAAATGTGATTTTTTAAAAGATTTTATTTATTTATTTGACAGAGAGAGAGATCACAAATAGGCAGAGAGGCAAGCAGAGAGAGAGGGGGAAACAGGCTCCCTGCTGAGCAGAGAGCCTGATATGGGGCTCTATCCCAGGACCCTGGGATCATGACCCGAGCCGAAGGCAGAGGCTTCAATCCACTGAGCCACCCAGGCGCCCCCATATAATGTGATTTTTAGTATTAATGGATTTTTAAGAAATTCAGAATATGATCATGAATCCACAAAACATAGTTTTAAATTGAGGAAAATTATCCTGATATTTTAGTATAGAAATGACAAATTTGTTGATTTAAATATCCTTTTCCTTTTCCCAAATAAGAATCATTATTATACAAAAGATCTTTTTATTACAAAATAGTTCTTTAGATTTAGTCTCAGAGCAAAACTTAGAAGATAAAGCAGTCTTTCTGATATACTTAAGAATGAATTATTTAGGCATTTTTAAGACCCTAAGGAATAAAGATACAGTAAATTGATTGTAGTTTATTTAAATGAAAAATATAGAGCAACTCATATTTTATTGTAAGCCAGGCAGGCATTTTAGAAATGCAACACACGGATTATAACACGCAAGCATATGTACACAGAGAAACACATACACACATACATATACAAACATGTATTAATGCACATACATATAGAAATACACATATTGAATAGCAGCAGCCACACTACTGCTGCTGTTTAAACTATGTAATCTGAAACCAGAGCCCCTGAAATTAAATTCTAATTCTACCACTCACTTTCTTCATCTATAAAATGAATCACAATAATTTTTACTTCACAAACCTTCTATAAATATTAAATGAGTTACTCCTTATAAAAAGTTTAGAACAGTGTTTGGCAAATCAGTAAGTGTTAGCTTATTCTCAATGTGTTACTCAGTAAATGTTAGCTAATAGATATATTTAGTTTTAAAAAAATCAAATAGATAAAACAAAACAAAACAAATATAGAAAAAACAGATAACAGGCAGTAGTGCCAAGATGATGTTTTTAAGAGATGAATTTGCACATAGGTAAAATTTTTTTTTAACTAAATGAGTCTGACATATATACTTTTAAAATGTTTGATATTTTTTCTCTTGTTACATTACCCATATGTGATATACCATAATATGTCTTTTAGAAGATGAATCTGACAAACATCATTTAAGACACATGAATGATAATAATATAAAGGACAGATTTTTATCTAATACTAAAGTGAATAAAGTAAATTGTGCTGTGTCTTCTCATCCTACACTGGCCTACCAGTTAAGGGAAAGAAGGCACTAAATTAATGTTGTCTGTAGAGCATGATGGTATGTGAAAATATGTAAATTATATGGACTTAAATATATATTGTAGAAAAGGACATGGAAAGAAACAGAAAGAAGGTATATTTTGGAGAAGATACATTTGGAACCAATAGAACCTGTCCATATATTGATCATGAGATGTGAGAGACAAAGGAAGCCTAAAATAAAAATAATAGATTTTTGGTCTACCTAAATGGTGGAATTTTGGTCTTATATATTGAGATAAAAAAGACTTGGTGAGGGGGTAGTGAGAGAAGAAATACAAGGAAAAGGAAAGAATAAGGTCTCATAAATCTGGCAAATGCCCTTATAATCAATACAAAGAATTTTATGGTAAATTAGTAAATTAATGAATCATAAAATATTACATAGCAGGATAATACATAGATCATTCATATTATGTGGGATTTGGCTAAAGTTCTAAAACTAAAGATAATTAATACTCAGCACCTTGACGTTTTATTGATATTACAGAAGAGTTAACACTGTTTAGAGTTTAGTATTCCACTCACTTCATCAGAATAAGCATTAGTTACAAGAGATAATTAATTTGTGGTATAAATTGTCAACTTATTGCTGTAAATTGTCGTGTTTCTTCTCCACCAGTATGGACCCACCAGTTAAGAGAAAGAAGGCACTAAATAAGTATCATTGATTGAGCATGATGGTATGTGGACATATGGTAGATTAGCATTTCTTTCATCAGATAGTTGCTTAGTGAACTGTAAAATCACAAATACAACCGTTGTAGAGCAGAGCAGAATGTAGTTGGAGAGATCTTCGAATGGTTTGGCATGTGTTACCTACCTGCAATTTGAGGAATCATAGAGAATGGTGTTGTCTTCTTACCTGGTGAGAATTCTAAATGTGGAGCATAATCAGTGCAGTCCAAACAACAATGAAAACTGAGAGAACAATATACAGTTATGTAGTATGGAAAAGAGAAAAGACTCTAAAACATAGGATATACCGGGTAAGACAAAAAATAAAAAGATGCAAATATACAGTATAAAGTATAGCATGAAAATAATAGTGAAAGCAAACTGCTGTAGCTATGTAGCCATATTGGCATTAGATGCCAAAGACGTTTAGGCAAATAGAGATATGTAATTTACAAACTTTGAATTCATCAGTGAGATATAATGATTATGAATTTACAATTCTGATATAGTTAAAACTGTCTAGAGAGAGGTTATGGTTTGTTTGTTTGCTTTTTGGTTAAAGATTTTATTTATTTATTTGACAGAGAGAGAGATCACAAGTAGGCAGAGAGGCAGGCAGAGAGAGGGGGAAGCAGGCTCCCTGCTGAGCAGAAAGCCCAATGCGGAGCTAGATCCCAGGACCCTGAGATCATGACCTGAGCCGAAGGCGGAGGCTTTAACCCACTGAGCCACCCAGGCACCCTGAGGTTATGGTTTTTAAATATATGTTAGTAAAGAAAATAGCTGAAAATCAATGAACTAAGCATCCGCCTCATTAAATAATATAGGAAATAAAAAATTTAACAAAAAGACTATAGTCAACAATAATTTATCGTACACTTAAAATTAGATGTACAGTGTTCTAACCACAATAAAATAAAATTTAAGGAATTGTAACTGCAAACCTGCCCTTAAAAATAAATCAATCAAAAATTCATTAGTATATCTAATAATATGTATTTTAAAATGCAAATTTTACATGAACTCTCGCAAAGAATAAAAAAAGAGGAAACACTGAACAATGTATTTATTATGTTTTTTATATATGCAGTGTTGTTTTATTTACATATGTGGGTTTTATTTTTTTATTTTCATTTTTTCTTGTGTTATGTTAGTCATGGAGCACTGGGTGTTATATACAGACAATGAATCATGGAACACTACATTAAAAACTAATGATGTACTATATAGTGACTAACTGAACAATGTATTTTAAAAGACCAGCCTATTGTTAATGCTACAACCTAATCAGAACATTAATATAAAGGAAAAGTACAAGCTAAACTCACTTATAGAAGAGTAAGACCCTAAAAAAAATTAATCCAAGTTTGTTACAATTGAATTCCTAATTTATTTAAAAATTTATATACACACATATACATATATATATATATGACAGCATGACAAGTTGACTTTATTATGTGAATCAAGATTGATTTAGTATTTTTTTTAAAAAGTATGGTTTGCAACAGTGACACTATAAAAAGGAAAGAAATAACATCTTCAGTAGCAGAAAAATCATTTGATAAAACTGAAAATCCATGAGGAAAATGTTCTAACTAGTTAACTATAAATGGGATCATCATTATTGTGAGAAAGATTATCAAAAAAATCTTTGCAAAATATTACACAAAATTGTGAAATGTCGAGATCATTCTCTTGTAAATCTTCAAAAAGACAGACTACCATCACCACTGCTATTACTATTGTGCAAGTGTAATAAAGCAGGAAAAAGAAATGGAAGAAGTAATACTACCAGTGAAATGAAAAAAATTCCTCATTATCTGAAGAGAATATAACTGGCTAAGTAGGAAAACCAAAAGAATCTGAAGTTATATAATTAGAATTAATAAAGTATTATAGCAATGTTTCCACATTTGAGCTCAATAATTTTAAAATTACATTTTAAAACCATCAACAGAATAGTGGAAAATGAATTTTTTATGAGACATTTTATAATCACATGCAAAGTATCACTATCTATGAACAAGTCTAATGAATGTTGTATAAAGCTTCTTCAAAGAAAATTCTAAAATATTGTTGACAGAAATGAAGTAAGTCATAAATAATTGAGAAATACACCATGTTTGTGTGCTGAGAGAAACAAAAGTAAAACAATTTCCTCAATGTAGCACAGCGTCCGTGCTCTCCACAACAAAATCCCAATCTGTTTTGATTTTTGTTTCTATTGTTTATTCATGACAATTGTAGGATATACTAGATCAAAAATAGCTAAAGCTACATATTAAAGTAAATCACTGAAATTTATGGACCTGTTCTACCAGGTGTCAAGTTTTAAATACGCTAAGATAATGTGGAGTTGTCACAAATATAGAAAGGTGACAAAATAAAATAGAAAGCCTAGAAATGATTCACACACATATGGACTTGTGATTTAATAAAAAGTGACAACATAGAAGAAGAACTGAAGAACTTTTCAATAAATGGTGCTGACGTGTTTAGACGTTCATACCTGAAGTAGTGCAACTTGACTTCTACTTCAAGCCAAACACAAAACTGTGTTCCAGTTGGACTATAGAACTTAATATGAAAAGGCAAGAAATAAAGTCTGTCAAAATAATAGAGAGGATATATTTGTAATTCAGAATAGAAAAAGTTTTTTTTAAATGGGAAACAAAAAGGATTAAACATAAAAAGATAATGTTAACTGGAATAAAATTGAATTTCTCTTTGCTAGTAAAGAAAGAATAGAAAAACAAAGAGAAAATGTATTTCCCAAATATATAAAAAAGGATGTCCTATAAAAAAGACCATTATATAAAAACAAAGGATTTTTCTCCATAGTGTATTTCTAATACCTTCAAATCAATAAAGGCAACCCAACAGAAGAATAAGAAAGCTTTTCGAATAGTCCTTTCATAAAAGAGAATATCCAGTATACATATGAACTGTTGCCAAACTTCCCCCATTAATAGGGTAGCAAAACTAAAATCATGAAAAAGAAATTGGATGTATATTGTTAACATTTAAAAATTTCTGAAAATTCCAACATAGCAAAGATGTGAAAGAATAGAATCAAAATTATAAACTCATAAAATAACCTTGACAAATGTGTTGAATGTGTCGACTGAAGCCAGACTGTGTCCTAGCAATTGCCATCCATAGATAGAAAACCTAAGCAAAATACAAATTTGTGTGTGCAAAAAATACACAGAAGAATATTTTCAGTAATGTAACTCTCAAGAACTCCAAACTGGGAAAAACACAATTGTCAGCTGAGGGTGAACAGATCTATCATTTATAATGTATTTATGCAATAGCATACTGTGGAGCAAAGGTCACCAAATAATTTCTATAAGGAGTTAGACAGTAAATACTTTAGGCTTTGTGAGACATAATATTTCTCACTTAACTACTCAACTCTGTTCTTGTAACATGAAAGTGATTCTTGACAATACATAAATAAATGCTGTATCTGTGTTTCACTGAAACTTTATTTTCAAAAACAGGAATGCCAGAATTGGCTTGAAGTCAGTAGTTTGCTTATCCTACTATAGAGAAAAACAAACAAACAACAACAAAACTACAGCTAAACACAGCAACATTGATGAGTCCCTGCACAAATATAAAGTTGAACAGAAGAAGCCAGACATAAAAAAAAAATCATAAAATAATTATAATGCTAATAAAATAAAACTGTGGCTCCTTGGAGAAATGACATATCCTAGGCCTGGAAGAGGAAAAACAAGAAAAGCCTGAGTATCTTGTAGTGTTAGAAAGTATTAAAGTGCTCAAAAACCAAGGCAATGATGGAGAGGAATATCAAAAGGACACAGAAGCCAATGGAATGAGTTCCCAATGACTAAAGCTGGATGTATTTAAATGACAAAATAAATAACAGAGTATTGAATTATAACCCAAAGCATAAAATAAATATCCATGAATCTATTCTGACATAAATAAATGCTTGAATAAATAATTAAATGGGGAATAAGAGCCAAGGTACACATGCAGAAGAATTTCAAATTTATGTAGATATTCTTACATCAAGGGGACACAGCTTAACTCCCTACTCCTTAAATCTGGGCTGCACATAATAACTTCCTTCTAAAGAGAACATTATGGAAATAGGGTTAAAAAAAAAAAAAGAGGGGCACCTGGGTGTCTCAGTTGTTGGGCATCTGCCTTCAGCCCAGGTCATGATCCCAGGGTCCTGGGATCGATCCCCGCATGGGGCTCCCTACTCAGCAGGAAGCCTGCTTCTCCCGCTGCCATTCCCCCTGCTTGTGTTCCCTCTCTCTCTGTGTTTCTTTCTGTCAAATAAATAAAATCTTTTAAAAAAAAAAAAGAAAAGAAAAGAAACTTTACAGTGGAGAAACTTGATAAACAGTATTTCAGCCAGGTGATCAAATACCAGTTTTTAGTCAGACAAAGATGAGTTGTAGATACTGCTCTGCAAGTGCTACAGTATTGTAAATACTACATTCAGGAACTTCCATTAGGAAAAAATTGAGAGAACCTAAGTCCTGAATATAAGTAGAACCTTGACGTTGGAGTGGAGTTGAAAATGCTATAGCCCCAGTTCCTTTTTCCTGCTTTCCATTAACCATTAGTCACATGTCTTAGAGTGGGGGAGAGAAGAAATTGGCTATCTTAACCAAAGATTAAGAAGCTGGATTAGGGAGTGTGTTCACCTTAGAAATGTGCCATTTAACATTTGCGTCATGTGGCTCTGGTGTAGGAACTGAGGTGTGTACCCTTGATATGATGTGATGTGAATGTCACTTCACCTTTGTAGTCTTCCTTTTCAAGATCTATAATCCTTGTCTTATAATGAGAAAAACATCAGAGAAACCCAAACTGAGGAACATTCTCCAGAATACCTGATGGGTACTCCTCAAATCTGTGAAGGTCATCAAAAACAAAGAACGTCTGAGAAACAAGTGTAGTCTAGAGGAGCCAAGGAAGACCAGATTACTAAATGTAGTGTAGTTATCTTGCATGGGATCATGTTACAGAAAAAGTAGCAGTGGGGGGGACATTAGATAAAAACCAAGGAAATACAAGTATGAACTTTAATAATTATGTCTTAATATTGGCGCACTAGTTGTCATGAATATATCATACTGTGTAAAATCTAAAGAACATGAGAAACTGGGTACAAGATTACAGGACCTATCTGCGAGTTTTCCGTAAATCTAAAATTTTTGTATATTTAAAATGTACCAAAATAATTCCTGTTTCCATTTATAAAAAGTTTTTTTTTTTCTTTTGAAAGCAGTCAAACCCAAACTGTAGGGTTTAGATACTCCTGTCTGAATGGTAAAATATAAAGGAAAGCAAGAAAGTGATTTTTCTTATGGTCAATTTAATAATTACCTTATGGAAACAAGCAAACAAACATGCAGTGATTGGGAAATGGAATATAGTGGGCTCTTTAGTGGGCAGTATCCTATCTTTTGGCCCGGGTGATGGTAATAAAATCTTGTAGTGAATCATTGAGCTGTGTGTTTTTGCATACATTTCTATATTTGTGCAAAATCTATTTTTCTGTCTATGTATCTATGTATCTGTGTATCTACATATCATCAATATAGATATCTGCTTGATGGAATGAAGGATTCCAGCAAAGAGCTGTTAGGGGAGTACCGTGAAAGAAACTAGTTTAGCCAGATATTGCATCACCAACGTCAGGAACCTTGCAGGGAGAAGTCCTTCCAAAGGCCTTACAAAGTCATTCTGTCAGGATGCATGAGAACTGAAATGTGTGGGCTTACCACACAAAAGGTATCGAACAAGAATTTGAGAATATTATTCATATAGACTTTTTATGCCTCTCTCTTCTCCCCTCAGTCTTGATCATGGAGGTGGCAGTCATAGGAGAAAAAAAAAAATAATAAAGCAGATTGAAAGGACAAACCATGCCCACTTTCCCAATGAGGTTTCTAATTATGGATTAGTCCTTTTCTGGGGGAAGGGAGAATATTTACATTGAAAGTAAGATTGGTGTTTCAGAATTAGGCCACACCAGACTCATTAGGATCCAAATTCCATGAGATCTACCTGATATTGGCAAGATATTGAGAAGAGAGATTTCCAAAGCATGTTTAATTAAATGAAATTAAAGTTTTTTTGTTTGTACCTATTAAACTCATTCCATTATATATTTCATTACAATATACACCTGAAACATGCAGCCTGACTTATAGCACAGAAACATACACATATATCTATTTTTTCAGGTACAATCTGATGATAAAATTTCTATTTTTTTCTTGCATCAACCACACCTATAACAAATTTTCCATTTTTTTAAATTTTTAAGATATATTTATTTATTTGAGAGAGAGAGAACAGGAGTGAGGGGAGGGGCAGAGAGGGAGAGAGAGAATCTCAAGCAGACTCCCTGCTGAGCACTGAGCCTGACAAAGGGCTGGATCTCAGGACCCTGGGATCGTGACCTGAACCAAAATCGAGAATTGGACGCTTCACGGACTGAGCCACCTAGGAGCCTCATAACTAATTTTCTTTTGAATATTTTGTATCTGGTTCCTTTGTAATCTGAACAAAAATCTATGAGCCTTAGCACTTACATCTTAGAACTAAATCCTTCTGGATCTTTGTCCTTTTCATTTCTCCCAAGCCTTTTCAGCTATACAATTCCTATGTCATTGGGTAAGTTGTTTTTAGTAATTCACATTTCTCAAATCTTTCCAAAGCTTTAAAGTCAGTTTTTGCTAAATGACAGCTCCCTTTTATTAATATTTCATTTGTTTTTATAATGTGTACTTGAAATCTCAAATGTTTTTGAGAACAAATACCAATAACACTTGATGAATTTTGAATTGACTAGTGTAGAAGAAATGTCTGGGCTCCTGTTAACATGTGTTATGAAGTTAATGGACACTAAATAAATTTAGTGTAACACTTAAGTGAAAATCATTTCAAAGTTTTCTTCTCCTTTATGTCTGAATTACTTTCCAGTGATGGCATGGATTCAGTCTAATATATATCTCTGACAAATCTGGAGGAAAGTCTCAGACTATTTATAAACTTGGGCAATGCTGGTATGTAGATATATTAAGCTACAAGAATGAATAAGATTACCCAAGAAGAGAAAATAAGGGGAAAAAGCCCAGGGCAAAGTTCTGAGAAACTACAAACATTAGACTCAGCAAAGAGGATACAGAATCAGGGAAGTAGAAAGAGAGCAGAGACTAAGATAGGAATAAATCCAGGATAATTTTGGTATCAGCTAAATTCAGAGAGATTATGTTGAGAATAAAGGAGATGAATGTCAACTGTGAAACATACTCCTGAGAGTTTGAATATGATGAAAACTCAAGAGTGACCATTGGATTTAGCAAATCCTCGGGTCCTTTGATGATTGGGGCAGAGCATATTTAGTGGCTGTGTGAAGATGTGATCCAGGTGCTAAAAGTTTAGAAAGATAATGAGAGGGAAGGAAGTTGTGATAGCAGTATGATTTACATTTCCAAGCCATTTTGATGTGAAGGGAATGGGAGAGTGGCTAAAAGGGAAGGAGACAATGAGAAGTATTTGAATACATACATAATTTTAGGGTAATGATATGTAGAAACAGCCAAATCGAAAATGTCTAGATGAATGTGGATAATAGAAGAGAAAATGTCCTATATACAGACTAAGTGGGAGTACTGGGCTTTAAAGAGACATTTAGTTCCCTGTAACAGTGGGAGCATAAGCACACTTTCAAGTAGAATAGTAAACTTTGTGGCAAGAAGTTCTAAAAATCCTGCGACACCTGGGTGGTTCAAGCTTCTGACTCTTGATGTCCTCCGAGGTCATGATCTCAAGGTCCTGAGATTGATCCCCGCATTGGGTTCATTGCTCAGCATGGAGTCTGCTTGAGGTTCTCTCTTGCCCTTTCTCTCTGCCACTTCCTTAACCCTCAACTACCCCCCCAACTCATGGGTACACTCCCTCAATAAATAAATAAATAAATACAGTCTTTTAAAAAGTTCTAAAAGTCCTTAATTAATGATTTCAATTTTCTCGGTAAAATATGACATGTCATCAAATTTTATTTGTATTTATTTGTATTGTGTTGGTCGTGGGGACCAGAGTATAGATGAGATGTTTGATCACAGCTAAGAAGAAATGAATACACTGCTTTTATTCAGAGATTGAAAATAAGCTCCCACAGAAGTATTTTAGAGTCTCTAATGTTTAATATCCATTTGAGGTTTGATGCCCTGCATTTAGAATAAAACCAGTCATCCATCTTATGTAAATTTGTCCTATAATGTTCAACTGCTGAAGTATGAGCAGAAAGAAAAAAAAAATTGTTTCCAAACAGAATAAGACTTTTGTCAAGTTGAACATTCGTGGATATTTACAAAGGGGAGATTATGGTGATGGACCATAGATTCTAATCTGTACAAAGAAGGTGGCACAGTGTATGGATGGATTGTGAGATTATGGCAGAGCTGCCGGATTGGAAATGTTTAATATTAAATGTTTAACAGCAGTAATAAGGTTATCTAACAGCGTTTAGATAACCCTACTACTCCATGTATGGAGATATAGGATTGCCAAACTGACTTCTTTAGGACATCAAGGAAAAAACTTTGACTCATATATCTTTCTTTATGTCTGTCTAGAAGTGTGCCACAATATAACTTTTACTGAAATACTTGAACAGGTATATCCACGTAACACTATTGTAAATTTTGTTTCATTTAAATGAGATTGTAACCTCCTGAAACATGTTCATTTTTTCCTAGTGTTTGGCAAATGAGGGACAGATGAGCATGGGGTGCATAATATTTAAACCAGTCATTGTTTGGGGCATTTGTTGTAGAGAATATCCCTTAGCTGAGGTCAAGAGAAAGATGCCAAGGGATATCTGGAAACTTAAATGTTGCTATCCTAGATCTACATTAAAGATTAACTTTTTGGTTATAGTCAGATCTGTGTTGAAAAGTAGTAGTATTGCTAAAATAATGTTTAATTTGGAGCAACCCTCCTTTTTTGTCCATATTCTCTCTCTTTGGAACGTTGTTCATGGTCTAATTGCGGCTCCTTTTGCTTCCAATTGTGTATTGCCATTCATTTTTTTCTATAGGCAGCTTTCAGCTACATGACTAATTGTATCTAATTTCCTGAGTCTTGAAGATGATTCTCTTAAATTCAGATTATGATGACTAAATGAAATCCTTTGTTTCTTGCTTGTCTAGTCTCCTCTCCACACCAAGTTTTCTACAAATAGTCGTTCTTTTCTTTAAAGCTATTATTCATATATATTCAGGCTCAGTGAATTCTAAGGCCCAACTGAAATATTTTGGAGCTGAGACAGCATTTATGGCAGAATCTGCTTTCCTGTAGGATAGATCATCCCAGTATTGCTAATACTATTAATTAAAATGCTATCAGATCTGTAACATTTGAAGGAGACAAACTGAAGGACATTTTTAAATAGTCCCTTAGATTAAGTCTGCTGTTGGCTTAGTCCTCATAAAAGCAGTCACATGACACATATTTAAAGAAAGAAGATCCAGGAATATGGATTTGGTACATATGTCATCCTATAAAATTACTGTCAAAATGCAAGATGAGAATTACAAGAAAAATGCACCAAAATACTTTCAAAAAACAGTTATCTCTCCCAAGATCCGAGGCAGTCACTGTAGAGCTTCCTGGCAGCAGAAAGCAGCGGGAGTCAGCTAATGAGGCAAGTCATCCGTTATCATCGTTGTGCTTAGCCTGATTTAGTTATCTGAATCAAAATGACAGATTCAGGAGGAAGGCTCCTGGGAACTTGACTGAAAATGTTATGTTGATGTAACCATGCATTGATCAGTCTAGTGGAGTGCTTCTTAGTCTCCATGCCAACAATAAAAAGAAACAAAAAATAGCAGGTGAAAGGGCACACTTTAGGAAAATGGATATTGGGCAAGGTATTTTCTTTATAAACAGGCTGAGTTAAACATTGAAATAAGCTTCATGCCCTGACCAACCTAGGGCTTCTCAACATATAAGAGGTTTTATAAAGTAATTTCAGCTTGTCAGGAACAATTTTCCTCTTTCCCTTTAGGATTACTTATAACTTTAGCTTTTGCAACTATCACCCGTGTTATTGGCAGCTTATTAACTTTATTCCAGTGTGAAAACTGCAGGAATTAACTCTTTCTAGTCTTGCCTAATCCTCTGCTGTTCTCTAAAGCTAGAAGTAGACAGCTGTTTTTAAAGTGCTTTTGACATGCTAGGCATGAATTTAAGAGGCTTGATAAAAGAGGTACTAAAAATAAGAAAAAGAAAGAATCAGAATTACCTGAGGGGAATACATGGTGTTGACCAATAGCTCTGTCTGCTAGCCCTCAGTTGGAGAAAGATTTTGATAGTTTTGATCGGTGGGCTAGACGTATTTTTCTTGTTACTGGCAAGCTATCAACGTTCAGAAAACAGCATAAAGGGCACATTAAAAGCCACACGTGATGAAGAAAAGATTGTTCTTCTAAAGATAGAATAGTTCATTGTACAAACCTCATCCAGTCAAAGAGATCAGGACTGAAGATGGCTTATCAAAGAGAGAGTGGTTTGTTGTTGTGGTTTTGGTGGTGGTTTTTTTTTTTGGTGTTGTTGTTTTGTGTTTTTTTGTTTTTTGTTTTTTTTTTTTGGTTTTGTTTTGGACAGCTGCACATGTTGTCGTTATAGGACATGAACAGAACCAAGAAGGGAGAAACCCACACACATTCTTCCATTTGATGTGCCTGGTTTATTTTCTGCTAAGGAGTGCAGATGTATAAAACATCTCTAACTACTCCCCTGGAGTCATTTAAGTTGATATGGGCATCACATTAGGATTTAACAATTTTCTAAAGTGATCTGATTTAATGCTTAAAAACTTAGCTTTCTTGGTCTTTCAGGCTGCCTCTCTACATCTCCAAAACAAAGTGCCCAGCTGTATAAATGAATGAAATAAGGATCTGCAGGAAGCCAAAATCCTAATTTTAACCACATGCTGGAAAAAAAAAAAAAGGAGAATTAGATCTATTTTATCCAAGTTTTTTTCTTCTCTCTTAAATGGGAACTGTGCCTTTGTTGGCAGCTTTTCTCTGGACTGTTGATTGAATATTTAGTCTGGGCCCAGCAAAATTATAAGGGTAAGCAGGCAGTACTATATATATTATCACATCTTTCCAGGGAACCCGTTACAGTGGATACTTGTGGGCCTTGACGTTCCCATGTCTAGTCATGATGCAGGGATCTTTCAGCTATCCCCTTCCGGTCCCTAAAAGTCTTCAGGCTTTGGGTGGATACCAGGGCAAAGAGAGTGGTCTGCTCCAAGTCTGGTTGGGACAAGATGAGCCTGGGGAATTTATGTCCTGCATTCTGCTCCTCAGCTGCCAGTATTGTCCACATGCTCTGCCAAAGGTCTGGGCATCCCTTGTTAGGCAGATCAGGAAAAAATGAGATGTCGTAACATGCTACTTGTGACTGTTAGCCTTTTAAAGGATCATTAGTCCTGTTCATGTCCAATCATGCTTGTGAGGTTATTTTTGTTGTTGTTGTTGTTGTTCATTATTATTGTTTTTTGATTTTCCTCAGTGTACTTATTGTTTACTCTCCTGACAGTCTTACTCAGTTTTCTTTATAAAATTCCCTGCTTTCTCCTGAAATTTACTGTGACTTGAGAGCTTTCTGAAAAATACTTCAGAATATCCTACCGCATTTAAAAATATTGAATAAGTGTATATCCAGGGAGTAAAATGAGGACTGTTGAAGGTCCTTGGTTTCTTCCAATGTAGAACGATCCACCAAGCAAACTCAGAACCATATACAATACATTATGATACAGGAAAATATGCAATAATGGGTAGAATAAAGATATTATATCTGAGTTTCCCTCAGATGTTTATCAAAACTCATTACAGGGTTCAAACATGAGTAAAAAAAAATCTGTGAGGGCAGCTGGTTCTCCTTGGAGCATATCACGCAATGCAGTGAGCTTGTTCTGCTAAGAAGGGCTCGGTCTCAGGTCCAGGAACATTGCCTCAGCTATAGTCTGCCAACTAGCAATCAGGGAAGGAAGAACTACAATGCTGTGTGCCGCCAAGCTTCTTGGTAACTTCATGGGGATTGTTAAATCTCACAGATGATTGAATAGTGAATTTTAAATGTGACCTTTTCTTGCTTTTGGCTTTTGCAAGAGAAAGAGGCCTCTGAACCTCAGCGATTCGTTTTGTAATACTTCCATCAGATCATTTCTAAGGAAGCAACGTTTTCTTCTTACTCCCTAACACTCTCTTTACTTCTTCCATTCTGTTTTCTTCATCCATTCCTTTTTTACACTATCTACATAAACAAAAGCAACAACAAGTTCTCTTTCTCTTTTTTTTTTTGCGTGTGTGTGTGTGTGAAAGATTAATAGGTTTGTTCCCTTTGGAGTTTATATTCAATGATGAATTAAAGATCAAGCTGAAAAATTGTTGTCAGCTACACATATACATTTTGGTGGAATTATAGCTGAAATCTCCAAAAATATCAGCAATTCCAAAACGACCCAAACCTCCAATAGTTACAAATTCATGCAGGGAGATTTTATAGAGCCACCTGGTCTCTGCTGGACCAAGACAGCGATGCAGGCTTCATTGTTTTAGGTTCCCTGTAGATTCATGTGCTTTGCGATAGCAAATTAGAACCGTCACACATTACCATCATTGTGTTTCATCTGATATGTATTTAAGCTACCCTAAACTTGACACTAATGATCTAAACACTATACAGAGAGCACACTACCCAAAACACAAAATAAATTGATAAATGCTGGTCAAGTGCAAGTTGAATGCATGTTTACTTTTTAGATTTTTTTCTGTGGAGAAACACAGCTATCCAAAGCCCAGGGAAGAACATTTGGATATTCAAACACAAACAAGTTAGTTAAAGGGCTTCTTATTTATAAACATAACAAAAACCAAAAGAAACTAAAAACAAACAAAATAAATGAGGAGCCAGCTTAATTTATAAAGAAGAAGAGAAGCACATTTTCTGCCAAATAAGAAACCTCCAATAGGATATGTGCCAACTGTTAAAAGAAAATATTCCAAATATGGAGAATAGCTGTCCAGAGTTTCATCCTTCATCTTCTTTCCCTTCTTTCCTGCTCTTCTTTCTCCCTCCTTCCCTCCCTCCCTCCCCCCTCCCTCCCTCCTTCCCTTCCTTCCTTCCTTCCTTCCTCCCTCCCTCCCTCCCTTCCTTCTTCCTTCCTTCTTTCCTTCCTTCCTTTTCACTTTCCTCCTTCCCTTCTTCTTTCTTCCTCCCTCCTTTCCCCCCCTCCTCCTTTCTTCTCTCCCTCCCTCCATTCCTCCTTCCCCTCTCTGTCCTTCCTTTCCTTTTCCTTCCTTCCTTTCCTTCCAACTTCCTTCCCTCTTTCCCTTCTTCTTTCTTCTTCCCCTCTCCTCCCTCTTTTCCTCCCCCTTCCCTCCTCCTTTCTTCCCTCACTCCTTCCCTCTCTCCCTTCTTTCTTCTCTCCTTGTTTTTCTCTCCTTCTCATTTTCACTCTGCCTTTCTTTTTTCTTTCTTTTACTTTTTATTAGAAAGTCAATTGACTCCATTCTGTTATCTCATTAACCACCCTAGACGAAGAGAAAAAACAAATCCAATGAAGAATTGATATACTCTACCCCAGTTTTAGTGATTCTGGATTTTCAAATATGATAGTAACTGAAAGAAGTATACATCCCATCTGAATATTTCATTCTAGTGGCTTTTAAAGAAACCAGAGTAGCCTATTATCGCATCCTAATTGCCAAAATGTAAAACAAAACAAAATAACTTCCCAGGTGTTGACACCTCCCAGACAAAAGTCCAGATGGCTTTAGCCATATTTTCAAAGATAAAGCATTTGGTTAGAGAGGAAAGGGACAATAGTATATGGCATGGGGTAGCATGACTATGAGAATACTGTAAGCACCTAAAGAAAAAAATCCACCTTCTTAATTTCTTGGGTGGAGAATAATCACATATTTTAATCTGAAACAAATACAAAAAGTCATTAAGATTTTCAAGAGACTCAGAGTGGCCATTGTTTATCATGTTTTGGTTAACAGTCCTAAGAAGGGAGGGAGCTAACTTTATGTATTAAGTGTTCTTTCTCCACTGAAAGAAAAACTAAGGTCTTTAATGAAGCAAAACACGATTATAATCTAGTTTTATAGATGCACAGATGTAATTTAAACTACTTAGACATTTTATATAGCCATGATCTCAAAGGATATAAAATTATTCCATTATTCATGTGAAATTTTTGCACCTAGTAATCTTTTTTTCTTTCTTTCCAATTATATGGGAATAAAACCCCTCCCTCAGAGCAGCATAAAAACCTAATGTAACAGCAAAGATTTACTGAATTACACAGGAGCATGACTATTTGGTCTTCCTTATCTATAACATTGCATGGGCATAGTCAAAATTAAGTCTGAATCTATTTTCTCTCACCTTCCCCATGTGCTAAAAACAGCTGATACTCTTTCTAAAAGAATGTGTTTAGTTGCTACTTGGACGAGCATCTAAATTTGTATGTGATTACTTAAATATACTGCTGATTTGGCACTCCTTTATATATGCTAGCCCCTCCTTGTAAAAAAGAAACATTTGTTTTTCTTAATTTGCTCCCATGCTTGTTAACTTCTCAGATTCAATCTAAGAATTCATATCTTGTGTTCAGTATTCTAAAAGAGGAATAGAAAAACGTCCTGACAGATTATTTTTCCTTGGAGGATTTTGGTTTAAGCCTTTATGCAAAAAGAATACTAGATTAGTGATAACTGAGAAGCAAAGAACATTTTTTTCTGGTCTCTGAGCAGTGAAAATGACACATGATAGTGTGTTGTGTTATGTAGACTTCTTAAATCCCAGCTGAATTTCAAAGACTTGAAGCCAGCAGTGTATAGCTTTTTCTACTGCATGAATGTCATTTTAAGTATTCAAACTTGATGGTCCTCTACTGAGAAACACCATTTTAAAGCTTTCTTTAATACATAGGTGAAAGAACTAAAATACAGCAAAGAGACAAAAAACTATTTTGGGGGAAATTAAGAACCCAAATTGTACTGCAATATAATATATATCATTAAATATATATTTAATATATATATATTATAATATTATTATAATATTATATTATAATTAATATAATTATATTATATTAATATTATTAATATAATATAATATTATAATATTTATATATAAATATAAATATTCTTTAAGAATATTTAACACAAATATTTTATATATTATATATTTATATAATTAGTATATAAATTCATACATTTATATACAAATATGAAAGTCATTGAAATGTTGAAGTGTTATCTAGACATTTAGGATAAGTCTTTATCCTAATGACTTATATGACATTATATGACATATATGACAAATATGAAAGTCATTGAAATGTTGAAATTTTATCTAGCCATTTAGGATAAGTCAGTTTCACATAAGTCATATGTACCCTCAGATTTAAGAATGTTGCACAACTACCAGATATGTTATAATACAACAAAAGAAATATAGCACTTACAGAAAGAAAAAAAGAAACATTGCCAACAAAGAAAAAATTAGATTGACAGTTGATTTCTCAATACCAACAAAAGAAGATATAGGAATAATGCAAAGAACTGAAAACCAAATTACCATTTGATGATAAAGGCAAAACAACTTCACCTATACCCAAGTACAAATTTACAGAATTACTCTGGGAAACTGACAGTATCTAATAAATCTTATGACAGAGCAATTCCATTTCTAACCAAATACTCAACAGACTGAGTTCATACAAAGATATGTATCATAATACATATGATACGAAGATATGTATCATGTTTATAGAAGCTTAAAATTTATAGCCAACATTAATTACAAACTGTTTGAAAACCGATGCATTGTGGAATATTATTGTGTTGTGGTATTTTATAGGGGAATTAGCTTTTTCTATAATCCATACCAAGAATTAATCTCAAGTAGATTAACATATGAAAGAAGTGAGACACAAAAGAATGCATATGAATTTGAAAGAATCAGAACTATTACTGGTTATCTTTGCAGGATTGAAATTGTTACTGAAAGTGAAGAGAACATGAACATAGAGAGCATAGTCTTAGGTGATGGCATTATTCAATTTCTTGATCTCAGTGTTGATTACACAACTCATACTTTGTGACAAATCATCAGATCGCTCATTTAGTAATTGTGCACATTTCTGTAAAATATAATAATTTCAAACATTTCTTATAAAAAAGGGGAAATGATATAAAGAAGCATTTCAACAATAATAAAAAAACATGGACAAGATGCCCAACCTGTCTGATAAGAAGAAATATATATTTTATTCAATGCCAAACAATGTTTTGTGTCTTTAAAGTTTAATGGGAGAAACAAGACAAGAGGGCTTGAGAAACCAGGGATTTTGTTTGGAGAAGCAGGAGGAAGAGAATGGTGCAAATTTATTTTTTCAACCAACAGTTATTAAGCACTCAGGTAACAAGCCCCCCCCCTTTTTTAAAGATTTTATTTATTTATTTGATACATAGAAAAAAGGATCACAAGTAGGCAGAGAGAGAGAGGGAAGCAGGTTCCCTGCTGAGCAGAGAGCCTGATGCAGGGCTTGATCTCAGGACCTTGAGATCATGACCTGAGCCAAAGACAGAGGCTTTAACCCACTGAGCCACCCAGGTGCCCCATAAGTTCTCTTCTTTGAGTAGAGTCAATAATGAATGGTCTAAATTCATTCAATTTCACCTCTGTACCTATCACTCACTCAGGATGATTTACAGAGAACATATGCCATATATTTTAAAATTTTATTTTTTTATTTAAGTATAATTTGCATAATATTATATTAGTTTCAGGTGTGCAATATTATGATTCAACAACTCTACATTTCTCAGTGCTCATTAAGATAAGTGAACTCTTGATCCCTTTTATCTATTTCACTTGTGTCCCCACCTACCTCCCCTCTGGCAACCACCAGTTTGTTCTCTGTATTTAAGAATCTTTGTTTGTCTCTTTTTTTGTTTATTTTTTTTTAATTCCACATATAGATGAAATCCTATGGCACTTGTCTTTCTTTGATTGACTTATACTTAGCACTATATCCTCTTAATGTATCCATGTCATTACAAATAGAAAGATTTCATTATTTTTATGGCTACATAATATTCCACATTCCTCTTCTTTATCTGTTCATCTATTGATGGACATGTGGGTTGCTTTCATATCTTGGCTATTGTAAGTAATGCTACAATAAACATAGGGATGCAAATATATTTTTGGAGTTTATTTTTTTAAGTAAATCAGAAAATTTCTGTGATGTGTTCATGTAGCATAGCTTAGGAATTGGGTTATAATGTAGAGGTTATAAGCAGGTCAAGAAGAACCTCCCAGTCTTATTGACTCTATTCTACATTGTTCTATTCACATCAATAGTCAAACACATTGGAAACTGCAAAAATATATATAGTGCATCTTCTTTGTGCACCTATATTCTTTTTAGATAATTATCCAAATGCTGTACCTGTTAAGCAGTTACCCCACACAGAGCTCTCAGGTAGAATTATTACTCTTAGCTACAGAGGAATATGATTAGGGATAAGCACAAAAAGGCTTCAGTGGCATTGATGCTATGCTATTTCTTAAGATGCATAGCAAATTACCATCTTAAAATCACTGTTAAATACATATAATATATGTTTATATTTTATATTATTTTTATATTAACATAATATAAAAGATTATAAAATATAATACAAGAAAAGTTGAATGATATTTAAAAGTCAGACTTGATTTCAATGACATTAAATACAGAGGATAAGTAAAATATGATGTTTAGCATTATATAGTAAGACAATAGTTTGAGAAAAAGGACAACTGCTATTGCTTTACATTAGAGCAGTGGTTTTCAAATTTCAGTGGGCATCAGAATCACCTGAAGGGCTTGTTAAACTACAAGTTGATGAATCCCACACTAACTTACCTTTCTGATTTATTTTTTCTGGAGTGTGGCCCAAAATTGTATATTTCTAACACGTCTACAGATATACTAATGCTGCTGGTCCAGATACCATACTTTGATGGATATATATTTGTAGAGTGATGAACAGATTGGAAGATTTGTTACATATACAGCCTTTCTCTTTATCAAGAAACCCCACACATTTCTTTCTATTATCCACTCAAGTGATCTCTATTCAGATCAAAAGAACCTTCCCTGAGAAGCAGGTCAAGAAGAACCTCCCAGTCTTATTTATATGCCTTCTGTCCTCCCTTTGAATAAGTCCTGTCTTGTTGAAAAATCTCTCTTCCTTTTCTTTGATGATATAATGCTCTCTTAATTTATTTCTTGCCAGACCCTTTAAATCTCTTTTGGCTCTGCAGTCCCATGAATCCATGCTTCTTTCCTAGAGACTCTTGTTTTTGGTCTACAAAAGTTTTTAGGAGCTTGCATCCATTCCCATGGCTGCAATTAGATTTATATACAAATGAATTCAAAATCTGCATTCCCATCCTTATTTCTCTTCTGAGCCCTAGACTAGTGAACCGAACTGCTTCCCAGAGATCAGTGTTTAGAGACCCACAAACTCTTTAACATGAACATGTTCAAAATGGATTTCTATCTAACACTTCTCCATCCCCCACACCCTCACGCAGACACCAGCCATCAGCTCATATTCTCCGGCCCTATTTTTTTTTCTTACTGAACATCATCATCACAGCCATTAATGCCAGAGACCTGGGCATCATCTATAATTCTTATTTTCCTTCACTTTATGGTCAATTTACTTCATGTTGCTTAACTTACCATTTAAAGAGATTTTGAGTCCATTATTTTGCTTCATCCTCACTGGTAATTTCCTACTGCGCCATCATCTCTTACAAAGAAACTTCAAATTTTACCCCTGTCTAGTTTTCTTTAAATCCATTCTTCATAATGCAGAGAGACCTCTATTAAACCTGAATATAATCATATTTATCACCTGATAAAATCTTCTGTGTTAAATATGACTCTTGCTTACAAGTAACAGAAGCCTACTGGATCGATTTAAAAAGCTACACTGTTTTTCTAAGGTTGTCAGACAGAGTCCTTCTGGAGTGCAATGGCTTTTAGGAATAACCTGGTATTCAGAGATTACACCTGGTCAGACCCACCACCAGTTGCCTTTGCTCTGCCATATGCTGCATTGTCTTACTAAATACCAGACAGTATGTACTCATCTCAGGGTTCTGAGGTTTTAATCTTGTCGACTGTAGTGAAGCATCTCATGTCTAGCCTCAGATTTCCAAAGGAGGGATGCCAAAAACCTTTTCTAATGCATCTATCTAAATGTGGTTACTTCTTTTACTCTTTCCTATAGAATCTATTCATCTTCATAGAATTCATCATGATTTTTAATTTTTTTTTAATTTAAAATTTTAAAATTTTAGAATATATAATTCACTTATAGACTGTGAATTTCTTACAGCTAAGAATTGTGATTTTTTCGTTCTTCAAAAATCACAAGAATGATGATCAAGAAATATACATCTAGATACATCAAACTTAAAGTAGAAAACATTAAAGATAAAATATTTCAAAATAAAAAAGAGAGTAACAAAAATATTTCCTACAAAGGAACAAGAAACTAACAACAGAATTATCAATGGCAAATGATAAGAAAAAGAACTGTCATCCAAGAAATATATCTTTGTTAAAATACTGCTCACAAACGAAAGCCTAATTGAGACATTTTTCAGGCAAACAAAAAATTTACCATCATTAAAGACAGATCTAAAAATGTATGTCAGGAACAAGGGAAAAGTCAACAGTCACAGGGTCTGAAATACTAGAACAGATGCTGATTTTTTTAAACTGGTGAATTTGTAGGTATATATAAACCATACCAATTGTCTAATATGATAGCAATAATCTTTGAATTGCAGAGTTATTTCCAAGAATAACACACTCTATTTGTCATTCCGATTCAAATAGTTTTAATATAGTTGATTGGGGAGGAAGGCAAGTCAAGCTCCCCTCTATCATTTTTATATGAAATATGAATAAAGTAATTTATGGAGACCCACTAAGTTAATAGAAATTGATCTTATAACAAATAGAGGGATCAATGATGTAACAAGGAAATCCTAAAGGAAAAAAAAAAGAACTGAAGGAGACCAGCAGTAAGCAAGAGAAACGGGGAAGGCTAATGGCAGAAAGGTGGGAGAGATAACATGTAAAATGGGATGAAATAAGTCCAAATATATTTACCAGTATGCCCCTAAAAAATGTCTTCAGTAGAGACAAATATAAGAGCATAATTAGAGAAATTCATGTAATGGATTTTCTGTCATTTCTCTTGTCAAGTATCAAGCAGATCAAGTATCAATTCATGTAACTGCATATGCGTAGTGTCTTCCTTTTACAAACACACAGACACATGACAATACACATTCTTTTTGGTACCACGTACATTCAAGAAAATTTATCACATTCTAGGCTGTCAAGAAGTCATAACACATTTAAAGAATTGGTAGCATACCTACCATGTTTCCTGACCACAGCACAGATAAATAAATGAAGTAGATAAAAGCAGCTTGTACATTTTAAATTTTAATACAATACACATGTAAGTAACTTATGGCTCAAGTCATAATGGAAATAAAAATATACTTTGAATGGAGAGACAAAAATACTATAAGCCAAGGGCACCTGAGTGGCTCAGTCAGTTAAGCAGCTGCCTTCGGGTCAGGTCCTGATCTCACTGGGATCCAGTCCCGCATCTGGCTCCCTGCTCAGTGGGGAGCCTGCTTCTCCCTCTGCCTCTCTCCCCTTGTGCTCACTTTTTCCTCTCTCTTTCTCAAATAATAAATAAAACCTTTTAAAAAATAATATAAGCCAAAATGTATGCTATCAGCTATAGAGATCCTTACAGATAAATATATATATATATCCTTCATTAGAAAGGAGGAATGGTTAAAAATAAATGAGCTAGTATCCAACTTAAGGAAATACCAAAATAAAGAAATAAGAGGTTATTCAGAAATAATACAAAAGGAAAAAAATAAGAGCAGAAATTAGTGAAACAGAAGGTATATTGAAGAAAATCAAAACATCAAAATTTGGTTCTCTAGAAAGAAAAATACCAGTGAAAAATTTCTTATATAAATAATCAATTGAAATGATACAAGGTAGAAGATAAATATTGGAGAATGTTTAAAAGTTTAAAGCATATATTTATCAAAGAAAAATAATGGAAATATAATATTGTGATTATTGTGTGCCAACATATTATAAAATTAGGTGAAAGTAAGCAGCTTTGAGAACATGTAGATTACCAAAATATACTTAATAAGAGTAGAATACCTGAATTAGCCTATTACTGTACTCAGCAGGGAGTTGCTCCAGGTCCCTCTCTCCCTCTTCCTCTACCTCTCCCCTTGCTCACTCATACTCTCTCTCTTTCTCTCTAAATACATCTTTCTAAAAAATTCCCTATAAAGGGGTGCCTGGGTGGCTCAGTGGGTTAAGGCCTCTGCCTTCAGCTCAGGTCATGGTCCCGGGGTCCTGGGATCAAGCCCAGCATCAGGCTCTCTGCTCAGCAGGGAGCCTGCTTCCCCCTCTCTCTCTGCCTGCCTCTCTGCCTACTTGTGATTTCAATCTCTCTCTGTCAGATAAATAAATAAAATCTTTAAAAAAAAATTCCCTATACAGAAAAAGTAAGCCCTAAGACATCTTAATTTGCAAGATGCAATTTATATAATATTTTCAAGAAGCAGGTATTTTTAGTCTTATATAAAACAAAGTAAATACTCTCCAACTTATATCCTATTACTAACATAACCTTGGCACCTAAATCAGACAAGGACACTCATAAATATAGATGAAAATATTTAACCAAATATTAACAAACTGAATAATGCAACATATGTATATGACATAGTGCATTGGTTTATTTCAGATAAGCAAGGTTTATTTAACACTATAAAATTTGCTCATGACAATGATATTAAAAGACAAATATAAAAATATTAAAAATCATGTTAAAAGACAAATAGTAAGCTAGGAGAAGGTGTTGTAAGAACTAACTGAAAATAATTTATATTCTTTATATAATTTCATAAATGAAAAAATAAAATACAAACAAATGGAAAATACCTCAAAATGCATAGAAAGAACTTTCACAAAAAAGAAACACAAATGTCTCGTAAATACATATGAAGATGTCTAAAAATAATGTTATTTAGGGAAATTCAAAATAAAATGAAATACCATTCCACATTTGCCACATTGGCAATATTAAAATACGTCTGTCTTTTAAGAGAACATGGGTGAAGACAAAAACAAAATAAAACAAAACTCTTTGTGTTATCTTTGAAGTTTTTCTATAAATCTAAAATTATTACAAAATTTAAAAAATACATTTAAAAATAATATTTAAAGCAATGCCTGGTATACAGAAGTATTTGGTAAAAGATAACTTCAAGTACTTTAAAATTTTTAAAAGTTTATTTGAGCATGCATTGGTTGCCAAAGGTGATTAGGAGCTCTCTATCCACAGGAGCTAGGGGAGAGACCTTTGTAGAGAAGACAATTAGCAAAGCAAAGCAATTATTTGATTGGCTCAAGCTGAAGACCTTGCCTTATTTGGGAAAGCCTGATTGGCTGTTTGTGACGGTTGCTCCTAGTTTTATTTTCTTGGATTCAAGTGCATTAACTCTGGATTAGGTTAGGTTTTGTTTGGCTTAGGTAGGCTACTGAGGCAGTAGAGTCACCTTAGTCTAATGGCCTCCTTGCTTGATTACTTTAATACATTCAGTAAATATTGTTGCATGAAGAAATGCCATAGTGAGGAGTCTACTTATAATATAACTTGGTGTAATCATTCTTTAAGAAAAGTCACCTAACAAAGTTAAGCATGTATACACTTTCATGAGATTACAATTTCAATGTGTACGTATCTTGAAATTGTATACACACATTTTTTATGTGCATACACATATGCTTTGAATTTTATATTTATGTATATACTTTGAATATATAATATGCATGATATACAGTGATGTCTTAAATATATGAAAATTATTAAGAATATATTATCAATCTTATATTGTTTTTATAAGCAGCAGGATCTACTAATAATTTTTGGTACATTCAAATTACATATTACATTGCTTTGGATAATGAACTCCAAGTGAATGCATAAATATATTTCTCTATGCATAAATACTCCAACATTGCTTTTGTGAAAAACAAATCAAGGATATGCCCAGTATTAAAACATTATTACATTATTATTGTAATATTTTAAAAACAGAAAAAATGAACAACGCATTATATAATGACACATTTGAAGTTGGTAAGCTTATATTTAAAAACATGGGAGTAATTATTTCAGGATATAGGTCATCTACAGTAGAGAGTTATACTATTTAGAGAGGCATGAAATGAGATTTAAAGTGTTTGGTAATGTATTTCTTAAGCTGTGTAGTGGGCACAGAGCATGAGTATTTATTTTTATATTATATCTGTGTATTTGTATATACCCATAATTATGTATGATAATTTTCACAATTAATGTTGTAGTATCTAGCAATGAGTAATTTTTTTAATGTAAGTGTACTTCATGCAATATTTGGGATATACTTTATTAAAATTTTTTTACTGTTTATCTGAAATTCAAATTTAACTGTGCATTTTGTATTTTATATGGGGTAACCCTATTCACAATAACTATTATGTAAAAAATTAACTAACTGTAGTATATTGAACTTGTATCTGGCAACCTGATAACTCTTGTATTATTCTCATTAGTTTTTATGTCAATTCATTTCATTCACTTATATATTCTATGCAAATTTATATCATAACTGTTCTGTTCTTTCCCATAATTTATGCTTCTTATTTTTTTTATTGCATTGATTATTTCAACAATTACAAAATTAATAGTAATGCTAATTTGGATCAGTTGTCTTGTTCTTCACCTGAATGGGATTAATTAATTAATGTTTAAACAGTAGGATAATATTGCTTAATGTGTGTTGATTAAAGGAAAGAAAGCTGGAATTAAATGGCCTGAGTCAAAATCCCAGGTGATTTTGTATTATAATGACATGAGCATAGAAGGGGACAGCATTTTGCAAAAATCCTCCAGGTTCTATACTGCTCAACCTGTCAAAGATGCTGGCTTGAAACTTGGTCAATTTCAAAAGGGGAAACAAATAAAATGGGAGTTGTGGATTTGAGTATTATAAATTCAAACAAGCAATTTAAAAAATATGTATCTGTGGTTACAGTTGACCTTTTCTTTTTCTGTGATTTTGTAACAACTGTTAATAGATCACTCTTAACTAGATCCCCATTTGTTTTGTTCTCTATTCATATATATTGTTGCAAAGACTGGTGCATACTTAGAAAGATGAGGGCAATCTATTCTCTTAGGCCTTGTTTCTTGACTTGAGATGGTTGTGGTTCCAACAGCCAACAGTTCTGAGAAGGGAACCTGCCACTGAACTGCCCTGCCTGTTACGTTTAGCCACTAAGGAATAATGTGCAACAGTCCTGGCCTTGGGTAGGAATGTGCTCCATTTGTGTATAAGGCATTTTTCTTGTAATAGACAGCTGGCTTAAATTTACTTTATTTAGAATTTTATTTGCATGGAGCCTCATAAATGAGATTAATTTAGAGTTTCCTTTTCCTATTCTGTTCTTATTTGGTTTAGTATCAGGGTCTTGGAAAAATAGAAAATTATTTATATTATTTTCCCAGAAGGTACTATGCTATGCAATGGTGTAAAAGTTGGAAATTTTCTCTTCTTTTAGGGGAAAGGTAAAAGGAAGTTCATATTAGTATGTTTATCCAGTACGAAGAGCTTTAAACTGTTCTACATTGTAGGTAATTTCTGACTCCAGTTATTTAAAGTTGAATAAACACACAAAAAACAGATACACACACACACACCCCATACTTCTTTTCATTTATTATGTGCAATTGTCATTTTAAATTTGGTATTCTGCCACACCAGGGATATATTAGTAATTCAGAAGCTCCATGAAAATAAACTCTGTCACTACCCTGAGACAAACTTATTTGAAGTTAGCTGTTATTTCTTGGTGTTATCCTCTCTGTGTTATCCAGATCTCAGTGCACCACTAAACATTTGAGAAGTCGGGTTTTTTCTATTTATTCTTTTATTGAAAACAAAAGGTAAAAAAAAGTAACTTTGTGGAATATATTGGGACTGAATTTTTAGAAATAAATCTTTAAAAGACTTTACTTAAACTGAATGCATTTTCCTTTTTCTACTCCCCAAACCCCCCTTCTCAAACCCATTCCCCAAAATTCTAAAGACCTCATTTAGAAAGTTGAAATAGAATATGCCTGGGGTAGTGCAAACCTTTGAAAGCTTCTAAATAAAGAAACAAAACTTTTAGATTGAAAAACAAGAGAATGTTTAAATTCTTTCTCTCATGTACATGACCCCATGAAAGGTTCCCTTTGGAGAAAATAGCAGGATTTGCAAGCTGCAAAAAAACTACATTGTGCCCCCAGGGTCAGTAACTTTATTCCATGGATAGAATGTTTCAATTTAATGGGGATTCATTGGCTAAGGGCCTTGTCAACTGATAGTCAAGGACAGCTTGGTGTTCAGTGGCAGATCCTTGGAGGGAAAAAACCCAAAAATTACAAAAAAAAAAAAACAAAAAACCACAACCCTCTAAAGAATCATAAGCATATGGAATAATTAGATCAGAATTCACTTAAATGTATTTATTTTTCAACTTGGCACAGTCTTCAATTTACCATTGGTATAAATATCACTATTGCATTCTTTTTAATTTTTATTTTTATCATTATGTATGTATTTGTATTCCTCCACTTACTTTTCCACCCAAATCATGAATTGTTTCCACCATTTTAGCCAATTCTTTTTTTAAAAAAATATTTTATTTATTTATTTGACATAGAGAGAGAGAGAGAGATCACAAGCAGGCAGAGAAGTAGGCAGAGAGAGTGGGAAGCAGGCTCCCCGCTGAGCAGAGAGCTCGATCTCAGGACCCCGAGATCATGACCTGAGCCGAAGGCAGAGGCTTAAACCCACTGAGCCACCCAGGCATTCCATAGCCAGTTCTTTACTTTGCTACTTTACTTTGGCCAAAATGCTATTTTTTAAGGCTTACTGTAATTTCCCTCCTTCCCCTTCTTATGTCTTGCCATGTGTGTTTTATATGCTCATTTTCTACAACTGAGGTACATGTTTGGAAGCCTTTAATTGGCTGATTTAAATTTCATGGCAAAGTTTGATCTTCTAACTATCAAACTTTACTTTCTAGTTTAAATTATTCAAGGTAATGATATAGGGCATAATTTTAGTAAGGACCAATCTGTTTTATGATTTGCCTAAAACCGTATTTGTTTTTAATTAAAACATTTCAGAAGCTGTTAGAGAATTTTTTTAATGTTTTTTAAACTACACATTATTTACACAGAACTAAAAATTATGTTATCTCATTTCTGTATCATTCAAGACTCCAGTTACAAAAATAATAAAAGGATTTTTATATATATAATTTTTATATTTATTATATAAATATTGGCTTATTTCCCCCTGAATTCCTTCATAGAAAAAAAAAAGAAAGAGAGAGAACTACCAGTCCTTTTGATATTTCATTTCCCTTCATATAGATTACCAATAAAAATATTCATAAAGATTTATATAAAGAATTATCAAGACATATAAATAGCATATTTTAGGTAGACTAACCAATTTTGCATTTTTAACAGGCTTAAAAATAATTTTTCTAGTAGTTCTTATGTGACTTCATTTGATTTGCTTTTGTTTTCCATGTAGATACAGGGAGGCGATTTACAAAGCATATGCAGTTATTTGAAGTTCTGTCATTAGCGGATACCCTAACAGTAAAACAGAATGCAATTAGTCTCAGTCACAATCCATTTATAAATATCTGCAACTTGATATAATAAACAGTGGTCAAATAGTTTTAAGATGTTTTAAAGTCAATGTTAAAAATGGCCATTAAAAAACGAATCTAGAAGATGGCAGAATAAGAAACCCCGGATCCTCCTTTTCCCAAAGGAGGCAGCAACTCAGCAATAACACACGGGCCAGTTCTCTTTTTGAGAAATTGAGAAACCAGTGAAGAAACCATTGAAGAAACTAGTGCTGCTCCTGTGGCACAAACTGAAGCATCTGAACCACTAGGAAAATCCGTGGCCCTCATGGGCCATAGCTCTTCCTTCCAGCAAAGCACAGTACAGCGCATTTGAGAGGAAACTCCCAGTTCTTGGCTTCTTCCTGGGGATGGAAAGAAAAAATGGAAACGGGGCTGCCTGAGAGACTGATTTCTGTCTTGCTTCAATCTAAATGTTGAGAGGAGAGGGTGGTGGGTTGGGGATCCACTGAGAACCGAGGCCATGCTTGAACTGGCACATACTCACCATAGTTCCTCCCCTAAGCTCAGTACAGTATAAATGAGGGAAAGTCCCCAACTCCCAGTTTATCTTTGGGGAGGGAAAGTTTGATCATGTATCCAGAGTATAGAGAGGTATTCCTAGGTTTGGTGCCAGACCACCTCATTAAAGCTAATATCACAATAAAACAAGTCAAATTAATTTTTTGGTTTCCCAGTGCATATAAAAGTTATGTTTACACTAAACTGCTGTCTGTTAAATGTGCAAAAGCATTGTCTAAAAAATGGACATACCTTCATCAAAAACACTTTGTTGATAAAAATGCTAACCGTCATCTGAGCTTTCAGCCAGTCATAATCTTTTTGTTGGTGGAGAGTCTTGCTGATTTAACAGGGTGGTGATTACACAAGGTTGGGTTGGCTGTGGCAGCTTCTTAAAATAAGACAACAAAGGAGTTTGCCATATTGATTGACTCTTTCATGAACAATTTCTTTGTGGCATGTGTTGCTGTTTGATACACATGAGAACTTTTTACCCACAGGAGAACTTCTTTCAGAATTGAAGTTAATCCTCTCAAACCTTGCTCCTGCTTTATCAACTAAGTTTATGTAGTATTCTAAATCCTTAGTTGTCACTTCAACAATCTTCATGGTACCTTCACCAGGAGTAGATTCCATCTCAAGAAATCGCTTTCTTTGCTCATCCATAAGAAGCAACGCCTCATCTGTTCAAGTTTTATCATGACATTGCAGCAATTCAGTCCCATCTGCGGGCTCCATGGCTAACTCTAGTCCTCCTGCTGTTCTCAACACATCTGCAGTTACTTCCTCCACTGAAGTCCTGAACCCTCATTGTCATTCATGAGGATTGGAATCAACTTCTTCCAAACTCCTATTCATGTTGGTATTTTTACCCTTTCCCACGAATCACAAATATTCTTAATGACATCTAGAACTGTGCATTCTTTCCAGGAAGTTTTCAATTGATTTTGCCCAAATTCACCAAAGGAATCACTATCTATGGCAGTTTTAGCTTTAGAAAATATATTTTTCAAGGAGGGAGTTTGGGGTGAGTGGGGGAGAGAAATGAAACAAGAAGGGATGGGGAGGGAGACAAACCATAAGAGACTTCTAGACTCACGGAACGAACTGAGGGTGGCTGGGAAGCAGGGGGGTAGGGATGGGGTGGCTGGGTTGTGGACATTGGGGAGGGTATGTGCTGTTAAGTGCTGTGAAATGTGTAAGCCTGATGATTCACAGACATGTACCCTGGGGCAAATAATACATTATATGTTAATAAAAATTTAAAAAAAAAGAAAATATATTTTTCAACGATAAGACTTGAAAGTGAAAATTCCTTCTTGACCTATGGAATATAGAATGGATGTTGTATTAGCAGCCATGAAAACTACATTAGCCCCACAGTACATTTCCATCAAAGCACTTGGGTGACCAGGTGCATTGTCAATGAACAGTAATATTTTGAAAGAAACCTATTTTTCTGAGCAGTAGGTCTCAGTAGTGGGCTTCAAATTATTATAATGTTGGTATTATCCAAAGTGATCAACAGATTCACTGTGATCCCTATCATAATCCCAATGTAATTTTTTGCAGGAATACATAAAAGCAATTCTAAAATTCATATGGAACCACAAAAAAACCCAAAAAGCTAAAACCATATTGAAAAAGAAAAGCAAAACTCAAGGCCTGACCCTTTTTGACTCCAAATTATATCACAAAGCTACAGTAATCAAAATACTATAATATTGACATACAACAAACATATGGTCCAATGAAACATAATGAAGAGTCCAGAAATAAATCCATGAATGTAATGTCAAATGATCTTTGACAAAGGTGCCAAGACCATATGCTGAGGAAAAGATAGATCATCAACAAATTGTGTTGGGAAAACTTGACAGCCACATGCAAATAAAATAAAATTGGATCTTTATCTTATGTCATTTTCAAAAATCAATGGCAAATGAATCAAACACTTAAACATAAGACCCAAAAATATAAAACTCCTAGAAGAAAACATAGAGGATAAACTTAATGACATTAGTCTTGGCATGATTTCCTGGAAAATGACACCCAAAACACAGGCAAGTAAAGCATAATTTGACCAGTGGGACTACATCCAACTAAAAAAATTCAGTATAGCAAAAGAAATCATCTTGCCATGAAGAGGAAACATCTGAAGTGGTAGAAAATATTTTCAAATTATTGATTTAATAAAGGATAATATATGAGGAACTACTATGACTCAGTAGCAAACCCCAAATAACCCAATTTAAAAATGGGCAAAGAACTTGAATACATACTTCTCAAAACAAGAGTAATTTACTAGACTACAAGTCCAGAAATCAAGTTGACTGGGCTGTATTTCCTCTGACACCAGTAGGAGAGTGACCCTTTCTTACTCTTCCTAGCTTCTTGTAGTTTGTTGGCAATTTTTACAGCTTCATGGCTTGTAGATGTAGCACTCCAGTCATATGGCCAACTTCTCCCTGTGTGCCTGTCTCTCTCTCTATGTCCAACATTCCTTTTTCATAAGGAAACCAGCCATATTGTATTAGGGCCCTTATGAATGATCTCATTTTTACATTACAGTGTTTTTCAATATGAGTCTGTCCCCTCTGCTACTTAATGATATTGATAAAGAGTTCCCTGGTTCCCATACGAATCAGCCAAAACTCAATCAATCATTAATATCTGAATTTCTCACAAGGATCTGCATTTTATTTTCTAATATGTCTAGGAAAGGGAGTCCCTAAGAATATTGCTTATATGTAATCCTAATAAGTACAATTATGTTTTACTAAGTTTGTTTTTCCTAATATTACCTTCTCCAATGATTGTGCCCTAGAGTTATGATTCTGAAATTCATTAAACAGTCCCATCCATATTTAAGTATCCATCATATTTCTGAATTCCTCAGGCTTCATCTTCTACACTGAGGTCTGGTATATCCTATACTTTTTCAATGTTGATTAAAAAATGTTTAAAATTTAAAATATGAAGTCAGAAAATAACCTCCATTTTGAAAACAATGATAAAAGACTATTGTATTTTTTTTAACCTTTTCCATAAATGTGACATTACATTTCAGAGTCTTCACCAAAGACTAGAATTTACTTTAGGAATATCTTTCATAGAATACAAAAACACAAAAAACAGCTATATGTTAGTTTCATTTAAATATTGATTTTTAGAGGCCCCTGGGTGGCTCAGTGGGTTAAAGCCTCTGCCTTCAGCTCAGGTCATGATCTCAGGGTCCTGGGATCTAGCCCCACAGCTTACCACTCTCTGCTACTTGTGATCTCTTTGTGTCAAATAAATAAAATCTTTAAAAAGTATATTAACTTTTATCCTGCTATTTAATTGATTGACTTCCTTGTCCACTCTGTCATTATACAGTGCAATAATATATGCATCATTTTCCAGTAAAATATTTTAATAGTTTTATTAAATATTGAATCACTAAAATGTACATTTTGAAATATTGCAGTCCTATTTTATGTTTAGCTTTGTTTCAGGTCAAATCATCTATGGATTAGAGACAGAAAGATGATTAATTTTCCATTTGTTTGGGAACAGGCCACCCATTTATAAAGCAAACAGACAAGTCACTTCAAACAGAGAGGGCACTCAAAGCAAAGTAGTGTACTTCTTCAATTGATACCCCATGACCTTTCAAGATGAAAGGATAATAATAGCCATCCACCCAGAGGAGAAGGAGAAAAGTTTTATGTGCTGTTTACAGGGTTTAGAGGTCACTTGGTTATGCAGAAAACAAAATACAATGGAAACTGCAGAAAACACTAGAAAGAGGACTCATGGCTACATATTTTTCTAAGCTTCCCATTAACCACCAGTTTTCATCCTTTAATAAGCCCTTCTGTTCCCCAAACTAAGGCCACATTCTGTTTATTGTGTGGCTGGGGCCCCCCTTACGTTCAGCTGTCTATCTGTGCCCTCTCTAGAGTGCAAGTAATTGGCCTAAATCAAGAGCCAAATGGCATGTCTAACTCATTCAGCGTTCTGGTGATCATATGACAGAGCTTAGAGAATTTGAGGGAGGTCTCAACCAACAAAGCAGGATATTATTTTCAGTGAAGTCCTGTGGCTGTGTGTACCTCTATTGCGGGGACAATTAGAGTCTTTGTTTCTCCTGTGATCCTAAGAGTCGGCTTGACTGTGTCATTGAAAAAACTCAAAGGCATTCCCATAGCCTTTCCAAAGCATGATAGACTATATAGAGACCACTCTGTATTCAACTCTCCAAAACATATGTTTAGGAAAAAATGAGAGATTTCTCTATTCCTCTAATCAAAATTTATTATATTTCCACATGAACTATAACTATGATGACAAAATCCTGATTTAAAAGGCATAAAACAACTAAAAATCAGTAAGTTTACATTTTGTTTTAAATATATTCAAAATGCAGATTTTAGAATTGTGAGTTCAAGGTCTAGCTCAGAATTTTATTTGCTCCTTAATATGCCCATGATACTTTTTCTATACTCCTTTACCTTACCACTTTTGGAAAATTAACCTGATTTGAATGCAGAAATATTTCAAAACACTCAAAATATACTGTTCGGTTTTTTTTGTTTGTTTTTGTTTTTGTTTTTTTCCAGAATTATTTGGAACCATACAATATGATATAATAGTAAAAACTTAATGGTACAGTGAGTTGTGTCATATATAAATGTACTGATTTATTTTAAATATATAGTATATTTTATTTAGTAAATATCAGGGTTAGAAGGAACCTGTGATTATCAGCAACTGTGACCAAGTTATTTTATGGATAAATTCTGACAACTTGTTCAAAGTCACAGTTAGATCTAGAATCCAGTACCTTGAATTCTTAGCTTAATAGTCTCGCTCTCCTCTTTGTCTTGAGCTGCAGAACTCATGGTGCTAATTCAGAGTAGAAACTTCTATATTTTTGTAAATTTTATGAAGATGTTATACATTTCTACTTTCAGGTTAGGTGATGCACCACCATATTCTCAAACCATCAGGGAAAAATACTTCAATTGGCACAAAACCATGAATCAGCAGAGATAACAAAAGCCAAAGCTTCAGTCCCCATGGCCTTGCTTACATGACCACTTAAGATTGAAACTACTCAGCACAGTTTTGACAATGGCATTGTAAATTCATGAGATTATTTATTACATGATGTCTTTCATTTTGAAAGTGTAACACTTCAGTTCCTCAGAGAAATCTATTAAAAATTGACTACCTTCATAAAATATTCTACAATTAGATTTTGAATATTCATCACTGCATATATTCAATAAACTTGGAAGCAAAACCATGCTTTACTCTAATGTTCATGACAGCAGATCTCTGGGACAGAGAATAGATAAGGGAGAGCAAGCTTTTGTACTGTAGGTTCATGGTAATCCAGAGCTGTTTTGGGTAAATGACAGCCCAGTGCAAAATATTCCTCAATGTAAACACTAGAAATTATAAAATGGTCTTTTCAAATGCCTTGGTTAAGGTATCTTACCAATATTCTTCTCAGGAGCAGTTCACTTTTTTTTTTTATAAAATGAAACACTGGACTAAACCATCTCTAAGTATTAACTCACCACCTGATCAAACATTATTATTTTATTAAAAATTTAAAAATCTATAAAATCACCACCAGTTGTGAAAACTGCTTTGGTCTGTTCTCAAAATACTTCTTGAAAATGCTAGAAAGTGTAGCTGGTCTTCTAGCACGGTCTGATAAAATAGTTTTGAATTCTCTAGGCTCCAGACTAAGACTTTTCTCTATAACCACATTTGTGCTGTACATATCCAAAAATTAAAGACTCTGCATTTCCAAATCATATGTTTGTAATCCATATACTTAGTAATTGTGAAACTTTAAGGAGATAACACTTTTTAAGATATCTAAAAATATCTAATATTTAAGGTAAGAGATATAAACATGTATTCCGTGTATCAGGAGTTGCCAAATCATAACCTGCAGGCCAAACCCAGCCTGTCATATGTCTTTTAAAATAAAACTTTGTTGGAACAAAATAACACTCACTTGTTCACATACTGTCTATATTTGCTTTTAAGCTACAATATCGGAGTTAAATATTTGCGGCAGACACTCTGTGGCCTGAAAAGTTGGAAATATTACTATCTAGCCAACTTTACAGAAAAAGATTACTGACCTTTACCATATATTATGAACATAGGAAAGAAAGACCATGCAATTCAGTTTAATATTATAAAATGCTGTGAACAATTATCTGAGTTTTAACATCCATTGGAAAGTCCAGATTTGTATACAAAGGAATTCATAGTACTTAACTTAGTTAGAATTGAGTTTTAAGGGACTTGTTTTGAAGTTTAAAAGTTTACTTACATACAATGTAAGTATGATAATGGTTTTTTTCAATAAATGTATTATAAAGCTTTAGGTTTACAGAATTGTGAAGATTGTACAGAGAGTTCCAAATCCCACGCACCCAGTTTTCTCTTTTATTACCATCTTACATTAATATGGTACATTTGTCATTTAATGTATTTATTTAATGAACCAGTATTGATACATGATCATAAACTAAAATCCTTACTTTATTTAGATTTCCTTAGTTTTTACTCAATGTCCCTTTTCTGTTCCAGGATTCCATTCAAGAACATTATATTTAAAAGTCAGATCTCCCCTTGGTTGTGACTATTTCTTCCTCTAGGTTCAGATTTCTTTTAGTTGTGAGTATTTCTTAGTACTTTGTTTTTGATGACCTTGACGACTTTGAGAACTACTGGCCAGGTATTGTAGAGAGAGAATGTTCTTACGTTGGGATTGGTTTGATGTTTTTCTTATAATCAAACTAGGCAAATATGTCTTTAGGAGGGGTACCACTGGGACAAAAGTACCAGTATCATCACATCATATCAAGGATGCTTGCTATCAACATAACATAACTGCTGTTGTTAACATTGATCACCTGGCTTGGTATACTTTTTGTCAGACTTCTCTCCTAGAAAGTTATTCTTTTTTTCCCTCCTTCCTCTTTCAGTAGAAGAAGCAATTATGCAATGCTCACATATAAGGAATATGTTATTATGTTCCACTCCCTTGACAGTGGAGGATCTATATAAATTATTTGGTATTTTTCTGCATGGGATATTTGACTATTTCTTTCCATTTGTTTATTTATCCAGTAACTTACTTATATGAGTATATACTCATTGATATTTACTTTTTTTCATATATTGTATTATTTGTTTCTAGGGGTACAGGTCTGTGATTCATCAGTCTTATACAATTCACAGTGCTCCCCATAACACATACCATCCCCAATGTCCATTCTCCAGCCACCCTATTCTTCCCACCCCATCTTGACTCCACTCCAGTAACCCTCACTTTGTTTCCTGAGATTAAGAGTCTCTGATGGTTTGTCTCCCTCTCTGGTTTTGTCTGGTTTCATTTTTCCCTGCCTTCCACTATGATCCTCTCTGTCTTGTTTCTCAAATTCCTCACATTAGTGACATCATATGATAATTGCCTTTTTCTGATTGCATTACTCTGCTTAGCATAATGCTCTCTAGTTCCATCCATGTCATTGCAAATGGCAAGATTTTGGGGTTTTTTTATGGCTGCTTAATATTCCACTTATGGAATATTATGGAAAATATATGTGGTATATCTATCATATCTTCTTTATCCATTCATCTGTTGATGGACATCTGGGCTCTTTCCGTAGTTTGGCTATTGCAGACATTGCTGCTATAAACATTTGGGTGCACATGCCCCATCGGATCATTACATTTGTATCTTTGGGGTAAATACCCAGTAGTGCAATTGCTGGGTCATAAGGTAGCTCTATTTTCAACTTTATGAGGAACCTCCGTACTGTTTCCCAGAGTGGCTGCACCTCATTGGTATTTACTTCATACTTTGGTTTATAACTAAACACTACGTTTGTGACATAATTTGACTACTTTGACATACTTCCTTTACTGTATGTATGTATGCTTGCATGTATGTGTATGTATGTATGTGTGCTGAGAATTTTCTTTCTCATACTATAAGATGCTCCATGTTTATCTTGTATATTTCCTTTCCCATTCCTTGGATTACCCATTTCTCCAAAAACTCCTGGTTTCTTTTATTGAAAAATGGTACTAGAAACCGAAATTGGATGTTATATATGCTCCTTACAACTGAAGTGGCATTGTTTTTAGATCATCTAAGCAGATTGGGCATGGTTGATACGTGCATACTAACCTGTGTATGTATGCATATTTATAAACATTTCTGTATGTAATCATCAATATCTTTTTTTTTAAAGAGTTTATTTATTTATTTGAATGAGAGAGCAAGAGAGCACAGGCAGGGAGAGCAGCAGAGGGAGAGGGAGAAGCAGGCTCCCCGGCAGGGAGTCAGATGCAGCCTAGATCCCAGGACCCTGGGATCATGGCCTGAGCCAAAGGCAGACACTTAACTCGCTGAGGCACCCAGGTGCCCCTCATGAGTATCTTTGGTAAGCTAAATATGCATTTATACTGACATCTCTACCTCTAATATATTACTACAAGGATCATAATTGCCTACACCCTCGACTTCTCTGTAAATTTCTTCTCAAAAGCGAGAAACCTGGATCTTTCTATTTGCCATCTATTTATTTAGTTGTACAATTCCAGTACATATGTATACTGGTTTCAGAAATGTAAACCTCGCCCCATGAAAGCAACTTTACCAGGAAGAGCAAAGTTCTTGAGACCACTCCCCCAAACCCTGTTAAAATATTTTAAAGAATAATGCAATATGGAGCACCTGGATGTTTCCATTGGTTAAGGGTCCGACTCTTGGTTTCAGCTCAGGTCGTGATCTCAGGGTTAGGAGACTGAGCCCTGTGTCAGGCTCTGCACTCAAGTACAGTCTGCTTGAGGATATTCTCACCCCTTCTACCCTTCTACCCCTCCCCCTACTTTCTCTCTCTCTCTCTCAAATAAAATCTAAACATAAATAAATAAAGTAATACAATATGATAGAGTAGTCATTTTCTGTTCTCTTTCAAAGGGAACATCTTTCATCAGCAGGCAAATCTGTCATTGTAATAAATTTTGATACATAAAGAGAAGAAAAAACATGATCATACCAGAATTGATGGCCTAAAAACATTTGACAGACTGTGTCAGCCATTCCTGTAATAGCATTAAGAAGGATAGGTATAGAGGGAATACTCATAAGTATCACAGAGATTCATCATCAGTAACTAAATCTTTGTGGGGAAAATATATAAGTACATCGAAATATTATGAGAATCTTGAATAGACAGGAGATATTACTGAGTAGTCTTTCAGCATAGTGTTGGAATGATATGTTATTGTCTTTGCTAATTCACTAATCTGTAGGAACAGAGGTTAATTTGTAGAATTTGTTAAGCGGAGAAGCAAATAATTTCTGTCTAGTGGAAAAGGTAGTCCCGGTAGTTGCTCTTTATGACCCTGCTGGCTATTAACAAGTTTTGTCTCTTAGCCAACATTATAATCCTAATATTTTTTTGTCAACTGCATATATATGTGGGTATAAATGTATATATATTTGAATAAACTATAACATCTTACTGATCCCTCAATAATTAAGGAGTTGAAGAAAATCATTTTTACATGTAAATTTTATATTTGTATGAAAGTCTTGCTTTTACCTTTTTTGAAAATTATCCTTTAATATTGATTAAACCTATCATAAATAAGGATTATATATAATATTTTTGAAATAAAGAACTATTAATATGAGAAAAAGGACTTATAAAACAAATAAATAGAAAAAATAAATAAGAGGGGTGCTTGGGTGGCTCAGTGGGTTAAAGCTTCTGCCTTTGGCTCAGGTCATGGTCTCAGGGTCCTGGGATTGAGCCCCGCATCGGGCTCTCTGCTCAGCAGGGAGCCTGCTTCCCCCTCTCTCTCTGCCTGACTCTCTGCCTACTTGTGATCTCTCTTTCTCTGTCAAATAAATAAAATCTTAAAAAAATAGAAAAATAAGTAAGAGAAAATAAAAGCATAAAAGAAAACCAAAAAAGAAGTAAAGGATGGTTTAATGCCATCCAGTTTCCATTAATTAAATATGTAGTAAGTATGTAGAATTATGCACTTTTTAATATGCAATGTAGGTCATAGTGGAGCAATAAAACATACCTACAAAATAATCACAAAATTTACAAATCCCTACAAATTATTTTCTTAAAGATTTTATTTATTTATTTATTTATTTATTTATTTATTTATGAGACCGAGTAGGAAGGAGAGGGAAGGCAGGGGGAAAGGGAGAGAAGCAGACTCCCCATTGAGCATGGAGCCAGACAACTGTATGGCTCAATCCCAGGACCCTGAGATCATGAGCTGAGCTCAAATCAAGAGTTGGATACTCAACCAACTGGGCCACCCAGCTCCCTATCCCCTAAACTATTTTTAACAAAAATGTGCACCTAAAATATCTAAAAACTATCTAAGAAACTGTATTTCTTTACAGAAGTATATAAACTGTGGTTAAAAAGATGTAAGAATATATCTTAACCTCACGTGAAAGATTTAGTTACACCATTTAAAAAAAAATTAATATCCAAATTTTATACCAGTCCACTCAGAATGTCATTTTTTAAAACCTGAAAAGATTGTTTTAAAAATGGTACAGTCTTCCTTTTAAAAAAATTCTTTTAAAAAAGTGGTACAGAGAATATATGCTTTGAAAATTTCCTTTAATCCATCGTATAGCAGCAACTTCTTAAACATGACGAGAAAACAAAAGTTAAAAAAAGTAAACCGACCAATAAACAAAGATAGGGCAAAATGTATCTTTGAGTGCACAGTGGGACAGGTACACAAAACACTCACCATGAATGAAACTACAGGCTTCCTGGGCTCTGGGAACCAGAGCGAGAGAGGAGGGAACCATATTAAAACACTGAGGCAGGAGGATTTGAATTGGACTACCCTGCTCATGAAAGGGAACAAAACAAAAACAACAAAAATCTGAAAACCTATTGTCAGTTACTCAGCTATTGTCAGGAACTCTGGGCCTAAGGAAACGGACAAAAACGTGTCTTTCACAGAGAAATTAGGATGGCCATAATCCTGTGTTTAGTTTGACATTAGCCCTAGTAACCTAGATGACAATAATTCCTAATCAATCCTAAATTCTCTTCTTCCTAGAATCCCAAAACATTCAGAGAGGGAGAAGATATCCCTCAGGAGATAGGAAATGTCTGAGCTAAAGCAAGAGTAGAAAGCAAGGAATAGGAAAGGAGAGACTCATCATACAATCTTTCTATCTATAAACCAAAATTATAAATGCCCAAAGAAATATAAGGCTGAGAAAGATCATCATCAAAATTAAAAAATATATATTGTCAGGGTGTCTGGGTGGCTCAGTCAGTTAAGTGCCTGCCTTTGGCTTAGGTTATGATCCTGGGTCCTGGGATCGAGCCCCATATCGGGCTCTTTGCTCAACGTGGAGCCTGCTTCTCCCTCCCGCTCTTCCACTCACTCTCTCTCTCAAAAAAGTAAATAAAAAAATCTTTAAAAAAATTTATATATTCATATATATAAAGTCAAATTTAAATTAAGCTATTGTACAGAAAATTTTGACAGAGTTTACAAAAAGAAAACAAAGCCTAGAATTAATTTAAAATAATTGGATATGAAACAAAAACTTCAGAAATGAATGACATAAAGTAGATTTAAAAAAAACCCAACACTTTGAAATCTCAAAGTGAAAAAATGCAATCATTTAAAAGGGAATAGAATACATGATATTGGACACAAAGAATATATTAATGAATTCAGAAGATGAACTAAGAGTGGTTGAGATATGAAATTAGAAAAATACAAAAGCTAGAATAGAAAAATAATAGGAAAGACAAGGAAACTAGATTAAACGTATTTGTTTAGGTGTTATTCTAGAAGAATGGAACAAAAATGATATTCAATTAAATGTTGAAAATTCTTCAAAGGCAATAAATAAACATGAGAGCAGCATTTTGAGTTATCAATGTGACAAATAACAAATCCCATTTAGAATGATTACAATGAAGCTATAGAACATCAACAATAAAAAGATTTTCTTAAAAGATATATATATATATGTGTATATATATATATATATTCACATTTTCTTTATCCATGCACCTATTGATTAATGCTTAGGACACTTAGGTTGTTTCCATATCTTGGCTATTGTAAATAGTGCTGCAATGAGCATGGGTACATATATCTCTTTGAATTGGTATTTTCATTTACTTCCAGTAAATACCCAGAAGTGGAATTGCTGGGGAATATGGTAATCTATTTCTATGCTATATTTTTGCTTTTGTTGTAAGCTCTCATCTCTTAGATTCTGGGGAGAAAAACAACACACTTCTCATCTTTTTAGTATTTTCTCCCTCTCTAATAATAGCTTGAATTTTGTTAATTTAAACAAATTTTTGTCTCACTAGCATAAAGGCTAAAGGTTTTTAATGAGCTGTTATAGTCAATATGTAAGTTAGACTTGCATGTACTTTCTAGAATCACTCTTTAGAATGTTTGGCCTCACTATCACCTAGTCTCTTTAGCTTTGAGTCTTATCTCCACTCCCATACAAAATCAAGGTTCTATTTTATGTTCGGAAACCTATGTAACAGCTTGGATTAGAAGACTGAAAGAGGGGGATTCCATGTTTTAAATAAAAATACAAAAAGTTCAAACTGAGGGCTGCTGGAGAGGAGGAGGGATGGGATGGCTGGGTGATGGACATCGGGGAGGGTATGTGCTATGGTGGGTGCTGTGGATTGTGTAAGACTAATGATTCACAGACCTGTACCCTGAAGCAAATAATACATTATATGTTAATAGAAAATTTAAAAAAATACAAAAAGTGAATGAAAAACTATTGGCTTGAAATATTTTTAAATAATTCCAAAATGTTTTCATAATAAAATATGTAGTTGATCAGTCAAAATAAATAAAAATCAGTCAAAATCAGTCAAAAATTTCAAATATTTTGAAATTATTCTACCTTAAGTAACTATTCTCTAGGGTGTCACAGGGGTATTCACAAAAAAGAGTTTTAGAAAGTTGGCTTTGTGCCCTGAATGATATCTATAGCCCATCAGCATACTTTTGTGGGATATATAGATAAGGAACTGACAATATATTTCAACAAGCTTAATTTTGAATTGAGGATTCCAAAGAAAGTACACACTTAGGCTATTTAATTCTGTTTATTTCTAAGAAAACTCAAATTATATCCTTTTTAGAAAAGTAATTAATTTCAAATTAAAAACTTAAAAAGAAGTAATGAAAGTTTAAACAAGTCTTTAAATACCAAAAGCAGACCTCCTAAGCATAACTTTTGTTTAAGGAAATAAAGATATTATATTTGTCAATTTGTTCCTGTAACAAAATGATAATTATATCTGATACTGGTGTTGACAGAGTTAAAAATGAACAACCTGTACTTACTAACTAGTGGGATTTCCACAGCTTAATTGATTCTGAGTATAAAAATGAATCTATTCCATTTGTCTAATATCAAAAATTATTTTCTCTAATGTTTGAAATACATAGATATTCCTATAGAAAGCATTATTTGTACATTTTATACAACCTACAATATCCAATTAACAAATAAAATTTCATAGTTGCACTTGAACAATTGAAATTTGAGACTATTTTAATTGCTATCATGCAACTATCATGCAGTTTCAGTCTCGGGAACTCACCTAGACTCTCTTCATGGATAGACACATAATTCAATAATTAAAATTTTCCTTTTTTCCCCTCATGTTACTGAAAAACTGTGGATAAGGGAGTTAACATGGAATGCTCTCTTTACTACCAAGCGTCACTATAGTTTCAGAAAATATTAGGTTGTCTCATAAATTCAAACTTAATTGTGTAATTCTCAAAAGTTAAAGCATATAAATGTAGGGATGTGTGAATTTATCTACTCACACACATACATAATATCTATAGAGAAGTTCCCTTTAAGAAATTATTTAGAGCTTATTCTACTGATAAATAAATCTGTGTCTATAAATCTTAAATGCTTCTTACTATCTTAATCTCAATGACACATAAGTAAGGGATATTTCCTTGCTAATTTTTTTTAAAGATTTATTTATTTATTAGAAAGAGAGCAAGTGAGTCAGGGGAGGAGCTGAGGAGAGAATCTCAAACAGACTCCCCACTGAGTACAGAGCCAGACTTGGGGGCTTCATCCCACTACCCATGAGATCATGACATGAGCTGAAACCAGAGGTGAACGCTGAACCAGCCAAGCCACTCAGGCTCCTGTTTCAGTGCTAATTTTAATATATGGTGATATACCTGATTTTAGTAGTTCATATAAATATGGGCACTTTCTTTGACTAGCTTGCAATCTCTGTATGTTGTAATATATAGAGGAATGTGAGAAATACAAGCAACATTTCACAGTTTGTATATGATTTATTGGACGCAAATGCATATATTTAATTGGTATCTGTTGATATACAATACTTTAAGAAAAAGAAAAGAAACAATAGAGAATGAGAGAAATAGAGAAGAAAGAAGAAAAGGAAATGAAAAGAAAGGTTCAGGTTCTTAAAAACCATATAGTTATGTGATTGTTAATGATGTATCAAATTTTAACTACTGAATTATGTGTCTCTTCATTAGCAGGAATACAATTTTCATCTGAAATAATTACCAAGGGAAATTCCATATAAACCCTCCAACATTTTCTTCTCATATATCATTATCATGGAAAAATAAAATAAATGGTAATTTGCTCTATATCTCTACATATGAGTGTGTGTGGGTGTGTGAATGTGCATATAATCACTGTGCAATATAGTAATCATTTCAAATTGTTATATCTAAAACTAAGAATCATGAGAGTAGTATTTATTAAGGACACATGAAGGGTTGTTTTGGTCATCATGACCTGTTTGCTTTGCTGCTGGTAATCAGATAAATGCTGTCACATGGCAGGAAACATTAAACAAATGGTCTGGGGTAAGGTTACATACATTTGTGCAACAACCTCCTGTCTGAGTGAATAGTTAATTGGACACCTATGTGAAACTCTATTGAAAAGTGGCATTTCCATTAAGCCCTAAGTCAATAAAAACAACATGAGCCTAATTTGTTTTTATTACTACACAAAAGGAAATTATAGAAACATTTAAAATCTGCAGGAATTCCTCGTAGGATATAAATATGCTTGCTTGTCTCTCCTTTTTGTTTCTCAAGCTGTAGTCTATGTTCTTCACAGAGTCTTGTTAATATTCAGGATTGGTGTTTTTGCAAGGTGAGAGTTGAAGCAAAATATTTGGAAAGCTGAATTCCCAATCTAGTGAGTGGTGGGACCAAAGAGACTATTCTTCTCAGAATTTGAGTCATAAATTTGTCACTCACTGCATATTGCTAAGGGCATAGGACCCAATGGAAGACACCCAGGGCAGAGTGAGTGCAACAGTTTCTAGTTCTCTGATACCCTTTCCCTCCTAAATCTCTGCGTGCTCTATTTCCATACTAGGAATTTTTGAAAATTGAGATAAACAGAAGGTTACTCAAAATGCTTAACTATAAATAGGATGCTGTTAATTATCTTAATTTGGATATTTTATAGCAATAAGTGAAATAATTTAACTATTTTAAAACGAGGCATATTATACAGTACTTAACAGCATGAACTTTTTTTTTAAGATTTTATTCATTTATTTGACAGAGAGAGAGAGATCACAAGTAGGCAGAGAGGCAGGCGGGTGGGGGGGTGGGAAGAGCAGGCTTCCCGCTGAGCAGAGAGCCCAATGCTGGGCTCAATCCCAGGACCCTGAGATCATGACCTGAGCCAAACGCAGAGACTTTAACCCACTGAGCCACCCAGGCACCCATCAGCATGAACTCTTTATTTATCCAGTCTCCTGGGTTCAAAGCTATTCCAAATAAGCAAGGAATTTTGTGGTTGTAGATACTGTCTAATGCATAAGCACTCTATGATTCATGTATAAAAATGCAAGATTTCATTTTTATTTATTAGACAGAGAGGAGAGAGATCACAGGTAGGCAGAGAGGCAGGCAGAGAGAGAGAAACAGGCTCCCTGTTGTGCAGAGAGCTCGATGTGGGACTCGATTCCAGGACCCTGAGATCATGACCTGAGCCGAAGGCAGAGGCTTTAACCCACTGAACCACCCAGGCACCTCTGGAAAAAATATCTAAAGATGCTAAATAATACTTTCATGACTTCCTATCTTATTGCAACTAAAGCCAACAAATACTGAGTACATATATGGAAATTGATTAGAAATTGCAGGGGCTAGGGGCGCCTGGGTGGCTCAGTGGGTTAAAGCCTCTGCCTTCAGCTCAGGCGATGATCTCAGGGTCCTGGGATCGAGCCCCACATCAGGCTCTCTGCTCAGCAGGAAGCCTGTTTCCCCCTCTTTCTCACCTGCATCTCTGCCTACTTGTGATCTCTCTCTCTCTCTGTCAAATAAATAAAATCTTAAAAAAAAAAAAATAAATTGTGGGGGCTTAAAACATCAGACATGGTCCTCGTCTTCAAAGTGCTTACAAAAGTTTGGAGGAAAAAGCTTGTAAACAAAAGTATGCAACTCAAGTTCAGAAAAGTAAGGTTTACTAGGGAGTAAAGGTATTATGTGAGAATAGAGAGGGGAGAAACAAATTCTAGTTTCATATCCAGAGCAGAGATTTTATATTCCCTGAGTACTGAGACCTCTGCTTGTTTGGACTGTGATCCATGATCAATGGCTGCTACATTTCACAGTGCTTTAAAAATCCAGAAATAGCATAACACTAGATATTTGTAAGTTCCAATAAGTTAATGAATCTAGTAAGCATTTTTGGGATATAATACCCTGTAACCTATCTACATAGCACAAAGCAACCTGAAAGTGAGCACAATGCAAATGTATTGCATTGTCTTAGATGCATATGTATTATCAAATACGTATGCCTAGACATATAATATGTAGATATAAGATGTATGAATGTATAATATGTGTTATTTAATACAATTCACACAAATAGCACATATACAAACATATGCAGACTAAGAAGTGACTCTCCATTTTGTTTAAAATCTTCTCTTCTGGTGAACTTTCTGTTGTAAATATAAACAAGTTAGACCAGTGACGGCAAGGTAAGATGGAAAAACCCTAGAATCATTGCTAACAAACTACTACAAAAATATGCATAAATTAGAATGTTTATTGCTGTGGTTTTACTTTTATTCAATCATCAATGGCTCTTACATTCAATATCTGATAGAGGATATGTAGCTTCTCCACGAAAACAAGAAGAGATTTATTTTTGAGTAGGGAAAGAAGTCTCAGTTGTTTTATGTACCTCAGCAGCATTATGATGATTTAAATGTCCTGGTCTTTCTGCTTTTCCATGAGATGAGAGATACATTAGCAAGTAGGAATGAATGGGGGAAAAAAGTCTTTTACAAAAATAGCTACTTGAAGTGCTAAGAAAGCAATTAAACATCTGCCTGATTGAGTGGGAAGCAAATGGGCCTTTCCCACTAGGGTTACAGAGGAGCGAGGAGAAGCAAGAGAGACCTGGAATAAAGTGACTATACAGAAGTTTGGAAGACAAAAAAAGGGGAATTCTGAAGTTTCAAGGGAACTCATGCAAGAGGAGAATCTTTTAAGTACCAAAAGTCAGGAGATGGTATTTAGACATTGGAAAACCAGTTGAATATGAATGTCAAGGTGTAAGCAGGTGAATCCAGAATTTTGAAGGTCAGAGTTAATATGAGTGACACTAATGAAGAGAAAGCACCAATCTCAGTTTTTCTCTCAGGGCAGAGTCTATTTTTTCCCTAGATTTTATACTTTGTGATATTTGCCAATAGGTAGAAGCTTGAAAGTGTGTGTTAACATGCCAGAGGAAAACGGATACCCAGAAAACATAGCATACACTCCCAAACTTAATGGCATGGAGCCAATTTTTCATCTAAGTTAGGAGGAAGATAAACAAGTAACAAAAAGATAAGCGTTGTGAAAAAGAGTCTTAGGTATAATTTAGCGAGTGGCTCTAGAGCAGATTAATGAAAATCCTGAAATAACAAGTGTGACTGAGAAAGATCTATTTTACTGAAGCCTGAGCAGAAAAATGATGTGCTTAATTACTTTAAACAGTGACTAATAATAATAATAACTCAAACGAGTTGGATAAAATTATTAAACCATTGTCTTTTAGCTCAGATCTATCCTTTGGACTCTTACTTTATAATGCCGGAGCTGGTACTCTGCTCATTAGATTTCTCCTTTCCTTCTTGTCTACTTGCCCATCAGATTAGAAGACAAGATGAGGGAGGGGGCTGTCCTCTGTCCTGCTTGTCTTCAATACTTGTCAGCATTGCCCTAAAATAAGCACTTCCTTCCCCTGGCAGCATTCAGCTCTAGCATTAGGGCTAGAAAGTGTGCTGAACCTTTCTCACCGGGCACCCTGTGAAGTGAGGCAGTCATTTGTTCTCGGAGACCTGGACTTCAACCCTGTTGGAACCCATTTTCGTGTCCTAGGTTATTTAATCAGCCACATTTTCCTGTATATTTGTCCCCCAGAGAGGGTCCACTACCTTCTGCAGCCTTACTCTGTGTGTTATCTCAGGACTCTGATTTTTTGAGCTTCTTACACTCTTTTAATCAGGTCATTATATTAAATCCCCTCTGTTAAATTAGCTAGTGGAGGTATTTCTGCTTACATGTGGGAAAAATAGATAAATAGCATTTTACAAATAAAAAAGTAAATCCTCAGAGTCAAGAATCCAATAGAAAAAGTAGAGACTACAAAGGTCAAAGTCAGTAATGTGCCATATTTGCAAATGATGAAGATTTCAGATTTAGAGCATTAGCAGAAACTACTTATTTTTTCATTTCCCTTGTTTGTGCTTAATCAATGGAATGGCATTTCTACATTGAGGAAAGCCAAATTTCCAAAAGCCTGTTAAAGGCTTTCAAGATTCATTTCTTTTGGTTATTACATGTCCAAGCTGCAAGCTCATTTCTCAAATAAGAAGACTCAATAGATGTCAGTGTTGAGGGGATTTAAAATTCATCCCAAAATTTATGACTCTCACTTCAGGGATGAAAGATGATTTCTGAAGCCAAAATAACTGAAGAAAAATACTTGTTTAGGAAAGAATCAAATCAGAGTAAAAGTTTACATTCTCCATAATACTGACCCCCACAGAATAAATATAGTTATGCATCACTAGGAATTTTCTAATTTGCATTCATTGTTCTATTTGAACAATTTGTATAGTTTTTATAGTTCCAATTGTACTGGGATTTTCATACTACCCTTCATTAAGTTTAATAAATGTTGTTATTGGTTTTTTAAAGGAGATTTCTCCTTAACTAAAATGTTCAGCTCTCTGCCAATTTTATCTAAAGAACAGAAAGTTGTTATCACATGCATGTGATATATTTTTTAATACAATTTCTCTGGGTTATTTAAAGAGTACGATGACTAGGAAATCAAGGTCATTCATTCTTAATACAATCGGAGTATTAGAGTCAGAATTACTGTTTTTGCTTGAGGAAGACAATAATTAACATTATCTGTAGCAAAGTGAATAGTCATATACTTCCTTTAAATGAATCTAGATCCCCATTTAACTAGATCCCTGCTTATCCAGGATTTTGCTTTCTGCTGTTTCAGATACCCATGTTCTAAAAGAAGTGATCTTCCTTCTGATGTATATAGTCAGAAGGTTGATAATAGCCTATCACAATGCCTCCACCATTCACCTCACATTATCTCATCACATAGGGATCTTATCATCTCACATCATCAAGAGAGGAAGGGTGAGTACAGTACAATAAGGTATTTTGAGAGAGAGACACCACATTCACATAACTTTTATTATAGTATATTGTCATGATTTTTCTGTTTTATAGTTTTATAGTTAATTGTTAATCTACTGTGCCTAATTTATAAATTAAACTTTATCATAGGTATATATGTGTAGGAAAAAACATTAAGGTATAGAGTTCAGTACTATCCACAATTTCAGGCATCCCCAGAGGTTTTGGAACATATGTTCTACATATAAGGGAGGGTAACTGTTTCTTAAGCATACCTTTAAATAATTTTTTGAGGGAAGTCATTGACAGTTCATCACTTTGAAACAAATGTCATCAGTTTACCAACAGAGCATTTAACACCTTTATAATAATTAACTATGAACTTTTACCTACTCTCCTGTGCAGCTATGAGTGGAAATAATTTTAATATCCATTACAAAATTTTTCCCCAGAGCTCATGAGACATAAAGGGCAGAAGATTTTTCCATCAATCCTATCTTTCAATTTTTTAAATTTCTACTACGATTGTGATTATCAAATCTTCTATGGAGAATAAAATGATTATTAAAACTTCTAAATGAAATTTGAAAAATTAACAATGTCATAAAAACTCTCACCTCAGGCACATTATTTGTTTTTCCTAATTATTCTTACACACTTTTCATTGTAGCCTCATCCTAAAACATATTTTCCGTAAAATGTATTTTGTCGCCTGTGAACTTAAGTAGAAAAAATATATGCATTTAAAAAAAAGAATACTGAAATACACCAAAATGTTAGTGACAACTTTTCTTTCTTGTTGATGTTTTTGGCCTTTTCTCCTTCCTGTTTTCCAAGTTCTCTGTAATAAATATGCATTACTGTTATTATCATGAAAATTCAATTAGTTAAAATGAATATATCTCATCACTATAATGTTCAACTTGAATAATTGAATAAACTTGAATAATCTTCTCTTCCCTAATATTTTAAGCTTTTTTTTTTTTTCCTTCGAAAGGTTATTTTCTACTAATCTCTCACTTGGTGCCCTCTGAAATACGGACAGCATGTCAGGATTATATGAGGGGAAATGCCTGTTCAAAAGAAAACAGGATAGATTTCACCAGTGAAGGCTAGGAGAGCTCTCTGACCTCAAAGCAAGTCCAACCCCAAGAGAAGGAACAAAGAGGGAGGGTTGGGTGTAAGCGTCGTACACTGCCGAGTACTCCACAGAAGATTTAGA
>CM053608.1:19231182-19272854 GCA_028646535.1 Procyon lotor
TACCAAAAAATTTTAGTCCATGAATACTAATGTAAATTGCTTTTGAAACAAACTAGGCCACTTAATTTTGGATGATAGCCATGATTTTGATTAGTATTTTTATATTTGTTAACTTACCACTTTTAACATATTCACACTTCATAGTTAAACCGTAAATAAAGAAGGCTGGGATTTTTTATTCTTAGACTTAAAATTTGTTAATACGAAATTAATTAAATTATATCAAGAAAAAAATTCAATTATCGGGCTCCAAATTTAAACACTTTATTTAAAATTAGAATTGTATGAATGGAAAAGTATTGATGCATAAAATATTTTTGCTAAATTGTTACATAGAAAATTAATGGAAATGACTTAAAATATATTTTCATTTTGATAAATTTGTTTCTCTATCACTAATATTTTCTTCAGTAATATGAATTTTAATTTGCATGATTTATCACACTTTAACATTTATTTGCATGATTAATGAATGTTCCGCTGTGATACTCATCCAGAATTCTGAAAAATGTGTTGAATTTATCATTTTATACAAGCATAGAAAGGGTGAGAACGGCAGTGCATTAGTTTCTTATGGCTGCTGTAGCAAATTTCGATAGATTAAATGAATGAATTATTAGTAATTTATAATTTTACAGAATTGAAATTATTATTTTAAAGTAATAGGAAATATGAATTCATATGTTTTAAAGAATAGGTCATTTGTTTGTTAGGGAGTTAACTATATTTCTTTATGCTAACAAAGAATAAATCAAAATTGAAATAGAAAAAGAACTATTTACAGCATCATCAAACTCAAAGAACTTAGGGCTAAACTTAATAAAATATGTACAAGTTTTGTATAGCGAAACTACAAAACATTCCTGAGAGAAAATAAAGGTTATCTAAATAATAGGGAAATGTACTGTTCATGCGTTAGAATATTTAACATGGTTGTTAATTTTCCACAAATTCATTTGTAGATTCAATCAGAATCGTGGTATGCTATTTTGTGTGCATTGCCATAGGCTTTATAAATTTATATGGAAATTCAATGGACTTATAATAGACAAAAATTTTGAAAAATAGCCATTAAGTTAGAGAAGTTAAATGATTTGATTTCAAGATTTACTAAAGAACTCCATTAATTAAAATAGCATGATATTGGCATAGGATTAAAAACATAGATCAGTTGAAGAAAATTGAGAGTCTAGAAACAGACCCAAATAAATGTAGTCAATTGATTTTTAGCAAGTATGCCAAGCTACTTTGATAGGAAAAAGAGTCATTTCAACAAATGGTGCTGGGGCAATGGGCTTATCATATGCAAAAATATGAACTGCAAGCCTAATATACTGTACTCAAAAGTCATATCTAAATATGTAACAAGAAGATATAAATGAAAACACATGTTTATATTCACACGAATACTTGGATTTTAAAATTCCTAATATTTTTCTTCAAAATGTAAAACCTGGATACAATCCAAATATTTATCAACAGGTGGATGAATAAAAAATTTGCAGTATATACATAAAATTCAATACCATCCAGCAATAAAAAAATATTGATACATGCAACAATATGGGTGAATCTCATAAATGCTGTGTGGCATGAAGTCATACACTAAAAACTGTATAGTTTAACATTGTTTGTGTCACATTCTAGAACTAGCAAACTCACAGTGATGGAAAGCACAGCAGTGGTCTCCAGAATGCAGGTAGAGGAAGAGATTCACTGTAAAAAGGAACAAGAGAACTTGATAAGGCAATAACAGTTTCCAATAGCATAATTATGGTGGTAGTTACACTATTGTACTTGACAAAATTATGCAGTTAAAATTGATGAATTGTATATAAATTTTAAATAAATTTTATTTTAGTAAATAATTAAAATTTACATACAATACAATTGAATTTACTGTTTAAAAATCAAACAAAAATGTTTAAAAAGAATCTTGCCATAAAGACTCAGATGCTTTAAAATATGAGTTCTACCGTAAAAGGTAATTCCCATCTAAGAACCACACAAGTAGCGGGAGAATAAAAAATGTGGGAATCCACCTCAAATAACTTTATAATGCTAGTAATACACTGATAACAAACCAGGTAAGGATAGTATGAGAATATAAGCATAAAGTGACAATCTTACATTATTCATAAATATAATAATAAACATTCTAAACAAATGCTTGGTATAAAGATGTGTTCAAAAAAAGGAGCTGGTTATTCAAAACTTTTATGATTTTAAAGAACTAACAGAAAAAAAATAAAAGTAATAAAGAACTAACAGAAGTTATCATATTAACAGATTAATGAAAAACAAAGTTATTTCAGTAGATTAAAGTTAATTGATACGTTTTAATAGTCTTTTATGATATAAAACTCATTTGAAGGTATTAATAGGCCAGAACTTTTTTTTTTTTAGATTTTTAAAAAATTTATTTATTTGGCAGAAAGCAAGATCACATAGGCAGAGAGGCAGATAGAGAGGGGGAAGCAAGCTCCTTGCTGAGCAGAGAGCCCGATGCGGGGCTTGACCCCAGGACCCAGAGATCATGACCTGAGCAGAAGGCAGCAGCTTAATGCACTGAGCCACCCAGGCGCCCCAGGCCAGAACTTTCTTAAACCGATATTTAGTAACAAGAAAATTCTTGATAAAACTATATTTAATGTTGAAATTTCAGAAGAGCTTTTTTTAGTCAGAAATAAAACATGCATTCCTGCAATCCGACCTCATGTTATTATTTCTATTCAATTTTATAATGAAAATTATAAGGAGAAAAATACATTAAATAAACCCTATAAAAATTGTAAGGAAAGGAACACATCAGTCTTAAAAATTTTGCTTGTTTTTCTAATATAGCCTAATCTACAAAGACCATATTACAAATAATAGAACGGACAAAATAAGATCAGGCATGTAAACCTGTCATCTTAAAGGTTAATATCTAAGAAACTCAAAACTTAATTAATACATCAACTGGGTATTCAGGAAATGGTGTCAATCTAAAGAAAGATCACTTACTTGTGGAACATATGGAATAACATGGACGACATTAGGAGAAGGAAAAGAAACTGAAGGGAGGGAAGTCGGAGGGGGGGATGAACCATGAGAGACTGTGGACTCCGAGAAACAAACTTTAGAGAGGAGGGCGGAGGGGGGATGGATGAGCCTGGTGGTGGGTTTTAATGAAGGCACATATTGCATGGAGCACTGGGTGTTGTACATAAACAATGAATCTTGGAACACTGCATCAAAAACTAATGATGTGTTTTATGGTCACTAACATAACACAATAAAAAACAAAAGAATAAAAAACTTAAAAAAAAGAATAAGGGGCGCCTGGGTGGCTCAGTGGGTTAAGCCTCTGCCTTCCACTCAGGTCATGATCTCAGGGTCCTCAGATCAAGCCCTGCCTCACATCGTGCTCTCTGCTCAGCAGGGAGCCTGCTTCTCCCCCACCCCCCACCTGCCTCTCTGCCTACTTGTGATCTCTCTCTGTCAAATACATAAATACAGTCTTCAAAAAAAGAATAAAAATGAAATTTTTTCTTTATCTTTACTTTTCGGGAAAAAATAAAGATAAAGAAAATGACTATGTGGTTTCTAACAGATGATGGAACTACAACTTCAAATTGATTAAATAAAATAGCTGTCAGTCTGGAGTTGTATAACCACTGAAAATAGCTTTGAAAATGAATGGAAATAAATACATTTCAATTGAGAAAAATTGTCAGCAGCATACACACATTAAAGAAAATACGAAAGGATATTCTTCTAAGGCCAAATGGTAAACCATGAAAGCATATGTGTATGTATATAATATATATATATATATATATATGTATATATATATACAGAGAAATCAAAAGTAATGGAATAGAGCAAACATGAGAATAAATATAAATGAATATTAACATAAAACAATATCCTAAGTGGATTAAAATACATTTATTTACAATTTCAACAATAATACAAAAAAGTATTTTATATTTTTTATAGTATTTATATTAGTATTTTTTTAGTATTTATATTAGACATAAATAAATTAAAGCTGTATTTCAAATACTACTAAAAGCAGTAAATCTAAATAATTGAAAGTGAAACAGAAAACCTTTACCTTTTCGTATGCTGAGATACAAGTCTGTATAGACTAAATTGCTTTAAGTAATAAATAGTAAATACTCTCATTAAAAATGTATTAAATATAAAACAATATGACATTTTAAATATCCCCAAAACCGAAATTTGGAAATTTTAGTATTAAATTAACCCCTAGAAAGACTGAAGAATGTGTGTGTGTGCGCGTGTGTGTGTGTGTGTGTGTGTGTGTGTGTGTGTGTGTAAAACTGCCAACCAGAAGCATACAGTGGCAATCTGACTGGTGGCAATACAGGTGATTTTAACTCTTTCCCTTTATGGTTTTTTGGGATCTTATCTTTTTAATGACCCTGTTTACATCATCATAAAAACATTTAACCAGTTTCTATTTTGGAGAAAAAAAATTAGGAGATGATTCTCTGAAAGCACTCAGCCCATTGCTGGCACCACCTCCGTCAACAGCCAGATCAGCATTTGCGCTCCTTGAGAATAAATAATGTCTTTTCCTATCTTATTTACCACTGGAATGCCAGTACATGAAACAGTGGCTGACACTTTTTAAGTGCTCAATAACTATTTGTGGAATGAATGAGGTGTAATTAAAGTTCCTATTAAGATAAAAAATAATGTGTCTTTTCACAGAGATTATAGGCTTCTTGATCAGTGGGAGGAAGGAGGCTTAAGTCTTTTCTAAAGAATGGTCTTACTGCCTTGATACCCTGTATTGGGGTGGCCCCTTTGAAAGGTTTTCTGCCAGGTGGGTGGCTAAGGCCATCACTCTCCCAAGGCCCCAGGCAAGCTTGCCAATTGTTTCCTGGTAATTGTCCCCCTCCTTCCTCACCTTTCTTATGTTCTTTGGGCTTTTTGTCCCCTAAAGGTTATTTATTTATTTATTTATTTATTTATTTATTTATTTATTTATTTATTTAAAATATTTTATTTATTTACAGAGAGAGATCACAAGCAGGCAGAGAGGCAAGCAGAGAGAGAGGGGGAAGCAGGCTCCCCGCCGAGCAGAGAGCCCGATGTGGGGCTGGATCCCAAGACCCTGAGATCATGACCTGAGCTGAAGGCAGAGGCTTAACCCACTGAGCCACCCAGGTGCCCCTAAAGGTTATTTATTGAGTTAAAATTTCAGTACAGTAGGGGCACTTGGGTGGCTCAGATGTTAAGTGTCTGCCTTCCCCTCAGGGCTCAGGTCATGATCCTAAGGTCCTAGGACTGAGCCCTGCATCCTGCTCCCTGCTCAGCAGGAAGCCTCCTTCTCCCTCTCCCACTCCCCCTGCTTGTGTTCCCTCTCTCACTGTCTCTCTCTCTGTCAAATAAATAAATAAAATCTTTAAAAAAATTTCCATACAGTAAATTTCTCCTTTTAGATACCCTTGAATCAGTTCTATGATTTTTGACAAACATATAAAGTCTTATAACCATCCACCAAAATAAAGATATAGCATCTTTTCATCACCACAGAGGAAAGTTTCCTCTTATTCCTTTACCAGTCTCCTTCCCACATATTCAGTTCCTAGCAACCACTGATTGATGTCTGCCTCTAGATATTTGACTTTGTCAGATGTTTTATGAATAGAGTAATAGAATTTTAATAGTTTTAATGTTTACCTTTTCTTTATTTAACATAATGCTTTTGCGATTTATCCACATTGTTGCTCATATCAATTCATACTTGTCATTGTTGAATAGTATTCTATTATATGAGTATATTGCCATTTGCTTATCCGTGCGCCTGTTGATGGACATTTACGGGGTTTACAGTTTGTGGATGTTATGAATAGAGCTGCTATAAACATTCACATACAGGTCTTTAATGGTTATATATTTTTCTTATCCTTGAAAAAAATACATGGGAGTGGAAACACTTTCTTAAATACTGTACGTGTGTTTAACCATATACTATTGCCAGATGTTTTCCAAACTTAGGATAATATTTACTTCTGGGGAACATTGAGCCTGGGGATGTCCATGTCATACATAAGATATTTCTGGACTAAAATATTCTATTTATTGACCAGTGAGGCTGTCACATAGACATGTTCTTTATATTTATATGCAACAATACATTTATGACTTCTTTATTTTTTCACGTATGTTGTATTTCTTAATTTAAAAAAGTAAGAAAATAAAATGAAGTAAATTGTGAGGAGACAAACTAATTCAAGAACATATGTTGGGGCGCCTGGGTGGCTCAGTCATTAAGCATTTGCCTTCGGCTCAGGTCATGATCCCAGGGTCCTGAGATCGAGCCCCGCATCGGGCTCTTTGCTCAGCAGGAAGCCTGCTTCTCCCGATACCATTCCCTCTGCTTGTGTTCCCTCTCTCGCTGTGTTTCGCTCTGTCAAATAAATAAAATCTTTAAAAAAAAAAAAAAGAACGTATGTTGTCAGTGAGGTTATGCATTTAGATACTGAAAGAAATTTTTGAGTTTATCTGTGTTTCCAATATTCAAGGATTGACTTTTCACAGCTAAGGTTTAGTGAATTAGTTAAATCTAATACCCTGTTCATATGGCAAACAAAATTGATTGGATGTTTAAAACTACTCCACTCGGCTTTGAATAATAAAATGATGATAAATAACAGATTAAATAATGTTACTTATCCAGGTGTCTATTTTGAATGATTACAAAGCATGCCAAAGAAACTAAATATTATCTTGTGATAAATTTTGGGCCATTGCAAATAGAACTGAGTGACTGATTATTGACTAGACTTTTTTTTCCCTTGGATCATTAACTTGTCCCCTATGTGACTTTTGCATCTTTTCAATGCACCATAAGTATATGTTATCCTACAGATGTTTGGATATTTTAAAAAGTCCCAGAGCTGCAATAATATTTTCTGGTTACAAATCCTCAAAACTTATGCCAAGAATTTTTAATCCTTCTCCCCACTTTACCAAGTGATGACTTTAGCAGAATCACAATTAAGCCATATAGACTTTTTAGATCTCTTTTCTACATTGTTTTTCTTTTTTCTTTCTTTTTTTGTTTCAAAGTTTTAACTTACATTCCAGTTAGTTAACATACAGTGTAATATTAGTTTCAGGGTAGAATTCAGTGATTTCTCACCTAAGTATAACACCCAGTGCTCATCACAAGTGTCCTCTTTAATACTCATCACCCATTTAACCCATCCCCCCACCCACCTCCCCTCCAACAGCCTTCAGTTTGTTCTCTATAATTAAAAGACTGTTTCTTGGTTTTCCTCTCTCTTTTTTTTTCCCCTATGTTCATGTTTCATTTCTTAAATTTCACATATGAATTAAATTATACGGTATTTGTCTTTCTCTGACTAATTTTGCTTAGCATAATATACTCTAGCTCCATCCATGTCATTGCAAATGGTAAGATTTCGTTATTTTTATGTCTGTGTAATATTCCATTTCATATATATATATGATATGTTTCATATATTACCATAACTTCCTTTCCATTCATCAGTAAATGGGCATTTGGGCTCTTTCCATAATTTGGTATTTTAGCTAATGCTGACACAAACATCATAGTGCATATGTCTCTTTGAGTTAGTATTGCTGTATTCTTTAGATAAATACCTTTTAGTGCAATTGCTGGATCATGCACAAACATCATAGTGCACATGTCTCTTTGAGTTAGTATTGCTGTATTCTTTAGATAAATACCTTTTAGTGCAATTGCTGGATCATAGGGTAGTTCTATTTTTAACTTTTTGAGGAAACTCATAGTGTTTTCTATACCAGTGTAAGAGGATTCTGTTTTCTCCACATACTTGCCCACATCTCTTATGTCCTAGGTTGTTAATTTTAGCCTTTTTGACAAGTGTAAGATGATATCTCATTGTAGTTTTGATTTGTATTTCCCTGATGATGAGTTGTGCTAAACATCTTTTAATGTATGTCTTCTTTGGAAAAATGTCTATTAATGCCATCTGCCCATTTTTTAACCAGATTATTTGGTTTTTGGTGTGGAGTTTGATAAATTCTTTATAGATTTTAGATACTAACACTTTATCAGGTATGTCATTTGCAAATCTCTTTTCACATTTGAAGGTTGCCTTTTAGTTTTATTGATTGTTTCCTTCTCTGTGGAGAAGCTTTTTATCTTAAGTCCCAATAGTTCATTTTTGCTTTTGTTTCCCTTGCTTCCAGAGACATATTTAGAAAGAAGTTGCTATGGTCTTTTCTATATTGTTTTAATCAATCCTTTAACATTTTAACTAATTTGCTGTAAACTTTCATTAAATCCTATAACATATTTACTGAGCACCAGCTCTGTGCTTAGGTTTGTGTTAGCCACTCACTATAAAAGCATAAGAGGAAAAAAAATAAAAATAAAAAAAAGCATAAGAGGGAGTTATAAAAAATTTGTCAGAAAGAGCTAATGTTGTATCCTAGCAATGTTTAAGTCAGCTTGAATATAGGTAAGTATTTTTTTATATATTCCAAATATAAATGTTGATAAAACCGTATCAGTTGATGGGTCTATATGATAGATAAAAGACTCAATCACAACAGGATGAAAACAAAAACAAATAAATATTTATTAATTATCTTGAAGAAAAATGCCAAAAGACATTATTAACTGAAGCTGATTCATATCAAAGAGGTGATTTTGTGTGTGTGTGTGTGTGTGTGTGTGTGTGTGTGAAAGATTTCTAATTTCATTGAGAGTCAAATTTTTTAGAGATTTATAATGAAGTATTTTGAAATAGTAACCCAAACAACAAATTAATGAATGCCTGATAAAAATAAATATAGATGCTTACCAAGTAAATCCCTCTGTGCTCTGACATGAACCTCCCCTCTGGTGTATCATGATTTGCTTATTCCTTTTACACAGTGCTTTAACTGAATTGATTTAGTGTTAACTATTTAACCACTTAATGAAGGGACTATTTGCCAAATATCGAATTGAGATAAAATGACAAGAATATATACATTTATTGTATTTAAAATATTAATTTGTTTACTATTTGTTCAGTATTTTAAGATTATGAAAGTATAGGGGAGCCTGGGTGGCTCAGTGGGTTAAAGCCTCTGCCTTCGGCTCAGGTCGTGATCTCAGGGTCCTGGGATCCAGCCCCACATCAGGCTCTCTGCTCAGCAGGGAGCCTGCATCCCCCTCTCTCTCTGCTTGCCTCTCTGCGTACTTATATCTCTCTCTATCTCTGTCAAATAAATAAATAAATAAATAAATAAATAAATAAATAAATATCTTTAAAAAAAAGGATTATGAAAGTATAGTTATTCTCACTAAATAACGCAATCACCTTCCCCAAAACATCCTTAGCTCCCTAATACCTGCAGGTCATATCAACAGTGCTTAGCACAATAGTTAAGTCCCCACGGTATTTGATTACTCATCGTATAAGTCTCTTATGCATCTATTGACATAAGCATGGTGACTTTCTCAGTTTTTATCAATTCTTATCTTAAATCAATATTAGAAACACTAATCAAATGTTACCTTTGCCAAAATTCTATTCCCAGGTTTCTTTCAAGCTTTAATCCTTTTGTTTTTAAAATTTAGTTGTTACATGTTCCTTTTTTTAATTTTTAGGTTATAATGTATTCTTTGGAAGAGTTCTTGGAAAAATAACAGTTCAAATTGTGTGGGTTCCAAACATACTTTAATTTTAACATACTTTTTTTTTTTTAAAGATTTTAATTATTTATTTGACAGAGAGAAAGAGAGAGAGTGAGAGCAGGAATACAAGCAGAGGAGTGGGAAAGGGAGAAGCAGGCTTCCCACTGAGCAGGGAGCCCCATGTGGGGCTGGATCCCAGAACCTTGGGATCATGACCTGAACCAAAGGCAGGGGCTTAAGGACTGAGCCACCCAGGCACCCCAGTTTTAATATACATGTTAATGAGAATGAAAGAAATGTTAATGGTAAACATAATAAAGTAACATATAGTTCACATCCTTTAGAATGAAATTCTGACTTCATAATAGGAATCATGTAACATCTATAAGGAAATGTTAATCTGATTTTTCAAATATGAATATTTCCCCTTAAGAAACTACCCCCTTCTTACTCTATTTCAGAGATATAATGTCTCTTTTAGTCTTTTTGCCCAACCCTTTGTCGATTCCCAATTTCTAACTGTCAAGAAATGAATTAAATAGGAAACTAATTTTCAATATTGAAAGGAGATGAAATCTGCTTTTTTTTATTAGTTTATGGTCTCTAAGATAGTTTTCCACACATTACAATTATGTAATATCATATCATTCTTTTGGTCCCTCATTATTTTTTTAAAAAGAATATCCTGATTAAAAGTGAACACATTGATCTGATAGAAGGCTAAAAGAGTAAAGTCAATTATATGCATGCCACAGAAAAGGAACTTGTCTTGTAAATCAGATATTAGAAATACATAAATATTCTTAATCTGTACTACCACCTTGAATTATAAAATAGAATCACAATAGATTCATAGCAAGTAATTTTAGAATAAACTGCATACCAAAACAATGTGGTAAACAGTTTATTTGGAAAATATATATGTTCCTGGAACCTGAGTTGAGGAAGCATATATTTTAGAGTTGTAAAACAAAAGTGAAAAACAACTACTCAGGAATGGCTATCTTCCTTGTGTGTAATGTAGTATACATGGCATTTATAGTTTCAACCATTCTATTAAAAGATTTAACACATTGTTTCTTTTCAAGGCTCTAGTCACTGTGTTTAACACTCTGCCTTTCGCACTTTAGCTACAGTATGCAAAATTTTACTCACTCTAACAGAAACAATCAAATCACTTCTCTGTGGGATGTAAAACCCACATAGATCAGGTTTCTTGAGTTAATACAGGGTGCAAACATTATATATGTTCATCTTTCAGCTTGAGTCACTAATTGGAAAATCCGTGATTTTTCTGGAAACCTTTTAACTCTCCATGTGAAATAAAATCATTTATCTATATAGAATGTCAGAAAAGGGGTAGAGCAGTGCATCACTGAGAGAAGCCAGATCTGGGGAGTGGTTTACCCTGATTCTTTAATCCAGGCCATCTTGGCTCTCTCAGACTTTTGTAGTAGGTGGGGTTAAAATGGGATTGGGGTAGCACAATCCAGTTTGCTTCCATATTCCTAAACCTCATTATTCTGTTGAGTATCACTGAATACTATGAAATAAGAAAAGTGATTCAAAAGCTGATAGTTTCTTTACAATGTACATAATCTCTAACATTCTACTTAATTTCTAAGTAACAATAAGGAAATGTATGTGCTTGTCATAGGTAAGTCAGTCTCTCCAGTGTAAAAAGCCTCATTACCCTAGCAAAGGCTACAAGGTATTTATCTATGGTATCCATTGAACATTCCTTTCTGAACACATACCTTGCAATACTATTCACAGTGAGGATGTTGAAATAGGAGAAGGTATGGTAGACAAAAAACAAAAAAACAAAAGAGTTGTTTACGCTTTTTTTTGGCTGTGTTACTATTTCTTCTCAGGCCACTGTCTGTTTTGTTAATAACAGCTTTACTGACCTAATTCATATAGTACAATATTCACCTATCTAAAAGGTACAATTTAGGGACACCTGTGTGGCTCAGTCAGTTAAGCAGCTGCCTTCCACTCAGGTCATGATCCCAAGGTGCTGGCTGGGATTGAGTCCCGCATGGTGGGGGGAGGTCCTTGCTCAGCGGGGAGCCCACTTCTTTCTCTGCCTCTGTCTGGTACTCTGCCTGTTTGTGTTCTCTCTCTCTCTCTCTGATAAATAATCTTTAAAAAATATAAAAAATAAAATAAAAGGTACAATTTAATCTTTTTTAACATACTCATAGTATGCAACCTTCAACACAGTCAATTTTAGAACATTTTCAGCACCTCACAAAGAAACTCATACCCTTTTTCTGTCATCTCTATACCCTCTTTCCCAGCCTTAGACAACACCAAACTATTTTTTTCTCTATAGATTTGCCTCTCATAGGCTTATTTTTTAAAGATTTTATTTATTCATTTGAGAGCAAGAGCACAAGCAGGGGAAGAGGCAGAGGGAAAAGCAGATTCCCCACTGAGCTGGGAGCCCAACATGGGGCTCAATCGTAGAAGCTGGAGATCATGACATGAGCCAAAGGCAGACATTTAACCATGTGTATATGTCTAACATGTGACTTTTTTGCAACAACCTTTTTCACCTAGCTAATGTTTTCAAGGTCCATTCATGTTGTAGCATGTATTGTTACTTTATTCCCATTCCTTTTTATGGCCAAATCATACTCCATTGTATGGCTTTACCACAGCTATTTATCCATTCATGGATTGATGGACATTTGGGTTACTTCAGTCTTTTGTCTATTATGAGTAATGCTGCTATAAATCTTCGTGTATAAGTTTTTGTGTGGACATATGCTTTCTTTTTTTTTTTTTAGATAGATGCTAAAGAGTGGAATTCCTAGGTCATATGGTAACTTTATGTTAATCATTTGAGGAACTGCCGTACTGTTTTCTAGAGTGGCTACACCATTTTATATTCTCTCCAGCAGTATATTGAAGGTTCTGATTTCTTCACATCCTCACCAATGCCTGTTATTATCTACTGTTGTGACTACAGCAATTCTGTGACTATAAAGAAGTATCTCATGGTAGTGTTGATTTGCATTTTCATGAGGACTAATGATGCTGAGCATCTTTTCATTTACTTATTTGGAATGTGTATATCTCCTTTGAAGAAATGTCTATTCTTTGTCTTTTTATTATTGATTTGGAACTGTTCTTTATATATTCTAGATACTAGCCCCTTATTGGATATATGATTTGCAAATATTTTCTTCCAATATATGGTTCTTTTCGCTTTCTTGATGGTATGTTTTGAAGCATAGAATTTTTTTAATTTTGATAAAATCCAACTTATTATTTATTTTTTCACTCATGTTTTTAGTGTTATATCTAAGAATCCATTGCCAAATCCTAGGTCATGAAGTTTAACTTTCTTGATTTCCTCTGAAAGTTTTATGTGTAGGTTGTTGGTTTATTATGAGTTGGTTTTTTATACAGTGAGAGGTGAGGGTCCAGTTTCGTTGTTTTCTTTGTGGGAATTCAATTGCTTGATTTAAAAAAAAACAAAAACAAAAACTGTTCTTTTCCCCACTTAATGGTCTTGATACCCATTTCAAAAATCATTTGGCTATAGACACATGGATTTGTTTCCAGATTGTGGGTTGTATTCTGCTGATTTATATGTTTATACTTAAGCTAGCACTATGCTGTCTTTATTACTGTTGCTTTGTTGTAGGCTTTCAAAGTAGGAACTATGATTTCTTTTTTTTTCATTTTGGATTATTTGTCTGTTCTGGGTCACTTGTGATTTCTTAGAATTTTAGGATTAACTTTTCAATTTTATAAAGCATCAATACAGGCTTTTGATAGAGACTACTTTGAATATGTTGATCAATTTGGAGAGTATTGCCATCCTAACAATATTACCTCTTCCAATGGATGAAAATGGTATATTCTTCTACTTATTACATTCTTCTTTAATTTCTTTCAATAAAGTTTTCAGTTTATAAATAAAAGTCTTGCACTTTTTTGTTAAATATACATTTTATTCTTTTTATTTTTCTTTTTGTTGCTATTATAAGTGGAATTCTTTTTTTAATTTCATTTTCATACTGTTTATTTCAAGTGTATAGAAATTTTGTTCGAACTAGCACCTTTATAACTTTGCTGAATTCCTTTACTAGTTATTTGGTCTAATTGTCTTTTTGTGGCATCTTTAAAATTTTATCTATAAGATTATGTCATCTGTAAACAGGTATAGTTTTACTTCTTCATTTCCACTCTGGATACTTTATTTCCTCTTCTTGCCTAGTTGTCTTGGCTAGAACCTTTGATAAATGTTGAATAGCTGTGACAAGGATGACATCCTTGTCTTATTTCTGATTTCAGAGGAAAAGCAGCTAGTCTTTTACTAGTAGGTATGATGTTAGCTACAGGTTTTCATAGACAATATTTCATAGGAATGAGAATGATCCCTTTTATTTTTAGTTTGGGTATTTCTGTTATGAAATGACTTTGGAGTCTTTCAAATTTTTTTTTTCTTCCCTGATTCAGGTGATCTTGTGGTTATTGTTTGCTTTAGGTATAATTTCCTTTTATTGTTTCTAGTGTTTTATTGATTTGAGGGCTTTATTCTTTGTTAATTTATAATATACAGCTATTAATCTCCCTCTGGACACTGCTTTAGCTGCACCTCAAAAGTTTTGGTATTTTGTGCCTTCATTCTCATTAAAATGACAGTAATTTCTAATTTTCTTTTAGATTTTTTTCTTTGATCCATTGGTTATTTAGGACTGTATTGTTTAGTTTTCACATATTTGCAAGCTCCCGAAGTTTCTTAAATTTTTGAGTTCCCCACATGTCTCTCTCTTATTAATATCTAATTTTATTACATTGTGACTAGAGATAACACTTTGCATCTTTTGTAACTTTTAAAATCTATTGAGGTTTGTTTGGGATTTAGTATTTGGTATATCCTGGAGAACATTCCATGTGCACTTGAGACAAACATGCTCTGTTGCTGTTAGGAGTGTTCTATAGATGTCTGTGAGTTATAATGATGTTAAAGTCTTCTATTTTTTTGTTGGTCTTGCCTAGATGTTCTATGCATTGAAATCAAGGTATCAAGCTATGTATTACTGTTGAATTGTCTTTTTGTCCTTTATCAGTTTTGTTTCATTTGTTTTGGTATCCTGTTTTAAATTGCATGTATGTTTATAACTGTTATTACCTTCCTGATGGATAGATGTGTTTATCATTGTAAAATATTCCTGTTTGTATTGTATAGTTTTTTTTAAGGTTATTTTTTTTAACATTAGTAGAGCCACTATAACTTCCTTATGTTTGCTGTTTGCATGATTATTTTTATCCAGCCTTACACTTTCAAAATATTTGCGTCTTTTAATAAAATGTTTGTTCTTTGTAGACAGGATATAGTTGGATTTTGTTTTGTTTTCCTTTGATTTAGTAGAGTATGATAATTTCTGCCTTTTGATTAGATTGTTTACTCAATCACATTTAATATTTTTATTAATATAATTGGGTTTACATCTGCCATTTTACCTTTTGTTTTCTATATGCTAAATATCTTTTTGGTTCCTCTGCACCTCCTGTACTGCTCTCTTTTTGTTAAGTGAATATTTTATAATACAACATGTTAGTATCCTTAATTATTTTTTGTAATATTAAAATTTTTTCCTTACTGCTTGACCACATATATCATAACTTATCAGAAATAGCTTCATATTTATAGCATTTAATCAATAAAATATAGAAATGTTGCTCCTATATAGCTCTTCCTCAATCCTCCCTTTTTTGTTGTATTGTTATGCATATTATATCTATAATGTTGTAAGCCCCAAAATAAATTGTTATAATTACATAATTTTATGTCATTTAAAGAAGCTGAGAGAAAATGAGAGTGAGTATATATTTATAGCTTTTATTATATTAATCTTGTTTATCATTTCTGCTCTCTTCATTTATTCTTGTGATATTACCATCTGCAGTCTTTCCTTAACCTAGTACAACATTCTTACTATGATATACATATTTGTAGATGAATCACATTGAATTTATTCTACCTGGAGTTTGTTGAACTTCCTGAATATGTAGATTAATATTTTTCAGTAAATTTGGGAAATTTTCAATAATTATTTCTTTGAATATGTTTTATCCCCTTTCTTCCTCTTCCTTTCTGGTTCTCCCATTACACTTAATAGTTACCAGCACTTCTTTGAGCTCTGTTAATTTTTTTTTTCATTCATTTGTCTCCGTTTTTCAGGTTGCATTATTTCTATTACTCTCTTTTCAAGTTCATTGTTTTTTGCTAGTTCAAACCCACTGAGTCCTTCTAGTTAACTTTTATTTTAGTTATCTTACTTTTTAATTCTTGAATTTCCATTTGGTTCTTTTATATACTATCTATCTCTTTATTGATATTATTTATTTGATGAGACACTATAAATATACCTCCCTTTACTTCTTTTATCATGATATTCTTCAGTTCTTTGCACATATTTATAATGGTTACTTTAAAGTTTTGTACATTAATTCTAGACAACTAGGCACTTTCATAGACAGTTTGTCTGTGTGTGTGTGTGGAGGGGATTGTTCCTTAATATGTAGGTCATCCTTTCCTTTTTCTTTGCTTGTCTCATAATTTTGTGTTGGAAACTGGCCATTTTATCATAGCACCTCTGGATTTTGGTCACCTCCACCTCCTAAATTTGTTATTATTATTCACTTCTTTACTTGCTGAGTGACTTGTTAGATTATTTTAGTGAAGTTGATATCCACAGTGCTAAGTCTCTGTTTTACTCCTCAGGGGATGTATATTTAGAAATGTCCACCATCATCTTGGGATGTCTGTGGTTTTCAGAGCTATGTTTGACTGTTTCGTTCCCTGACCACACCCAGCTGTTAACATTCACTAATTACTGGGGGATTGCTGTATTTTTTTTTTCAATAATTCCATGGGACATAAATTGATTCACAGTCTAATCCAATCAAAATCTACCAGTTTTGAAGGGAAAGTTACTGAGGTCAATGCTTGATACTTACTCCAACTCCAAGAAGGTTCTTCCCAACTGTTTCTTTCACCTTTCACTTTTGGCAACCTAGTATGGTTATACCAGTTTAGCTTATATCTCCAGGGAATCTTTCAATCTAGTCCTGGTTGTCTTCCCCTATGCTGCTCTTTTGAAGAATGCCCTCGTGCTAAAACTTGCATATGCTCTTTTGCAAATTAAATCCAATTCCTTTGGAGAAGAATTTGGAACTCTCTGTTCTATAGTGTCTCCCCTTAAATCCCTGGGAAGAAACTTTGGACCATGGCTACAGAGCTAATATTGGGCATAATAGAATGCTCCTCTCTGAGTGACTTTAGAAGCTGAGTGCTTGGTGGAGAGGGTGGGCCAACAGTTTTAGATTTCCTTGGCTTACTTTCTTACTGTGGAAACCCTACCCCATAAGTCAGGGCAAAGTTGATTGAGGCCCCATCATTTTTAGCGGTATTGCACCCATTTTTAGTGGTATAGAGGGAAGATAGAGCTTCCCTACCATAAATGGGTGTTGGGTGGAAGAAACAAGCACCCACCTCTTACTCCACTCACTTGGAACTTAACCTTACCAAAAGATATCTAGGAATAGTGAGAAATGCTAATGTTCTCCCTTCCCAGGAAGATAGAACTTTGACTGGGAGCTGCACAGAGAGGGATCCCTGTGTTCTTATGTGAAACAGTGCGGAGTAGAGTTTCTATCCCTATCTCAAAAAAGAGAGGGTATGAGTCTTGGTTCAGTTATCAAAGACTCTCTCAGTTCTTAGTTTATGTAGATGTATTTTAACAAACATTTATTTACTGTATACATTTAGGAGTATTTCCAGAGACTTTAAATAATTGTTATTTTTACAATTCTCACCAGTTTCACTGAGGTTTGGATCTGTGGAGCTCCTTGTAAATAACCCTGTTATTTATGCTACCCTGTTATTACTGCATACTCACTGTTATTCCATATAGTGTGGTAAAGCCATATGATAAAGTTTTAGCATTTTTTCCTACCTCCTGATTTAACATTTATAGGAGGAAAATGTTTATATTAAAGTAAAGACATTATGGTGATAATATATGATTCAGACAGATTTTAAGCATAAAACCCGATACTTTGAAAAAAGAACCCTCTAGTAGTGGCCTCTCTGGGCACACACCTCCAGACTCAGCCTAAGTTTGCATTTTCTTACAGGATCCATAGTGGGCAAGTAAACAATCTGTCCATAGGAAAAGAATAAATTTTGGTACTGAATTTGGCAAACAAACATTGAAAATGACATCATCTGTGACCTATGATGATATCTATCCAAAAATCCATAAAATTTTCTCATGAGATATTACATATTAATTCATGTTACGGGCATAGTATAGTGCATACTTAAAGTAAAAGGTGTGGTTCATTCTTCAAGCCTTCTATAATTTAATGGAGAGCATGAACAAAGTAATATATTATTTTACAGCTTGAATTAAAGTGCAAAATATATTAGTGTATTATAAACACAATTTAAGAACAACAAGAAGAATGTTTAATCATTCAGTTTTAGTAAAGAAAATTCCATTAGTTCTAAGGCCTACCCTTTGCCCTCCACTTCTATCAAGATGTCCTTCTCAATCACTCTTAATCTTTCTATATTTCTTTCTTCTTTTCCCTCAAGATTTGACTATGCAACTTTTTATGCTCACATAGTTTTAACTGCATTCTCAAGGCTAATTATTCCCAAAAGAACATCCCTAATCTTGTCCTTTCTATCTCCCTTCATTCCACCAATCTAATTATATAGTGTTGTGTTCCAGAAAAATACTGACAGATCATTTTCCCAGTTGAGTTCCCCAACTATTAAAATGAATCTTACCCCTCACTTTCATTTCCTCAAACGATTGACTCCAGTGCTGAATTTAGCACAGCCTCTAAAATGAAAGTGTGCTAATGATTCTAGGGAACTATAAAACATGAAAATTACAAATATTTCAATACACTGCCAAGAGAACATAATACAGTACTCAGTGTATTGCCACTTGACAAATAGTTTCAGACTTTTAGGGTTTCTTATGAAGCTAAGATTAGTAGTTTGAAGAGCTATAATAGAATATCATATACCTTCCTAATTTATTTTCAAGATACACAAATCATTAAGAAATCTGTTCCTAAGCTGCTGATTCTGAAATATGTTCCTAGTGTGTTTTGAGAGAAGAGTAGACTGTTTTCCTGTTTGACAGTCATCTTATTTGTAATCTTATCTTTGGCATTATATCTTTCTTTACATAAAATATATTTATCAATATGAGTATTGATCATCACGTTATTTCCTCTTACAAATATCCAAACAAGCACAAATTCTGCTAGATGCTTTCTGATGTCTTTTATTTAATTGATGCTTTGGTAGAATTTATTTTGAACTGAAGTGCTGAATCCCTTGTCAGGAATTTCAGCTTATCTATAGAACCTGACACATCCCTACCCCAACCAAATCCCAAATTAGACAATTACAAATTATGCTTTAGGATTCTTTTCTTTTTTTTTAATGATTATTTATTTATTTGTCAGAGAGAGAGGGGCAGAGAGAGAGAGAGAGAGCAAGCACAAGCAGGCAGAGGCAGAGAGAGAAACAGGCTCCCCACTGAGCAAGGAGCCCTATTTGGGACTCGAATCCAGGACCCTGGGATCATGACCCAAGCCGAAGGCAGCAGCTTAACCGAATGAACCACCCAAGCATCCTTGCTTTAGGATTCTTAAAGCTCCTAATGAGCTTTAAATTTAATTTGATGAGCTCAAATTAGATGTGTTCCATAGCAATGTGATCACGTATAATATTGAACAAATAAATCCTTGATACAAAAACTAAATACGTATAACTTTGCAATTTATTTGTATGATTTAAAATGACACCCACAAAAGATGAATAGATACTGGAGTCATACTGAGACTTTCGAATATCAGTCCTACATTTGCTGGCTATATGGATTTGAAAAACATTCCCTATAGTCTAAACATTACATCACTAAAATAGATATAATAAAAACATGATATGTATAAGGTGATTTTAGATTGGATTGATAATGCTTATAAAATGAATGCCTAGTATGAATTGAGTTCTATTAGTGAAAATTTCAAGTACTTTACCATGTGACAGTTATTGTTTTTAGAAGTATAAATTGATTGTTTCATGTTGCTTTTCTAATTAAAAAAAATTGTGAGGTTAAGTAATAACACTGTTGTATTATAGTCATTCAGCTAATATGTGAGCTGAGATGGGAACAGACTGACTCCAGAAAATTCACTCATTATAATCTAACTGAATATAACCAAGAACCCATAATATTTAAAAATAGTACTTACTGGGTGCTTAAAAAGTGCTGCTGAGGGTTGTGGTTTAAGCACTTGCATTTTAAAAACTCTTATAGGAACATGTCAGCTCCTCTCACCCCTTTTTTCCAGAGAACAAAAATTCTTTCCTTCTTTTTCCCTAGTGGTTATTTCTATTATTGTGGTTTTTTTTTTTTGTTTTGTTTTTTTTGTTTTTATCTCTAGTATTCTGTTATTGTTCTTACTTAGGATTTTCATCTCTCTGCTTATATTACCTGCCTGTTCTTATATGCTACCTGCTTTATCCATTAGAGTCTTTAGCATATTAATCATAGTTGCTTTAAACTCCAGTGTCTCTGATATATCTGGGTCTGATGTTTGCTCTGTATCTTCAAACTGTGTTTTTTGATTTTGGTATGCCTTGTACTTTTTCTTGATAGGCAGACATGTTGTACTAGGTAAAAGCAACTGCTACAAAGAGGCCTTTAGTAACATGATGGTGAGGTATTTGGGGGAAAACATTTTATATTCCTTTGATTATGTTTCAGTCTTTTAACTAGCCTGAGCCTCTAGAACTTCACAAGGATTTCTTTGTTTGTTTTCTTCTTCTTCTTTTTTTTTTTTTTTCCTCCCTCTTTAGGCAAGCTAACGTAGCTAGCACCAGCTGGAGTTGAATATTTCCTTTCCCTCAGTTTGGGTTCTGATAACGATAATATCCCAGCACATTAAGTTCTGCTTACCTAGTTTCTCCTGAGGCAGATCTTGTTCAGAAGAACAGAGTGCTCTGACTTATTTCAGAATGGTTCCTTTCCTTTTCCCTGCTGGCAAAAACAAGAGGAGATTTTTCTCTGATGTCTACTGTGGGAACCTGGTCCCTCTAAAGGTACATCCCACAATATTCGTAGAGGCGGTGGAGGCAATATGAATGGGTCCCCTTGGAATTTCTCACTTTGAAACTTGTCCACACTGAGCATCCAATAATTCATAGATTGCAGGTCAACCCTTCTTACCTCAGTACTGTTTTCTGTGGAAGCTTCCCTAAGGACTTTCTGCTTTGATAGGCTGCTACTCCTTGTATTTGCTTGTTTTACTCCAAATCTTGGCATCAGTGATTTGCTCTGTGTCCTCCTCTCTCTTACAGATCTAAAAAGAGTTGTAACTTTTTGTCTGTTCAGCTTTTTACTTGTTAGGATAGAATGATGATTCTCCTTAAAAGCTCCTTAAAATCAGAACTGGATGTAATAAATTTTTAAAAATCAGGTAAAATAGGGGCGCCTGGGTGGCTCAGTGGGTTAAAGCCTCTGCCTTCGGCTCGGGTCGTGGTCTCAGCGTCCTGGGATCGAGCCCCGCATCCAGCTCTTTGCTCAACGGGGAGCCTCCTTCCCCCTCTCTCTCTGCCTGCCTCTGCCTGCTTGTGATCTCTCTCTCTCTCTCTGTCAAATAAATGGGTAAAATCTTAAAAAAAAAAAATCAGATAAAATAGTTATCCAGTGTCAACTTCTCCAAATTGTTTTTGCTCTTTTAGGTCTTTTCCATTATCATATAACTATTTGAATGAGTTTTCTGAGTCCTGCAAAAGATTCTACTAAAGTTGTTATTGGATTCAGGATATTTCCATAGGTCAATTTGGGTAGAATTGACTTAACTATATTGTGTAACATGAACATAGTACATAGTACTAAACGATTTGGTTAAGTCTTTTTAGTTTATTTTAGCAATATATTTCAGTTTTCAGTGTAAAAGTCTCACATATATTTTGTTATATTTATCCCCAATCAGATCACTTCTTTCAAAAAAAAAACTTTAAGTATAGTTGCTATACTTGAAATTATTGTAAATCATATGGTTGCCTTCTTAAATCTCAAAATATTTCATATAGTTTATAGAAATATAACTAATATTTGAATATATTGTGTCATGGAACTTTGTTTAAATTTAAATTTTAGGTAGTTAATGTACAGTGCAATATTGGTTTCTGGAGAAAAATTCAGTGATTTGTCACTTACATACAACACCCAATGCTCATCATAACAAGTGCCTTCCTTAATATCCATCCTCCATCTAGCCCATCCCCCGTCCACTTCCCTCCATCAACCCTCCCTTGTTCTCTACCCTTAAGAGTCTCTCATAGCTCGTTTCCCTCTGTCCCTTTTTTCTTTCTAAATTAATTTAGTTCTGGTACATTTTTGTTGATCTCTTAAGATTTTTTTACTTGGCTGATTTTTGTGTTATATTCGAAGAAAGGTAGTTTTACAGTTGACCCTTGAACAATGTGAAAGTTAGAGTTTGCAGTTGCAAATTCACATATAAATGTTGACTACCCCAAAACTACTATATTCTGCTGTTGACCAGAAGCCTTCCTGATAACATAAACAGTCAATTTACACACATTTTGCATGTTATATGTATTACATACTATATTCTAACACTACAGTAAGCTAGAGGAAGAAATTTTACTTAAAAAATAATAAGGAAGAGAAAATGCATTATAGTACTATCTGTACTTTATTTTTTTAAAAATCACGTATGAGTGAATGCATGCCATTTAAACCTGTATTGTTTAAGGGTCTTATGTATTTCTTTGTTAGCCTATTTTGTATTTCTTTTCCTTTGTTTCATGGGCTAGTATGTTTAGTACAATATTGAATGTGAATGGTGAGACAAGTTGTCTTTGAATAGTTCCTGATTTTAGAAGAAAAGCATTCAGTTTTCAATTTTTATTGATGTCAGTTTTAGGTTTTACAAAGCTGTTTTTTATTAATTCAGGGAATTACCTTCTGCACCTAGTTTTTTGAGGGTTGTTTTCTGGAGTGGATGTTAGATTTATAAAATACTGTTTTGTACATCTATTAAGACGACCATATGGTTTTATTCTTTAGTCTGTTGATATTGCAAATTACATTAATTGCTATTCTGATGTGAATACAGTCTTTCATTCCTGGTATTAAAACACATCTGGTCATGATGTATTACTGCTTTTATACGTTGTTGTATTCATTTGCTAATATTTTAAAAAATAATTAGTGTATCTATGATCATAAAGTATGTTGGTCCATATTTTTGTTTACTTGTAATGAGTTTGACAGACTTTGATATAAGTACAATGTTGTTCTTTTAGAATGAGTTGGACTTATTTTCCTCTCCTTCACAATTTTAGAAAAGTGTGAGTAAAACCTATATTGCTCTTCTTTAGGTGCGTTGGTAGGAATCACCACAGATTTTATCTAGGCTTGGCATAAAGTAAGATTTCCCAAAAAATATGTTAACATGTATGAAGGCAGCATATCTATTTAGAACATAATATCAAAAGATAAGAAAAGATAAATTGGCTAATAGACTAATATTTATATCCTACATATCTTAGAAATTAAAAGATTATGTCACAGAATGAATAAGACATCTACATATTATTTTCTTAATATGTTCAACTTCTATTCTGACACTATACATTCTAAACAGACAAAATCAAATTTGCCAGGGGAGCCTGGGTGGCTCAGTCATTAAGCCTTCGGCTCGGGTCATGATCCCAGGGTCCTGGGATTGAGCCCTGCATCAGGCTCCCTGCTCGGCAGGAAGCCTGCTTCTCCCGCTACCATTCCCTCTGCTTGTGTTCCCTCTCTCGCAGTGTTGCTCTCTGTCAAATAAATAAAATCTTTAAGAAAAAATAAAATTTGCCAATATATGAATTATAGTATCTAAACGTAAACTTCACTTTACGCTAAATAAAACATTAAAATAATAATTTCTGGGAAATTATTCAGAAAAATTGATGGTGATACTAAATTATGTCTACACACTTCTCTTGGTAAAAATATCAGAAAATTTGAGTATGGAAGGGTATTTTTAAATAAGCAAAGCAATGATTATAACTATCATTAGTTGCATGTATAATGTTTTCTAAGTAGGAGCCAAAGCATAGTTTTGTTTTACAGATAATGCTTCCTGTTTTCCCAGTTTGGTCAGTGAGTTTCATACAAAACAACTCTTAGCTCCTCTCTATTTCTTTTTTCTGATGAGTGACATATGAAACTACATCAGTTTTAATCCCAGACTTAACACTTTTTCTTCCCATGCAGACTATTTTCTTTTTTTTTTCTTTTTCCCCCCACAATACAGTTGTAGAATCAGCAATGAATATTAACAAATAAATATTTTTAAAAACCATGACCTGTAGGTGGGATACATTTCTGGCCTTAGTGACCAAATCCTTTAGATCATCTCTTCATTGATATTAAGAAATGCTTAAACTTGGTTTCTTAATTATTATCTCAAAACTGTGAAAACATTTAAAAATTTAATATATTTCCATATGAGAATGTTAAATATCCTGTTTCTGTGGATACAGTGTTATGTTCTCAATACTAGTTAAAAGTCTAGTCAGTAACCATTATAGAAAAAAATAACATTAATCTCAATGAATTTACTCTCCATAGTTTAACTTAACAGTCTTGGTCAGTGTTTAAATGATGATAATGATATAATAACTGTTTCCTGAACTTAACATTGTATGCAGCACTGAGATAAATACTACCAATCAAAGGTTCTGACAACAACAATATTAATAGAAATAGCATGAATTATTCCCTTTAACATGGGGCGCCTGGGTGGCTCAGTGGGTTAAAGCCTCTGCCTTTGACTCAGGTCATGATCTCAGGGTCCTGGGATTGAGCCCCACATCGGGCTTTCTGCTCAGCGGGGAGCCTGCTTCCCCCCCCCCCGCCTGCCTCTTTGACTACTTTTGATCTCTCTCTCTGTCAAATAAATGAATAAATAAATAAATATTTTAAAAAAATATTCCCCTTTAACATTGTGTATGAGCTTTCTTGGCATATAATGGCATATGATAAAACCTTAAATATAAGCATAAAATATTAAATGTAAGTGTAAATTTTCTCTATCTGATCTACTAATTTGATAGATATTTCTCTTATAAACTAACACAACTCCCTATATGAAAGAAGAGACTGACATTCTTAATAAGTAAATTAAACAATTATTCTTTTCCTGGAAAGATATCAGAAAGGTTTTAAGGATACTTGGAGAATATCTTTATTTAATTATATAAGTGGCTTCAACCAAGAGCAATATCCCCACCTTAGAGCTGCTCATGGCATAGCTAATTTATATTGGAGCTTAAACATACTGGATGACAGATTTATCCTTTTTTTTTTTTTTTTTTTGCATAAGACTGTGCATTTCAGTATTCCAAAACTTGTCCAACTATAAGAACTTTGGTAGTTCTCTAGTAACACGATTGAATACTGCATAATTTAAAACAAGAGAACTACAGTTACTTACACACAGTGGATGTATTTCATAAAGGTAATATCCATAAACAAAGCTAGGTACAAAATAATACATACTTCTAGAGTTCCTGGGTGGCTCAGCGGGTTAAAGCCTTTGCCTTTGGCTCAGGTCATGATCTTAGGGTCCTGGGATCAAGCCCCGCATCAGGCTCTCTGCTCAGCAGGGAGCCTGCTTCCCCCTCTCTCTCTGCTTGCCTCTCTGCCTACTTGTGATCTCTCTCTCTATGTCAAATAAATAAAAAAATCTTTAAAAAAATAATACTTCTAATAACATGTATCTAAGATTTTATATATATAAATATGTATTTATATATATATAACATTATTAATATGTGATATCACAAGTCAGAAGTCTTATTATCTTTGAAGGGAGGGAGGAAGGTAATAGAGGCTGGAAAGCCTTTGGAAGGAGGCTTGTGGCAATAGTAATGATCCATTCTTTCTCCTAGGTGGTGATGACTTGTGTATTCAGTTTGTGATTGTTTGTTGAGCTCTACATTTGCTTTTTTTAATGTGTGTTATGCTTTAATGAAAAGTTTTTTAAAAGTTTCAAGTCTATGGATATTAAAATGTATTTTTGTAATATAAACAGTTCATGGGAAACAAAATCAGAAAGTATCTGTCATCTGTAGTCATTGATTGAAAACATTGATGAACTTATAATTTAATAAACTCTAGATATTTGTTGACACATATATAAGTAAAACAGTTCATTTATCAGTTCCTTCTATTATGGGGTTTTGGTCAATGCAAATATATTTACTTCCAAATGTAAAAGAAGATCTGTGAGGTAATAAAACCATGAAATTTTTATGTATTAGGAAATATGGAAAAATTTATTTTTCCATATAGAATATATGCTCTGCACATAGAAATATGGTAAAAATTACTTGTCATCAGATTTAGAAACCAACAACATGGATGATGGAATAGTTTCCTTGAACAGTATTTTCCTTGTCATCTCTTTGCTTTTGCTCTGAGGTTCCTTTTCAGAGTTTTTTTTTCTTTTACTTAATGTATTTAAAATTGTAATCATTTTTTATGATATATACCTCCCTGTCTTTCTGTTTTTAAATCAGTCTTCAGTGACATTACCATATTCCAGTTAATGCAGTCCTCATCAAACACCACTGACTAAAGCAAAGAGTTTTTGAGTTATTACAGTAGCTTGCTCTCTTTTAATATGGATAATCATCTGTTAAAATTATACAGCAAGTTTGTTTTCTGGGTTTTTTTAAATATCTGTCAGGTGTATCTTCTATTGCATTTCATTTCTTCTGGAAAAGTAGCAGCACCAGAATTTCAAGTTCCCAGTGGAGCCTGGGTGAGGAGTTGTTCTAGCTGGGGATAACTCAGAAACCAGGGATGCTGTTTTGAGATGGGGGCAGGGAGGGATGAAAAGGAAATGAAATGAGAGGTTCCTCTGCCAGGGTTGAAGTGTACTTGTTTAGTTTCCAGTAAAGGGCTGTTGCACTGAAAGGTAGGATTCATAGTAATGGGTCTGAGGAAGACTGGAAGCTCAGTAACTATCCAAAGAGAATAATCATCACTCAGTTTCAACACTGAATGTGATGGGGAACATGTGAACAAACTATGAATACTCTACAGCACCTGTATTCCTTAGATCTGAAGGCTTGAATGCACATTCTAGAAGATGTTCCCTACTGATTTTTTGGGAAAGAATTGTAAACTGGAATTGAACTCAATCTGCAGAGGTGTATGGGAGAGGCCTCCTTCCAGAGAATATGCTAAAGATTGCCTTTTTTCTTATAATAATCCTGTTACAAATTGAGTTCTGACATTGGCTTAATACATCTCCTAACTATATTGAATGGTAGTCTTTCCCAGTTGGGACTTTGCTTCCAGGAGAGAAATCAGTGCCAGCCCAATATTGTCAGAAGCCCATAGGTCTAGATCAAGATAATTGTTATCCAATTTAGTTATTTTTCAATATTAGGTTTGGGTATTCTACCCTACATGGTAAGTCAAATTTCATTATCACACTGATCCAACAATGATAGCTCACATTTGAGACGTTTAATTATGTTTTTGTTTGTTCTGATCCATATTTTTCTCTTAGTCCTTCAGAAAAGCAGGGGCCCCAATTACAGGCCTTGGATTGTGGAGCATGTGCAGCAATGAACGCTGAATAAGTTGTTGAATTTCACTGATCAGTGGCTTTAGTACATGGAAATGAGTAGAGGAGAGTCTAAAAGAAAAACTTGCAATGTAGGAAGCAAAAACCTGGTTATTGCTATTAAAATGTCACATATATAGTACTTTATTTTTATTTTTTTTAAGATTTTATTTATTTATTTGATAGAGAGGGGGAGACAGTGAGAGAGGGAACAAAAGCAGGGGAGAGGGAGAATCAGGCTTCCCGCTGAGTAGGGAGCATGATGCGGGCTAGATCCCAGGACTCTGGGATCATGACCTGAGCTTAAGGCAGATACTTAATGACTGAGCCACTCAGGCACCCCAACATTTAGTGCTTTAAAACTATAAAAATTTATTATCTTATAGTTCTTGAGCTCAGAATTCTAAAATTAATAGCCAAAGGTACCTTCCTTTTGGGAGTTTGGGGAAGAAACTGATCCCATGTCTTTTCTTCTTCTTTCCTTTTTTTTAAGATTTTTTATTTATTTATTTGACAGAGAGAGAGAGAGGGACACACAGCAAGAGAGGGAACACAAGCAGGAGGATGGGAGAGGGAGAAACAGGCCTCCCGCCCAAGCAGGGAGCCCGATGCGAGGCTCTATGCAGGGCTCGATCCCAGGACCCTGGGATCATACCCCAAGCCGAAGCCAAACGCTTAACGAATGAGCCACCCAGGTGCCCCAGCATGTCTTTTCTAGCTTTTGGTGATCCCTGCTTTCCTTGGCTAAGGGCCCCTTATTCCACCTTCAAGTCAGCAGTGTGTCATCTTCCAGTACCTCTTTGCCTCTTGGCTTTCATCTTCACATGCACTTTTTTTGACTATGATTTTTCTGCCTCATTATAAGGACCATTATGATTACCTTGGAACCACATAGATAATCTAGGCTAATCTCACCATCAGACGATCCTTAATTAATTACATCTGTAAAGTCCCCTTTGCCATGTAAGGTAACATATACACAGGTTGCAGGGATTGGGTTATGGACATATTTCAGGGACCACTATTCTACCACATCTGGGTACTATATCCAAAGTGATATCAATCTAGAAGCCAAGAAGAGAGCATGCTTCCACATACCAGCCAAAGGGAAATAAAACGGGAAAAAATATATGAAAATGAGAAAGGAAAAGGAAAGCAGAGTGAGACTAAGTTCAGACTGCGAGTGAGACACCTGCTTTTATAAATCATGCTTTGTTGGAACAGCTATGTTTCTTTACTCAGGTACTGCCCATGTTTGCTATGGTGCTACGATAACAGAGTTCATAATTGTGATAGAAATCACATGGCCTAATCAACCAAAAACATTTCTATCTACCTAGCCCTTTATGGAAAATTTGGCTAAATCTTCATCTAGAGAATTATCTGAGTGGAAAACTATAGCATTTCTTTATATAATGTTTTTGTCTCTGGAACAGGCATTTAATTAGATTCCTGGGGCTGCTATAACAAAGTGCTACAAGCAATATCAATTTATTCTCTTCAGTCTAGATGCTAAAATTCCCAAATCTATTGGTTTATACATCTCTGAATGCTCTGAGGACTTTGCCTTTTCTAGCTTTTGGTCGTTGCCCACAGTCCTTGACATTCCTTGGTTTATAGTTGAAGAGCCCCTACATCTGCCTCTATCTCCAAATGGCCTTCTTTTCTATATGTTGCCATCTAAATTTCCCTCTTGTTATAAAGACATCAGTTCTTAGGTTAGGGCTCACTCTAACCCAGCATGAATTGTTATGACTTGTTATCACCTTATTTTGGCTACGACTGCAAAGACCCAATTTTTAAATAAGGTCATATTCAGAGTTCCCCAGGGTTACAACTTCAACATACCTCTTTTTAGGAGACACAATTAACCCATTGCAGACATCAAAGGATATTTAAAAAAGTGTTTTCCTAACTTAGAAACCAACAATGCTTTTAACTCACATTCTGTTTGACATCAGTCTGGACAAATGCTAAATCCCCACTGCAAAGGTAAAATGATCAAATAATTTAAATGACAGTGTAATACATTTGCATTTGATGATGTAGACTATACCCAAAATCATGCTCTCAGTGATTCAAAACTGTTGTTTCTTACGTGGTTATGTGGTCTCATTTGAAAATCTGGGAGTACATCCTTTATTTTGGTTTTGGTTTTGTTTCTGATTCTCTTTGGTAGGTCTACCATGTGCTTAACCTGGTACATGTTCCAAAACTTGGAATATATGGCATTGGGTAACATGCCCATAAATATGACTATTTCTCCACAGCTAGGGTGAACTTTGAAATGCTAGTATCACTCTTCATATTCTTGAGATTTGGAAAATATTTTATTTGCACCTGTTTTTCATTTATATTTCATGTGGCTAACTATGTTTTCTTTTTTCTGCTGCCTATTAAATTGAAGCTGAAGTGGCAGATTTTGACTTCTTACTTTGGTAAATGTGCCCAAAGATTATTAAGCAATGAACCCTTCTAATAAATGTAATTTGTGAATATGAAAATGCTCATAAATGATTTTTAATTCTTAACGAGAGCCATAGCAACGCTAAATAACTCTATGGGTCTCTGCATTCCTTCTCTGGTACAGCATCAAGGTTGAGAGGAATAACTGACTTTCAGAACTGTTGTGCAGGCCATAAATTAGGAATAATTGTCATATCATAAGGCTGTTCTGGAAAAAAAACCAGCATTCTCACTTGTGATGATTATCTGCTGTTGTTGAGCTTATGTTGTTAGATATTTTTTCTCCCAGATTACAGGATATTTCAAATATTTACAGTAGAAATAAATGTTACTCTAGTTTTAATTAATATTTTACAAAAAAACCTCATCTTTAAATATGAGCAATACACAGGCAAGCTATCACGAAGCAGATTCATTCATTCATTTATTTATAGTTTCACACTACTTTATACAAAATTCCATAATTATCATATATCATATTTTATTATAGTCATTCATTTATATGACTGTCACCCCTTCTAAACTGTGAAGACCTTCAAAGTAAGACAATGGTTCATTTATCTCTGTAACTTCTCCTTGCATGCTAACATATGGTAGGCATTTAATAAATGTTTTTAGATTTTTTTAAAAAAGTGAGAATAAACTGGCATAGTCCCTAATAATTAAGCAGAATGCACACATCCAATAAAAATAAATATGTAAATAAATGATAATGAATTTTATTTAAGAAAAACATTAAATATATATAAATTAGGATTGTATATTGATTGAAAGCATGCCATCTGCTTTGGTGGTGTTACGCTTTATTCATTTTTTAATTAGAAAGATGCCAAGAAAACTTCCTATGTTCCAAGAAATTGGGAATCTATTAATGTCTTTGTGGGTTATTTAGAAGAAAAACATGATTATATGGACCTCCTTTAATTTTACTTATATATATGTCAGGTATATTATTATATTATTAAATATTGTTATGTATTAATATGTTATATATTATATATAAGCCATATGTAATTTTTCAGTTTATACTTAATATTTATACTTCAGAATAGACTCAACAAGTATATATTGGATCCTGAGCTGATTATAGGCATTGTGCTAGCCCTTTGGGGCACAAGCTAAATAAGGCAAAGCTCTCCTTGCTTAGCTCTTTCTCTCTTAGGGCCAATAATAACTACTCGAGTTGTTTCATGTTTTGTTAGTCATAATGGATATTTGTAAGTGATATTATATATTTTTGAATATTTCCTTTTTTTCATGAGTTGGCTTGTTAAAACTACTGATAAACATCTGTCGAGCAATTTTTATGTTTAATTATGGGAGAAACAAAATTCCTCTCTGTTTATATTTCTTCTGTATTGAAATGCCTGGTTCAAAGAGAAATTGTAGTTCAATGAAGCATTTTAGATATTTTCTGGAATAATCATATATAAAAAGGGAATAGACATTCATGTGTTTGTCTCTTATCTGACTAGACTTCCTGTACCATCTGGGGCTATTTCCCTGAAATCGCTGTTGCCATCATACTAGAGAGTTGCAGTCTCCCTTCTCTCCCTGTATCTGTCTCCTGCGCCACCAGAAACAAGTCCATATCCCAGTCGTCTTTTAGAGCAACCTTAAAAAAAAAAGGTCACCTTTGCCCAGCTACCCCTAGGGTTCTACCCAATCTAAGATGGAAACAATATCTCCATTCTTCAAATTCATATTGTATTATATCAAAACATGTTGCACTAAAGCTTTACACCTTTCACTAAGAACTGCATCCTATTCTATCTGCTAGAGAAGAGAGTGTGCCCGACTTTGCTTTGAATGCACGTGGTGCCTAGCTCAGTGCCTTGGAAAGCTCCATTTTAAAAATGTTTATTGGATTAATAAATGAACTACTGCTATTAATATTATCTGCTAGAAAGATTTCCATTCAACGGTGTAAAAATCATAGGATAACATTCTGTATGATTCTGAGAACATTCTCAATGGAATTGGAATTCAACCATAGATTATTAGGATGTTAGCATTTAATTACATTGGGATTTGAAAATAAATGAAGAGTTCATTGGCTTGGGAAGGATATGAAGGTTTTTACTGGAATTAATGATTATTTCCTCAATAATTAAAAACTGTCTTTACAAAATATATTCTAAGTAAAATATAACAGAAGAAAGATAGGAAACTATAATTACTGGCCCCAAAAAGGTAAATTAAATTTATAATTTTAAATATAGTTCATCATAAAATATTGAACTTAGGTGGAATATTCTTTTCTGGAAAACAAGCATAAAGAGAAATTTAATTTCTTTGGAATAACAGAGTTTCCACAACTAACATTAAAGCTTCTTCCAGTTTTGAAAGACCATTACTTAATGAACACATAAACTTGACTTTTACTTTTATACTTTCTAAAAGAACATGTGTGTAGTTTAGGATCTAGAAAATAAAATATTGGATTTTGAATATTATAAGGTGAAAAAATACAGAAAATACAGACAGATTCAATTTATTTTCTGACCTTTACTAATAACTTTCCTAATTACATAAGGGAAGAACATTAACACTTAGATGGGCACATTCTTTTTCAGGTGACTGGATGGTGGCTTTGCATATGATTTCACATTTAATTATTATCACATTAAAAAATACTCAGACCCTATTCTATAAATAAATAACTGAGGTTTGGATACTTTTCTAACACTAAATAGCTAGTAACAGTTGGAATTAGAGCCTAAATATATTTAAATCTATATTTTATGTTCTTTCTATTTCTACATATGTCTGGGGATGGGAGGGCCTGATTTGTACCATTTGCTGATTTCCACGGCACAAATTCTCTTGTCTTAATTGACTTAAAGCTACCAACATCATCTCAATGTAGATGGAGTTGAAAAGAGATTTAGTTATTTGGGGCTAGTAATAACCATCTACAGCATACCACTGCAAAAAAATGCTATTATGGGGGCTCCTGGGTGGCTCAGTGGGTTAAAGCCTCTGCCTTCAGCTCGGGTCATGATCTCAGGGTCCTGGGATCGAGCCCCACATCGGGCTCTCTGCTCAGCAGGGAGCCTGCTTCCCTCTCTCTCTCTCTGCCTGCCTCTCTGCCTACTTGTGATCTCTCTCTGTCAAATAAATAAATAAAAATCTTAAAAAAAAAAATAAAAAATAAAAATAAAAAAAATAAAAAAAAATTTAAAAAATGCTATTATGAACAGTTATATCAGGACAATGTAATTGAGAAGAGATCGATTGTTCAAGCTGGTCATGCTGAGCCAAGACAAAGAAATGACATTCCAGGAGCTTGAAACAGGAAACAATGGACAGAAAAGGTAAAATCAAGAATTTCCAGTGGCTAGATACAGGGAAGGGAACAAGAGATTACAAATGAAATTTATAATTTTTTTCAAAAAACATTTTATTTATTTGAGAGAGAGAGAGAGAGAGAGACAGAGATGAGTGGGAAGGAGGGGCAGAAGGAGAAGCAGACTCCCTGCTGAGGAGGTTTATGCAGGGCTTAATCCCAGAACCCTTTGATCATGACCTAGAAAAGGCAAAAGCTTAACTGACTGAGCCACCCAGGTGCCCCAAATTTATAAAATGTTTTGTGTTATCCTTAGCACATAGTTTTCCATGTCTTATTATAAGATCATTAAACAACATATCAATTATATGCCCGAAATAACATAATTTGAATTAAAAAAAAAAAAAACCTGGAAACAACTCAAATGCCTATCATTAGTGGAATGTATAAATAAATGGTAAAATACTCACATGATAGGATATTTTACAGCAGTAAAAAACAATAAAATTACTGCTACCCCAGATTAGTACAGATGAACCTCCAAAATATTAATGTGGCATGATAACAGAATGGACACAGAAAAATACCGACAGAAGGATTCCATTTAAATATGCAGTTATTAAAAACAGGCAAAACTAAATATATTTTTAGCAATGTATGCACAGATAGTAAATGTCATAAAAAGTTAAAGGAATAGTTAACAATAAATTATTATGAGTAGTGGCTTTTTGGAAGGACAGAGAAGGGGAATCAGAGTTGGCTGGTGTCAAAATGTGTTTCTGTAGGTTGATAATGTTCTATTTCTTGACTGAAGGCCTTGTGATAAAGTTGTTGAATTTTATTACTTCTTAAAGCTTTTTTATGTGTTCACCATGTTCTATGAATGCAGTAGTTTACAAGAATATTTTGAAATTTCAATAGCAATTCTAATAATAATTTATAGAGTACACAAAATAAATTTTAAATGATTACCTCTGCTTGTGATATATGCACAATATATTAATATGCAGACACAAATGAGTATGGTGCTATATAAGACTCTTGAGGACTTTGTTTTGCTCACTTCACTGTATTTAGTGATTAGAATAGTCATAGGACATAAAAATAGTCAAACTGATAGCCTTCACATTTAACTATTTGACCAATATATTTGATATAAAGATGTACTGATGTAACATTGAAATAGGAACAATCAAGTCTAAAAATAAGTCAAATTCAAAACAAAAAAAAAAAACAAGCTCAAAATACAGAATGATTTGAGATTAGTTAAAAAACAAACATAAACATTCCTGTGAAAATGAAAATATTTGGGAAATTTAGGAATTCATTTATATTAAAAACATATAGTATAGTAGAGCTAGAAAAATATTGGAATATATGCTGAGATATGTTAAATTCAACAACAGATGTCTGTATACTAAAAATATGACTCTGAGATGGTAGCTTTATAAAAATCATTTACAATTATATATAAATCTAAAGTTGTACTAACATAAATCAAGCAGAAAAAAACAAAACAAAAACCTTAACATCAATATTCATAACAATTACATAGAGCATATAAGACTCATCATAATATAACAGGTGATTTGAAAGAGCAGAACTAGATAAAACGTTTGTATTCTCAGCTTCATTGGCTAATACAATTAACAAGCATTTATTTATTTACAGTTATTATACATCAGATACTGGAATTTATGCAATGTAGAGAGAGCTCAAATTTAAGGCCTGACAAGTTTTACAGAAAAAAGGTATTTTAATACCAAAATTAAACTAGATATTTGACTGAATGTTATTAAGTAGATCTGAGGGTATATACAGAAGGATGTTCAGGAAAGCTAAAGATAATACTGCTTTGTTTTTATAATTTATATGGTATTTTTCTCAGGAAAAATAATGATCTTTGAAGTTGTAAAGAAACTGTCAGACAGCATTTTACCAAATATCATCACTAAAACATTTCTCAACCTTTTTTTCTGTATACATATTTAAACATTATTTTAATCATAGAATAATAAATTTGGTGACCTACTTTTTTCACCTAATATTATAAATAAAGCATTTTTTCTATGAGTATCTTTGGAAATACCATTTTCCTTCCAAAGTGAAATAATTCCAAAGATTATTCTTTGGCTAAATCTTCACATGCAAAATTATTATTTTCAAGGTTCTACAAATCTTTGGATCCCATTACATATTGCTGATTCAAAATTTTTTTTCCAGTTTTTCATACTAGATAAATGAATGATCTGTTTTAAGCCTTATTAAATAGAATTAAATTTTACCTTCTGAAGAAGTTTGATACGGCTTTGCACTGCAGATTGACTTCCAAACTTATTTCCAGAGATGTAAAAAAATACTTTCAAAAGTGTGTTGACTGATTTAGATTTGGATTTCCTCTATTGTGCATTATTTGGCTATGTTTTCTCCTAATTTATTTGTGTTTTACTTATAACTTTTAAAAGCTCTGCAAAACAAAGAATCTGGCTAATTTATCTAATATGTTTACAGAGGGAAATAAGGAAGAGTAAGATGATTGACCATTTAATAAGTGAACTAAGTATATTGGTTTTATAATTACTAATTAATAAATATATTAAATAATAAATGTAATAAATATAATAAATAATCCTTCTTATGTCCACTTATTTAGGATGATAGGAAAATGCCATTAAAGCTAATGCTCTAAGAATAATATAAAAGTTAGGATGTTAGGACACTATTACACTTTTCAAATGACAGAAGACATTGGACAGTAGAGGGTAGAAGAATGGAAGTGAAGACAGGAGAGAAAGTCCTTTCAAAATCACCAAAAGACTCAAACTCTTCTAAATACCAAAGACAGCATATGATTAAAAAACAAAACAAAACAAAGCAAAACAAAAACAAACAAAAGAAACCATGTCAGGGGGCACCTGGGTGGCTCATCGTTAAGCGTCTGCCTTCGGCTCAGGTCATGATCCCGGGGTCCTGGGATCGAGCCCCACATTGGGCTCCTTGCTCAGCAGGAAGCCTGCTTCTCCCGCTACCATTCCCTCTGCTTGTGTTCCCTCTCTTGCTGTGTTTCTCTCTGTCAAATAAATAAAATCTTTAAAAAAAAAAAAAAAAGAAACCATGTCAGTAAAATTAAGATGATTCCTAATGTATGTATTCCAATGTAATATTACTGCCTTTAATTTTTAACCATGTACTCTCAAAAGAGAAGGAAAAACACCAAGCAAGGAAAGAGTATGTTAAGTAAAGACAAAATTGTGGCTGGTCAGCAAGTCAGAATTTTGCGCTCATCTAATCTATAACAATTGTGTTATCTAAAGTCCTGGTGAGGGGCACCTTTGTGGCTAAGTCAGTTAGGCATCTGCCTTTAGCTCAGGTCATGATCCCAAAGTCCTGGAATCAAGCCCCAGATCAGGCTCCTTGCTCGGTGGGGGGGCCTGCTTCTCCCTCCCCCCCACCCCCCTTGTGCTTGCTCTCTCTCTCTCTCAAATAAATAAAATCTTTAAATAAATAAATAAATAATAGATAGATAGATAGATAGATAGATAGATAGATAGATAGATAGATAGATGATAGATAGATAGGTAGAAAATCCTGGTGAAGCACATTTTAAAAATTAAATTATACTAGGGGTTCCTGAGTAGCTTAGTCAGTTAAGTATCTGCCTTTAGGATCTCAGGGTCCTGAGATGGAGCCCTGCATCAGGCTTCAGGCTCAGCAGGGGGTCTGTTGAGGATTCTATTTCTCTGTCCCTCCCCCCACTCTCTTATCTTTGAAATAAATAAATAAATCCTTAAAAATTATATTATATTATACAAATAATAGAGGAATAGAGTTGTTATTGTGAACCTGCTATCAATACTAAATATAACTCAATATTGTTTATATTGTTTTCTTAGTTATTATTAATTATTTATATTTAATAAATTATTAAATAGCCTTAAGTCATAGTATACCCTCTAAAAGATACACACACAATACTCTAATAACATTAGTAGTCTATAGTTAAGCTCAAGGAGACATCTAAGTTGTCTATAAACTTCAGTGAGTAGATAAAAATTTCTTATAGCAATTTCCTTTATTAAAGTCAATTATAGACATAATTGGGTAATATTTATGGACTTTTACAGTTCTTTTTTATTTTTTTTAAGATTTATTTTTATTTTTATTTTTATTTTATTTATTTGAAGCAGAGAGAGAGAGAGAACATGAGAGGGGAGAGGTCAGAGAAGAAGCAGGCTACCCACAGAGCAAGGAGCCCGATGTGGGACTTGATCCCGGGACTCCAGGATCATGACCTGAGCTGAAGGCAGTTGCTTAACCAACTGAGCCACCCAGGGACCCTGGACTTTCACAGTTCTTAAATTAGGATTGATTTTTGCCAATTCTCCAATTTGGGCTTTTAATTACTTCAGCTACAATAACTCTAACTCTTTTCTTGTACTATTGTTTAATCTGTAGGAAATTTTAGAAGGAATACTCTTTCTAAAATTATGTGATGAAAATTTGTGTTTAGGTGAACAAAAACCCTAAATTATTCATAATTACCTTAATCATCTATTGGAAGTTATATATTTCAAATTCTGTCTAGATCCACAAATTAGTATTTATGTTTTGCACTGTACTCCCATGCTATAATGGATTAATCAAACAATTGAGCAGTAACTCATATTTTCCTGAGTAGTGGAAATCATAAGTTTCTTATAAACTGAAATTAAAATGGAGTATTGAAATATGAATTGTTCCAATTTCAGTTTGTGTGTGTTTCCAAATAACTGTCTTTGAGACTTTGTGAATCACTGCATAAACCATGGAAATTATTTCATTGTGTGCCATCAAATAATACCCTCCCTTCTTGGTATATTTTGTGAAAAAAAAAGGAGAAATAAAAGAAGAGGAAAGCAATTTTATAAAAAAAATACTAAGCTACTTGGTATGTGAGCCAAATTTTTCTGCTAACTGAACTCCACAATTACAACAACTCACCTGTTGACTGTCAACTTTGGAGTTGAACTCCCCAATATGAAGGATGTGTCCTGGAAATATTGATGGTTATGTAAGAAGGAATTCCAGCTTCAGGCAAAAAGCTTGATCCCAAAGAGAACCCTGCAGAAATGAGCTGAATCTAAGCAATTATTTCTTCTCAAATAAACCAATAATATTAAAACTTGCTATGGACTTTAAAGGTAGAATGAGTAAAATGGTAGACAGAGGTCAAGGGTACTCCCAACAATGAAACATTCTCCACTTGAAAAGAAACAGAAAGTGGATGTGAGCATCCCCCTAATGAAACACGTAAACATATATCTATAAACACTACTTGCCATTAATATATTGTTTGTATTAAAACTTAAAAAAATACTATTGAAACCAATATTCCACTAAAAGGATAGAGTAGTAATTTATTTAACCATTCCCCCCCATAATGTTGATGATTTGGGAAGGTAACTATTTTCAACTGTATTTATTTGTCTCTTTCTGCAGATATTTTCTAATTATATGGTAATTTTTGAAGGAGCCATTTACTAATGTGCCTTAGAGTCACTTTTTTTTTCTGCCTAGGTAGACACTCTAGTGAAACAAAATTAAACTTCTTTTTCCCCAAATAATGAAGCAGTTTGGAATTATGCACTCTTCAATTTCATAATCCTTTAAATCTAAGGCCATTATATTTTTATCTCTTTTTAAGATACTGCTTATGTATTCCTTTGAGAAAGCATCTTGATTCTCACTTCAGTTATTTATGATTTAAATTTGCATACTGTCTTTCTTCTGAAAAGCTTATGGCATTGAATAAAAACACTTTCAACTTTCATTAAACATCTGTCACAATCCAGTGCTAAAAAAACAGTAGGGAAGCTTTACAACAATAACTGAAGAAATATGATGAGAAAAAGAAAATACTAAATAGTAATAATAAGAAATTTATTGTACCATCATTCAGAGCCCTTTGACCCAGCTACAAAAAAAAGAATAAAAACCCACTAAACTTACATGTTAATTACACATAATCCATTTTCTAGATAAGCAGTTGATTTCTTTCTGTTTTCTATATATGATAACCAACCTCAGCAAATTTGTTGAATCTTTTGTTTAAAATGTTTATCTATTTGCATGGATTCATCTGTTGAGAATTTGCCTTTCATCATTCAGTATTTAGATAAAAATATCAGTTGGTTAGGCAGGCAAGTGGGTGTATAATATTTGATTCTCTATGAATACCTCTACTAACAGAGATTAGGCACTCCAGATAACAAAATGAGAAACCTGGGGACAACAATTACAAAAAGTTGAGTAAAAAAGTAATCATCAAAAGGAAGAAGTCATGTGGTAATAATAAGTATTTGGGAGAAACAGGAGGGAATCTTAAGAGAATCTACATTCCTGACAGTAAGAGAAATCTAAAATGTTACAGTTAATAAGTTGTTGCTACCCAACGGAGGGATCACAACTAAAATGGAAATCTCAACAGAATAATCTGGAACACAAGCAAAACTCCCAAAGAATTTATCGAGCTCCTGTTCACAGGCAAATAGAAGAGGACTATGGAAAGTTTAGAATGCCAAGATGTTCTGTAACGAATAGAAAATTAATCAAAACAAGTTGCTTTCCTGATTAGAAACCAGCACTGAGAAGAAATTATTTATACTAGAAGTCATATTGAAATGTACAAGAACATCAGTCAAAGAAGAAAGAAGAGACATTTATCATGAGATATAAAAGAATATAGAGCAGGATGAATTGCAATAAAAGCCTTAGTAGAAATACATACCTAAAAGCATATACAAGATTTAAGGTAATAATAAAAAGTAACATAACATAACTTAAAATGTAATAAGAATATAAGTAGACCAACATAAATTAGAATGCAAAAAATTAAAATAAATAAAAAATAGAATTAAAAAATTCAGAAATTAGGAATTTTTAAAAGATATTTATTTATTTACAGAGAGAGATCATAAGTAGGCAGAGAGGCAGGCAGAGTGAAAGGGGGAAGCAAGCTCCCTGCTGAGTGGAGAGCTCGATGTGGGGCTTAATCCCAGGACCCTGAGATCATGACCTGAGCTGAAGGCAGAGGCTTTAACCCACTGAGCCACCCAAGTGCCCCAGAAATTAGGAATTTTTTAAATGAAAACAGTAAAAAGGTGCTGATACAATCAGAAGAAGATTAAAAATGACAGAAATACATATTTTGTTATTGAAGATTAACCTAGAAGACACAAAATTGTAAATAAATGTCATAGATAATATTTTAAAATAAATAGAAGATGGAGATAATTAAACAGCAAAATAAAGAGGATATAGAGGAAATAATTTTAAAGTGTAAAAAGGTGATAGAGAGTTAAAGAAGATAGGCAACAAAAGTCCAACATATACATAACTGGAGTCACCACAGGAAAAAATCAAAGCACTAGAACAGAACAAATAATAAAATGTATAATTAATGCATATACTCTGAACTAAAATGTGACATGAACTTATACATTAGTAAAAGTATCCCAGAATGGCCAATATCAAAATATATTCTACTAATAGTGATAACTATTGAAATAAAACTTTAGAAAGGAAAAAAAAATCACATATAAGGGGAAGAAAATCCTATTAGCATCTGATTTTTCTACAGCAACACTTTATTTCAGGAAATAATAGAGGAAAATGGTAGGCTGCACAAAGAAAGGCAACTTAATCATGAGTTTTATATAGAAGCAAATTGATTTTCAAGTGTAATGGCTACAGACACACTGACACACACATGGAAGATTTTCAGGATGTTGTTCTCATGAGTTCTTTTCTTAGAAATCAAGTCATGGGTGAGCTTGAGACAAGTAGAATGAGTAGATAATTATACATAAGCCTTATGTTGATCAGTGAATATAAATTTATCTGTAGAAGTCAGCCTAATTGATGGACCTAACAAAGACATACCATATGGTGGTATGTCTTCACAATATGGATAAGATAACATAAGTTGGTAGAGAGTGTGAAGAGCACGTGGAAAATAAACTTGATGGTTTTCTGTGTTTACTGAAAAAGTATGTCAGTTCAAATTAGATGTTATGGGTAAAGAAGAAACATAAAAATGCTTATAATGTTCAAGATAGGGAATCATTAGATGTAGAAAGAAGAAAAGAAAAAGAAGGGAAGAAGGTGAAGGCTAGAGATATTTTATCGGCATGCAATACAAAAGTAACTTTAAGACAAAAATAACAAGATTTCCTGCAAATTAATGTATATATGGGAGATAGAGCAGGAAGAAGATTGGATCATGTAGTAAAAATCTGTCTGTTCTCTTTCTTTTTTTTTCTCATTTTGATAGACTTTGGATTGAATGTATTTATTTGTTTAATTCAACTATAACAAGAAGAAACAACTTGTCAAAAACTCCAATACTATGCTGTGAGCCAGAGAACCCTCAGGAATATTTCCAAAGGGTTAAGAGATAGAAATAACAAATAGTTACTAGGAAAAATTTAAGTTTAAAAATGCAAGAATCAGTATCATGATATCTGACAGAATAGAACTCAAACCAAAAAAAAAAAAAAA
>CM053608.1:19273354-19312298 GCA_028646535.1 Procyon lotor
GGAACATTTAGGCCATTCACAATTGAGTGCAATTATTAAAGATATGCTTTTATTGTCATCATGTTGCCTGTGAAGTCCTTGTTTCTATAGATTGTCTCTGTAAATTTCTGTCCTATATCACTCTTAGGATCTTCCTACTTTTATAGAACCCCCCTTAATATTTATTGCTGGACTGGCTTAGTGGTCAGTTTCTGTCAGTCCTGATCAGTTTCTGCCAGTCCTAGAAGCTCCTCATCTCTCTGCCCTTTCTGAATGACAACCTTGCCAGATAAAGAATTCTTGGCTGCATGTTCTTCTCATTTAGTATCTTGAAAATGTTTTGCCAGCCCTTTCTGGCTAGCCAGGTTTCTGTGGACAGTTCTGATGTTATTCTGATGTTCCTCCCTCTGTGTGTAAGGAATCTCTTACCCCTAACTGCCCTTAAGATGGCTTCCTTGGTTCTAAGATTTGCAAGTTTTATTATTACATGCTGTGGCATTGGTCTGTTCACCTTGATCTTGGGAGGGGTCTTTTCTGCTTCTAGGACAAGAATGCTTGTTTCATTCCCCAAATTAGGGAAGTTCTCAGCTACGACTTGCTCAAATATATCTTCTAGTCCTCTCTCTCTCTCTCTCTCTCTACCTTCTCAGGGATCTCAATAACTTTGACATTGGAATGTTTCATGGCATCATTTATTTTTCTAATTCTGTTCTCATGGATTTTAAGCTGTTTGTTCCAGGCCTCTTCCTATTCCTTTTTTGTCAGTTTGTCTTCTATATCACTAATTCATTCTTCTGCCTCATTTACCATAGCTGTTAGAGTATATAGATTAGATTGTATCTCACTGATAGCATTTTTAAGTTCTGCTATGTCAACTCTCATTTCTGCCCTTAGAGAGTCTATGTTGTCATTAATGATTTTCTCCATCCTAGCTATTGTTTTCATAACTGTTACCCAGAATTCTATTTCTGACATCTTGCTTATATCTATATGCATTAGTTCTGTAGCAGAGGTTACAGTTTCTGAGTCTTTCCTATGTTGGGGTTCCTGCTCTTAGTCATTCCATTGAAGGGTAGTTGAGGGATCCTAAAGAGTCCAAAATTATTGACTGCAACCCAAGCAAGATGCACCTGCTTTATTAGGGACGTTAGGGTTGTCGGCCTTTTGTTCTTCCTCCTTGTCTTCTGGAGGAGGAGCTTGCCTGCTATTATTCAGGCAACGCTGTTTGGAGCAGATTTGCCCTTCCACCTGTGAGGGGGATGGGCTCAGTGAAAACCAGTTTTGGGGGGCTTTTGTTCTCACTGGCTTTCTGCATCTCTTCCAAGAGTCAGAGCAGAAGTGACCGTATCCAAAGCTCTCTTAGAACAGAGATAACAGTCTCTTCTTCTTCAGTAAGCTCTCCAGGCCACACTGCTTCAGTTTTTGTCTGTGCTGCTAAAAACTGCAACATCCTGGGTTTTGCACCCCACAGCAGCACTTCCAGCCCTCGCTTACAGTCCAAGACACGTCTCTGCCCTTTGTGCTTCTAAAACCGCCAGCCACCCCCAGTTTGCAAACACACCCCTGCAGTTCCAGGTTTCAGTCTGGGAGGCTGCCCTAAAGTCCTTTCCTCACTGCTACTGGTCTGCAAATCTATGCTCAGTCACCATCATGGGATGCTTTTGTTCTCCAGGGATGCAAGATCCCAGAGGCTCCCTCCTTTTTCCATTTATCTTCTGATATCTGCCCACAGAATCACAACTCCCTGCTTCCTACCTCAAGACCAACTGCCTGAGATATTCTGTTTGTAGAGATCCAGATATAACTTCTTACACTGCAGACTGATCTCATGGGTGTTCAGAATGGTCTGGTAGATATCTGGCTCAATTCAGGGAACTGGTTGAAATAGGGCCCCCTACTCTTCTACCATCTTTGCATCTCCCCTCTTTTTTTATAATTTTTATTTATTATTTGACAGAGAGAGAGACAGTAAAAGAGAAAAACATGCAGGGGAGTGGGTGAGGGAGAAGTAGGCCTCCTGCTGAACAGGGAGCCTGATGTGGGGCTCGATCTCAGGACGCTAGGACCATGATTTGAACTGAAGGCAGATGCTTAACCAGAGGCCACCCAGGGGCCCCTCTCAGTGTTCTTCATTCCTTCCTTTAGATCAAGTTTCCACCTAGTATCCATTTTCTTCAATCCAAAAAACTTAGTTTATTATTTTTAGAGTTCTTGTTTGCTAATTCCAAAATGTAGGTTCGCTTTTTTTTTTAACAATGTTTTCTTTTGAAGATTGATTGATTGATTGATTGATTAAAGAGAGAGAGTGGTAGTGAATGGGGAGAGGGGCAGAGGGAGAGGGAGAGAGAGAATCTTTATTTTTGCTTTAATGATTTTATTTATTTGAGAAAGAGAGAGAGAGTGAGCAAGAGAGACCATAAGCCTGGGAAGGGCCAGAGGGAGAAGGAAAAGCAGAATTCCTACTGAATGGGGAGCTCAATGTGGGACTTGATCCCAAGACCCTGGGATCGTGACCTAAGCAGAATGCAGCCGTTTAACTGACTGAACCACCTAGGCACCTAGCCATGTTTTCTTTTGATCATTGGTCAGATTGTCCTGCTGCTGCACATTATTTATAATTTTTGATATGAACAGCCATTTTTTCTTAAAAGATATTTTATGTGAAGTATTGTTAAACTCTGGCTAATGAGAAAATTGATTGTATCCTCTAATAGCCTGTGAGAGTGGTGACCCCTGACCTTCATGTAATTAGGGAATAAACTTGAGAATGAGAAGTATTTTCTTTTTCTTTCTTTTTTTTTTTTTTAGTGTTCCAAGTTTCATTGTTTATGTGCCACACCCAGTGCTCCATGCCATATGTGCCCTCCTTAATGCCCACCACGAGGCTCACCCTTCCTCCCATGCCCCTCCCTTCCAAAACCCTTATATTGTTTCTCAGAGTCCACAATCTCTCATGGTTCTAAGGTGCATTCTATTCCTCCTTCATCTCAACTCTTTGGATATAACCCTGTATGGTCCCAACTGAAAGCTCGAGTTGTTTTCTGGTCCTGAATTCCATTTTTTATTTTGAATTGAATTTGAATTGTTCATTCAAATTGTTCACTCAACAATTCAAATTGTTTTGAATTTTGTTTGAATTGTTTTGTTTTGAATTTCTAAGTATCATAACACAACCAGAAACTTTGTTCTACTTCTCAATGGCTTTCAATCAGATTCCCTTGCTACTTGTCTTATCTACACTTCAAATATGTCAGGGGGACAGCTGCTGTACCATTTGGATATCTCAAAACCTGGCTGCCATGAAGCTTAAAATTTTAAATTTTATCTCCCTATGTTAATAAAACTTTTAAAATTTGTCTTGCCTTCCCTTCAGCTTAGCAGTACCATTTAGCATGGTTCTCAGCATTAAAGGCAATCAAATGACTTGAGAGGAAAAGCTTCATACAAAATATTTGTTGGAATGAATCAAACTTGTGCAAGAATATATAAGATAAAACAATGAGGATTGCAGTATCCAGTGTAAAGCTATCACTTAGCTAAGTGTAATGGGGACAATGAGCAATATAATTTGGTCACAACTTGTTAGAGGATTTGATCCTGGGTGAGCATGGTTAATAAAGAATGAAGCATAAAGGAATACTTTTAGCCTTCCGATATGTATATAGAGTCCCAGAGAGAATTTTGTGCTGGAGATATATGGGTGAATGGACTAGCTAGATAGAATGAAAGGAGCAAGACAAAAAGGCTTGAGGAATTTGAATATTTAAGGACCTGCTAGATAGTCCAAATAGAGAAGCCGTGCTGTGCCATTGAAGTCAAGGCCAGCAAATATTTCAAGATAGGGGAAATGAGAGCTGATATTAAATGCTGCTGAGGAATCTTACTTATTTTTACTTAATTATATATTAAAAAAATACTCTCCTACCTACACATGGAGTTATTGGGAGAAACAGTGAGATACAATATGTAAAATGGATTTCTATCCCACCATATGCTATGTAATAAATATTCACTATTAGTTTAAGGATTAGGCAAGGAGGCTACATTAGATCCTTATCATGTAACAGTGGCCTGGAGGATAGAGGACATGAGACCCCAAACAAGACCTCTAGTCCACTAGCATTCTGTATGAAAAATAATTCAAGTGTAAACTAGGCCAAGTATGGTTGGAAATTTGGGAGAATTCATAAGAGGTTGTTTTGGATCGGAGGATAAAGAAATGGGGTGGAGGGATCTAGGATGATCTTTAGGATTCTGTTTAAGGAAGTATAATAGAGGATTGAATGGTTATTAACAGTGCAGAAATAGAAACAGAAGAGATTCTTACTGTACAAGTTACTACCGATAATTTAGAAACTTAGAAAAACAGATAAAGGAAATTACTGACCACCAACCAATGCATTTCTAAGCAACTAAGCACTAATATTATACTCCAGCATACTGGGCAAATGTACAAATATCTGGGTGTCAAGTATAATCTGTGGGAAAGAACATCAGTAGAGATTCTGTTTTATCTCATTTTGCTAATCATGATATATGGAAAGCTTTATGATAGTAGAAGGAATAGCAAAATGTGTGCATATAACAAATCATTTTCCTGTGTCATACATACTCCTCTGCATTACAATGCCACTACTCACTAGTAACAAATTTGTCTATATAGCAGGGAAAGAAGAAATGAATAACATTGAATTCTATTTCTAAGCAAACGCATTTAGAAAACAGGAGCATCAAAATAACTGTTATATCTGTAGTGCAGTTTTTTTCCCTTGCAATTTGCCTATCCTGAATGAATTTTCTTTCCTATGTTTATATTAACTCACTTTTATGCCTCATGGCCAAAAAAGAATGCTAATAAAACAATATCACATATATTATTTGCACTTACTTGAAAATACTTTTCTGGAGGCTGCACTGACATATTGAAATTCATTTCATTTAAAATGTAACACTGTGCTTTAAAAATAAAATAAAAGCTTAGATTCCTGCACCAAATTATCTTTTGTCCATCTGGATAATATAATTTTAATTACTTTTACTATTTTGTCTTCTCTTTCTGACCAAAGCAGAAACATAACTCTTATGTTTAAAAAAAAAAAACAAATAAAATAGAAAATATGATTGATAGTTACTCAACTATTTTTGTATGGGAAATAGTTACTTATTAAATCCAGGGAAGGGATGTATTTGATTTCTCTTGCATATTAGTCATTTTACCTAGTTATTGTCTTTTTTGCTCTCAGATTCACTTATATGCATTTCTATTTTCTATCATTGACTTTTCATACTTGAGGCCTTATGCTGGTAGACATATACACATGCTCACACAAACACAAACATTCATGGAAAATAGACTGATGTGGAACCTTAAATGAATAAAGATTTTTTTACAGGGACTATGTGAGGTTCATTTTCTTTGGTATTTTTCTTAAGAAAAAAAGATGTTGGTACACATCTCATAAAGCCCATTAATTAAGCCTTAACAAAAAAAGGAGATTTTTTTTGCCATTAACAGTACATATTTTTAAGAAATCCAAATTTTTAACATATATGTGCCCCAAATCTCTTTTTACAAATAAAAGGGTCCAGAACGTATGGAAAATTCTAATAGTATAATTACATTAGTTGTATTTTAAAATGTTTGTATTAACTAGCAACTGGTATGTTCATGAGAATGATGAAAACATTTCAATGATAAAAGCATATTTTTCTGGATTTTGCAACCATGAATAGTCCTTAATACTTAATAAAGAGTTACAGCATTTTTAATTCTTTCATTGGTTTTTCCTTTCCAGTACTTATGTTGATTTAAAATAGTTGTTTATTTACCAGAATTCCTTTAAAAACACACCCATAATTGATTACTTGTATATTTGTGAGACTCTGGAGTCTCTAATAACAATAAAAATGATTTCCATAAATTCTTCCTAAGAATAGTCATTATATCAAGACATTATCTGTACCAATTGATTTTACTTTGTATTATGAAATATATCTGCTTAAAATAACTTAATACACTGTGATCAAACCCAGAAATTAAAGGATCTTTGACTTTCATTATTCTTAAGGTTATCAATATGCTGTTAATGAAAGGGGCTTGTGGGAGTTTATTGAGTTAATCATAAGTTGCACAGTTCTCCCTTTAGCCAAGTGAGGGGATTATATTTCCCTTGGAGGTGGTACCAGTGCTTGAACTGCCCAACTTGAATGAAAGTGTCATGTTTTGCTTGCAGGTAGAGGCATTTAATTGCCGTTGCAAATCATTTTAGTGATCTTTTCTCCCTGGATAGTTTATCATGGAAGCCTCTTCCCTAAATAAACACGAAGAACAAAGACCCTTAATTAACTTCAGTGGGCATATAGTGAAATAAAACTTTGAAGTTAAGTCATTGAGATTGGATGGCATTAGGTATTGCAACACAACAGAAGTATCCTGAATGACACAAAAGCCTAGAAGAAAATAGTAACATGATAACTCTGCTCTATCTGGTGAAACAATTTCTGAGACTTAAACTAATTTTATCCATCACAAAGATCATGATATATAATCAAGTGACACAATCTTATTTGAGTTGGTTCAACTTAGACATTTTTTTGTATTCTATACCTATACCTGGCAGGTTAGAGAACTGCATATTTAATTGAATGTGAGAAAGTTATCATGTTAAAAAAAGCCTGATCTATGAGAAATTTCAGATGCTACATATACATATGATTCAACACACAATCCATCAAAACTAGTTATATTTCAAAAAAATTTGGGGGCTCCTGGGTGGCTCAGTGGGTTAGGCCTCTGCCTTTGACTTGGGTAATGATCTCAGGGTCCTGGGATCGAGCCCTGCATCAGGCCCTCTGCTCAGCAGGGAGCCTGCTTCCCCCTCTCCCCTGCCTGCCTCTCTGCCTACCTGTGATCTCTTTCTGTCAAATAAATAAATAATATCTTTAAAAAAAAGCTTTGGCTGATGTATTTTATATGTTTTATAATTTTTTTCTATACTTAGTATAGTTTTTGTATGGATAGACTCATACTTAGCTTGGATATAAAGAGTATCAATAAATACATCACTTTTTAAAAGCTAAAATTATAAAAGAAATTGATTCTATATTTTTTTAAGTATAAGATGGCCATTTATTTTGAATGGTACATTGCCAGTTTATGTAAGTTACATAGGTGTAATTATCAACAAAACCCATTTACTCTTAAAATCACCCCAGTTCAAACAATACATAGTCACTCTACTAAAATATGTGTGCCTCTAAGTTTATTATAGCAAATGATATGAATGTTGAGATTTGCAAAGATTAATTAAAATTAGATATGCAGACCATATTCGTGGTCTATAATCTAATTTCTATGAGGGCAGGGCCTTAACACTCTATCATTAGCACCTATTATGGTATCTAATAATTAATGAGCACTCAAAAAGTATGTATTAAATGGATTCATGGATAATGACACTAGATGAGATGACTAATATATTAATGGTAGATTTAGGGTTCAAAAAGATTATAATAATGAGAATCAGTCGACTAAAACTAAAATCATATATGAAAGAAATCCTGGATTTTCTTCAAATTTGTCTTTCAAAAACATGACAAAAGATGTTTTTTATATGTAACAAAATAATAGAAAATTTGGGGAGTTTAAAAATATATTGATTAACTTACTAGCTTCTTCTAGAAAGTAATGATTATGAGATAGTGAAAAAATAGGATGATTTATTTTATAATCTGCATAATATTAAGTTCTATTAATCAGGAAGGAAAAACCTTACTCTATTCTGCACTGAATGCACATGGCTGTTTTAATGTTTAGCTTAGGGGTTTAATGATACAGAAGAAGGGAGCCTCTGAGTTTGTAGGCAATATTTTTAAACCAGCTCAGCATTTGCTAAGGGAATTGGGACTATTTAGAATGGGGAAGAGAATACTTACCAGGTTATAATAATTGTTTGCAAATATTTGGAATACTGTAATATATAGAAGAGTGTTCAGATTTTGTTTATCTCCAGAGGGCATAAATAAGACTAAACCAATAAGCAAAAGTTTGGAAGACACTATGTTAGAAGAATTTGCAAGAAATTAGAACTGTTTAAATGTGTAATAAGCTACTTCAGAAAGTATGGAAAACCATATGTTAGAGATGTCCATCTTTCAGGAATAAAAGTTATTTCTACCCTGGTAAGATGAGTTGGACATTTAAGATCCTCTATTACCATAAACTCCCTTGTATTTATTCTATCATTATATCATACTGAGAAATATTGGTTGAGTGACTTATGCATGTACAAATGTGATTAAAATAAGAATTAGACTTCTTAGGCCATTCAAGCCCAAGAGTAAGTCAATGTGTTAGAGGAATAACTACAATCATGACAGAATTTTCTAGCCCCTAATCTCCAGTAGAATCACTGGAATGCCAGATCCTCAATGTTTATCCTTCTCTGGCAGGATCATGAGGAGTGGCTCACAGCTTTTCTTTGAGGGCCATTAAGCCACTGTCTTTTCTCATCTGTCACAATGATGTCAAAACAATAATATCATTTCATCCAAATTAGTAGAGAGCTGGGTGCTCCTTCCCACTATTGGTCTTGCTCAGTTATCTGAGCAAGGGGATTTTCCCACTATTTTGTGAAAACTTTCTCACCATCATCAAGTCACTCTCCTGGAAATCAAAGTTTAATGGTGACACCAATATATTTGTATGTTACTCTTACTGTGAGTGGGAAGGGCATTCTTTTACATCTTCTTTTCTTTCCTTTTATTTTTTAAGTCAATGTAATAATTGCCTTGACTTTGTAAGTTTTTTCCACAATATTCACAGTGTTTTATGTTCTAGTTTTTATATAAACTTGCTCTTTCAGTTTAAAACATTATCTCTAATTCAGAAATTAGTATGTTTCCCTCAAGGATGGTTTGCAAGATAATCAGGGTAACACTACATTAAAGAAACATTTCTGGGGTGCCTGGGTGGCTCAGTCGGTTATGTGTCTGATTTGATTTCAGCTCAGGTCATGATCTCAGGGTTGTGAGATCAAGCTCGACTCTGGGCATGGAGTCGGCTTGAGATTCTCTCTCTCCCTTTCCCTCTCCCCACCGCCCCCAAGAAAACATTTCTATTTCCAATGATATATATTTTTTCCATCTGCACACAATTCAAGAAGGGAGAAAACATTTTTCCTCTCTTTTGCTTCAACTTTTTACTCTATCTGTCCCCACCATTTCAATAGACATTTTTCTGTTTATCCAGTGAACACTGAAGAAGATACCTATTGTCTTTTCTTCCCAGCACACTCCTTTCTCTCCACTGCTCAAATGTACTGCCATATCCACCAACTTACAGCGGGGGCTGGAGGAGTGGAGGACAGGATTACAGTCATGCATGATTCAAGATGAATCAGTCTTTCCTTGGAGACTAGTTTGTAATGAGAGAAGGGAAAAGAGAAGAAAGAAGTGAAACAAGAGAGGCAAGTATACTAAGGGGTTCAAGTTCCTAGTTCTAGTTATTTCTGAGGCCCAAGGACATTCCTGCTACACATAATTTTAAATTCAGTAGTTCTAACCTGTCTTGGATTCCACGAGAAAGTAAATTCCTTTTTTAATCAGTGCGAGTCAGAGTGAGGTGTCTGGTTACTGAAAACCAGCAGTTTAATGACCAATATGAAAATGCATGTGCTTGGTGAGACCAGTTTCTGCGATCTCTTCAAGTATTAATTAACTTAAATTGTAGCTTTTTCATAATTCCTTACTTGTATTTTATTATATTTTATTTTAATTTTCTTCTGAAACATATATTTGGCCACACTTTAGGATACCCACTTTCCTTGTAGCAGAAAGATTTAACACCAATGTTAGGCAGGTTAAGAAAAACCTAGAACTGAGGCTGAATGTCAGTGGGTCCCTCAGAATTCTCCTGTTCCCAACTTTCTTGACCATTTGTAAGCCTTAGAACAGGCAGGAGGTTGGAAAACAGAAATCAGAGGGCTATGGGTCTCCATTGACTCTTGGTATTTTAATATTAACAAGAAAAATTCATATTATTTTTTATTTTTCTTAAAGATTTTATTAATTTATTTGACAGAGAGAGATCACAAGTAGGCAGAGAGGCAGGCAGAGAGAGAGGGGGAAGTAGGCTCCCTGCTGAGCAGAGAGCCCGATGCGGGCCTCGATCCCAGGACCCTGAGATCATGACCTGAGCCGAAGGCAGAGGCTTTAACCCACTGAGCCACCCAGGCACCCCCAAAAAAAGATTCATATTATTGACAAAATTTGTGAAGATTGGCATATTGTAAGGTTCTGCTCATATAATTCTAAAGAGGAAGCAGACAGGTAAACCACTTACATCTTGTAGGAGGCCTTATTCTTTGTTTTTAATCTGAACACTGTAAAATGTGAGTATTTGGAAGTGTACTTTTTCCCCAGTGCACCCGGGGGAAAACCAACAAATGTCAAATGCAGGAACATAAATACTCCTGCCCTTTTCACCCTGATAAAGACAATTCTGAGGTGTGTAATTCATGGTCTCCAGAGCTTCTCCACATGTTGGAGTCAGAGTTATCCTCAAAGTTCTGAGACTTTGCTTGATACCAGACCCTTTCAGGTCTTTTTCCCTGTTCTACTTCATTCCTGATGAATTGCATGGAATTACAATTTAATAAGACATTTTTACATAACTCCTATTTGGAGGAATACTTCTGGAGATACTAACTTAATGTATGTATTAATGACTTGAGAGGTAAAAATCCAAACCTCGGTTATTTGTCCATGTAGAAGGGAACCTTATGCAGAGAAGGACCGCCTGTCATTCGAATCTTAATATGAAAAAAATTCACCCACTTTCTATGTATTCCTACCATTGTTTCCTTTTCTTTTTCCCTAGTTTTCTTCTGGGTTTTTGGTGAGTGCCAAATACAGTGGACATTGTTACCCAGCACTGCACATTGTGTGTATCTTCGGGCGCACTCATGCATTTGCAACTTTTTGTTTTACATTGAGCATTAACTATACATTAGAAGCAATAACTATCCAGTGTTTCTCAACCAGAAATGGGGTAACTATCACTTTTTTTTGTAGAAAACACAGAGACCATCTTATGGGTAAGAATATTTCCATAAACCCAGTCTTCCATAAAAACCATTTATATACAGACATAAAATTACAGAACTCTGAGGTCACAGTTCAGGTCCATCTAAAATTGTTCCTCTCACTGTTGAGAGATTAATATGTAAATATTATCTCAGGGATGGTGAAGACAACGAGGGGGTGTCCTTTAACCTGTTTTATTTCTCCTGTTGTTTCTGTACTATTTTGGAAATTTCTTTGGAATTTATATTTTAGATTTATTAGAAAGATTCTTCTAATAAAACTAAGAGTCAGTGGATTATGAAATTAAAATAAGTGCTTGTGTTTTATGAGTTTAATAATCCTCATTACCAGAGACAATAGGATATCATATGGAAGTCGTTGGTACCCTGCTCTGCTCCCCTTAGTGGCAGGCCAGGATCCCCCACCTGCTGTGCACGGAAGAGCAGCTAATGCCTTACAGCTGCTCCCTTCTCAAATTCCTCATCACCAAACAGGAGCCACCTGCCTGAGTTGGCCAGGTTTAGCAAATAAAAACAAGAGGCCACAACTATTTCATAATAGTATTACATCATTTGTACTTCAGCATTGATTCTCCTGTAAGTGGACAATGGCATGTTTCAGAACAGAACATACATGTGATGAAACCATTGCTCTGATGGCTAATGACATGTGTGAGAATTGTCTCACACATGTCAGTCCCACTCTTTTCTGTTGAGCCAGACTTTGAAGCTGTTTGAAAATAAGAAATCTTCGTTCTAGGGCACAAACTGAGGTTTGCTGAAGGGGAGGTGGGTAGGGAGATGGGGTAATCGGGTGATTGGGTGTGTGATGCAATGAGCATGGGTATTGCGACTGATGATTCATTAAATTCTTCCCCTGAAACTAATATTACACTATATATGAATTAACTTGAATTTAAATATAGTCTTGAATGAAAAAAAAAGTAAAACTTTGCAACCCTTTTCACTAAGTATTTTTAACTTTAATATATAATAATATTCATAAACAATTTCATGCTAATGTGTAATGTGCCTCCATTTCTAAAATGAATTGGTAGCACACATTTAATTAGTTTGTTTTTGAAGGAAATTCTTTCTTTGAACAGCAGGAAGTGAGAACATAGGTAAAAGCTAACTTTGTGGTTTGTTGCTGATATTGTCATTTAAAATTGAGAGTAATTCATTACTCAATACCTATCAGATTTTTAAGATTAATTTTAAAACACTTGAAGGTGAATATTAGAAGTTCTGGTAAATTTATGGCAATAAGAATTTCTGGTAAAAATTTTTTTTTAATTTTTTTTTTTAATTTTTTTTAACATTTCTGGTAAAAAAATGGCAATAAGAGCTCCATGTGTGTGAGTTTAATGGTGTAATGAGCTTAATAAGTCAATAATGTCTGAATGCTGCCCAAAATAGGCAGATCTGCCACTCAAACTCCTGAGGAGGATTCAGGCACAGGAAATCAAGAAAACAAAAAAACCGCCTTATTTTTTTATTGAGCTTAGTCCACAATTTCATTTATGTCTTGAACAAGTTGGACCGGACGCCACTGAAATGACTTTAATCTCTCTCTATTTCAGGGTTGCCTCAAGAGCTCCTTGAAATAATGAGAGCTGTAAAGCTTGCCTTATCTATTTTCCTGGGATTTCTAAAACCATTGTATGCATTTGGCTTCCACCAGTATGATGAGAGGAGTGTTGGACACTAGCCTATGATTGGGGTGAGGCGAGGCAAAAAGAAAGAGGTAATTTGGCTCCAAACCTGCAGTCAATTGCTTATCTTCGGCCAATTTAGCACTCTGGAGCCAGCTGCCAATTTGCCAAGAAAGGGTGGAGACTCCAAACGGTACCATACTTCTGTAGATTTTTGGAGGAGGGGGTTAGAAAGATTTCCCCAATTAATTTCATAAGTGACCACCTCACATCAGACGTCAGCATCTTTTATGTGGTTATCTGGAGCTTTAAACTTTTTGAAAACTACTCTTGATGTAAATGAGCAAAGTTAGGGTCCTCAGATCTGACCTATTTAGATCAACACCTGCTATCTTTGAACAGTACAGTGGGGAGGGAAAGAGATGGTAGAGAAAAAAAAATTAACCTAGTGTCAGAATTCTGTGGTGCCTATCAATCCTATGTAATTACTGGAATGCCTTTAGTGGGTCAGAGCTGTGACTGCCTATTTTAGGGGGAAAATGCAGGCAATCAGAAAAGCACTTCCCAGGGGCACCTGGGTGGCTCAGTGGGTTAAAGCCTCTGCCTTCGGCTCAGGTCATGATCTCAGGGTCCTCAGATGGAGCCCCGCATCGGGCTCTCTGCTCAATGGGGAGCCTGCTTTCTCCTCTCTCTCTCTGAGTACTTATGAGTTCTCTCTCTCTCTGTGTCAAATAAATAAATTAAAAAAAAAAAAAAAAGAAAAGAAAAGCACTTCCCAGACTTTTGATGCCACTTCTCAGGCCTTGCTGCTACATCATTAGGACTTTTTCATAGTGTTTCTGACAGACATAGACTTAAGACCTTTTGATTACTTCTCCACAGTTTCCCTAGAAGCTTCTGAACTGGTTCAAAACAACACATTTTGAATACAAGCCCACATTAGACACCGTGCTGTTAATCAACCTACATTCTAGTTCCCTTCTTGAATTCTGCTCAGCTGTGTTGCCCAAGAAAACTCTAATTCCCAAACTCTGCCTTTGACAGACAGAAATGAAAGTTGAAAAAAAAAAAAAGCATTCCACTCTTGTAATCACATCAATTTAAAATTCAAATTCTAAAATTTCCCCTCACTCCCATCGCACACTGGCCAAAATCAGAGGGGTTTTGTGCAAGAACAGGTGCAGGGCCCACAGCTGGCTGTGTTACTGAGACTATATACCAGCTCAGAACCACTCCTCTGTCCCCAAACTCTCGTAGGTCCTACTTCTCCAAAGTTTTACAAAAATATGCATGCAGGCATTATAAAGCCAGCCTTTGATCTACAACTATAGAAAACACAAATTACCAAAATGCTACCTCTTTAAAGTTTATAATCCATGTATAATCCCTTAATACAGTCCTACCTGAGCAAGAATAGATCCAGGTCCCCAAATATATTCAACATTTTGTTATGTTGTTTTTATTAGCTTTAAACTACAAAACAAACTTAGTGCTACCTGTGAGAAAGAGATAGAGCAAATGGAATAAACTTAATTCTTGATTCACAAAGTCTCACTTTTATTGGTTTACATTTGTCTATGAATTTTGTTATGGATTGAATTATGTCCCCCCAAAATTCCTACTTGAAGTCCTAACTTCTAGGACCTCAGAATGTGACCTTGTTTGAAAATAGTCTTTGCAGGGGCGCCTGGGTAGCTCAGTCAATTAAATGTCTGCCTTTGGCTTAGTTCATGATCTTGGGGTCCTGGGGTTGAGCCCAGCATCAGGCTCCCTGCTCAGTGGGGAGCCTGCTTCTCTCTCTGCCTCTGTCCCTCACCTCTCTGCTTGTGCTCTCTGCTCTCTGTCATGCTTTCTCTTTCAAATAAAACATTTTTAAAAAAGAAAGAAAATAGTCTTTGCAGATATAATTAGTTAAGATGAGGTTAAATTGGAGTTGGGTGGGTCCCATGTCCAATATGACTGGTATCCTCATGGAAAGGGGAAACTTGGAGACAGACATGCATTCAGGGAGAATGCCATGTGAAGATAAAGGCAGAGATTGGGGTCATATGCCAAGGAACACCCACCATAAATTGCCAGTGAACCACCAAAAGACCTAATTTGTCCTTATAGCTCTCAGAAACTCCTGCTGACAACTTGTTCTAAAATTTCTACATTTAGAACTATAAAACAATACATTTCTATTGTTTAAGCCATTCAATTTGTGTATTTTGTTATGGCTCACCAGTAAATGAATGCAAATATTTTTGGCTTATTTATTTATTTGCTTGTTTCCAATCATCTGATGAACACTCATGAAATATCACCTGTATTATTTGCAGTAACAGATGACATCAAAACAGTGAATTCTAACAAAGTTCATTTCTTGTTGATACTGCCTGTTCATTGAAGATCAGCTGGAGATGGGCCCCCTTTTACCAAGTAAGTCATGCCCTCCTCACTCAGCCACACAGCCAAGTGGCCAACTACAGTATAGCAGTTGCTAGAGCACTGAGAAGGGCTATGGTAAATCATGCATTGGCTCTTGAAGTTTCCCCTGGACAGGGAGGAAGCCATGCTAGTGAACATATATTTAATTTCAAAGTCACAATTCAAGGGGCTAGGGAAAAATCCTATAATGTACCCAAAAGGAGAAGAACCAAAATATATATGAACAATCTAATAACTGCCAATTCATCCCAAATCCAATAGACTATCAATAGTTTATATCATTATAATCTTGTTTTAGAACATTTCCTTTGTCTTCAAAAGACCCCTTAATCACTTGAGTGGCCAATCCCTTCTTTTAACTCTCCTCCTCTAGTGGAAGCAAACATGATTTGGTTTCTGTTTCTATGAGATTGCTTTTCTAGGTATTTCATATAAATGGGATCACACAATATGCAGTCTAGCTTCAAATAACTTTATACCTCTTTACATAAATTGTAAAGTCTTTACAACAATCTACTTTAATTTTCACCCCTCATCTGCTGCACTATTAATAACGTAAACTTTATTTCTGTATCTGTTACAAATTTCTTACATTTGTATATTTGGCTTTTAAGAATCAATTATATTTTAAACGTTTATTTTTTAATTTATTTTTTAAATTTATTGATTTATTGATTTGACAGAGCATGAGCGGGTGGGTGGGAGAGGGAGAAAAAGGGAATCTGGGATAATGACCTGAGCCGAAGAGACACTTAGCCAGCTGAGCGACCCAGGTGCCCCTAAAGATTCTATTTAGTGGAAAAAGTCATATCAAATAAAATGAAGAAATATTCTAATTCAAATTAGGAAAATATAAAACTCCATTTAGAAAATAGACAAAGGACTTGGGCAAACACATTACAAAAGAAGATGACACAAAACAATTTACAAAAAAAAAAAAAAAACCAGCAACACAAATTGTCAATAGGCCATTAAAAAGATACTAAAAATGAGTAACAGCAATTTAAATTAAAAGAAAAATGTTATCTCTACTTACTCAGGCTAAAGTATTATTTTTTAAATGACAAATCCAAGTGTTGTCAAGGATATAGAGAAATTGAAACTCTAATTCAAAACTGTTAGGAGTACCATAAAAAGTAATACATATATTTATCATACTTCCTGACAATTCTTTCTAAATATTTATACCCCCTGTGAAAATTTAAGCACACACACACACACACACACACACACAATCATTTGGGCATAAATGTTTATGACAACTTTTTCATAATGGCTAAGAACTCTAAATAAGGAAACATTGAATGCAATCCCCATCAAAATATCAACATTTTTCACAGAGCCAGAACAAACAATCCTAAAATTTGTATAGAACCATAAAATACTCCAAATAACCAAAGCCACCTTAAAAAAGAAAAGCAAAGCTGTAGGCATCAGAATTCCAGATTTCAAGTTATATCACAAAGCTGCAGTAATCAAGACAGTATGATAATGGCATAAAAATAGACACATAGATAAATGAAACAGAATAAAAAACACAGAAATAAACCCACTTTAATTAATTGAACTATATGTTCAATTAGTTTTCAATAGTTCAAAAATAAGATTAATAGTTGATTAATTGAACTATATGTTCAGTTAATCTTTGATAAAGCAGGAAAAATATCTAATGGAAGAAACAAAGTCTCTTCAACAAATGGTATTGGGAAAACTGGACAGCAGCATTGAAAAGAATGAAGCTAGACCACTTTCTTACACCATACAGAAAAATAAATTCAACATGGATTAAAGACCCAAATGTGAGACAGGAAACCATCAAAATTCTATAGGCAGTAACCTCTTTGACACTGGCTGTAGCAAGTTCTTACTTTGTTTATTGATGGTTTCCTTCCCTGTGCAGAAGCTTTTTATTATACCCAGAAATGAACCCAAAACTATTTGGTCAATTAATCTTTGACAAAGTGAGAAATAACATCTCCCAAAACAAGAGAAACAAAAACAAAAATAAACCATTGGGACTACATCAGAATAAAAAGATATATAGGGAGAGTGGACTATTACTCAGCCATAAAGAATGAAGTCTTAACCATTTGCACCAACGTAGATGAAGCTAGAGAGTATTAAGCTAGGACAAACAAGTCAGTCAGAGAAAGATAAATACTATTATGATTTCACTTATATATGAAATTTAAGAAATAAAACAAATGATCAGAGGGAAAAAAAGAGAGGCAAGCCAAGAAACGACTCTATAAATGACAGAGAACAAACTGATGTTTGGGGGGCAGGGAATGGGTGATCTAGATGATGAGGATTAAGGAGTGCACTTGTAATGTGCACTGAGTGTTGTAGAGAAATACTGAATCACTAAATTCTACACCTGAAACTAATATTACATTATATATTAACTAACTGGAATTTAAAGAAAGCAAAAGGGAATAACAAAAAACAAAAACGACAAATTATGGCATATGAATGTAATGGCAAACATCTCACCAATATAAAGAAATAAATTATACATGTCAATGGGTTTGAAGATTATGATGAGCTAGAGAAGTCCAATACAAATGAGTATATAGTGTGTGAATCCATTTATAGGAAGTTTTAGTACACACAAAATAAATCTTAAGTGAAACAAATCAGGTAACTATTTGTCTTAGGTGGGTGGATATGTTCTACATCTTGCTTGTATAATAGTTATATGGGTAAATATATTTGTCAGAACTTATTGAATTGTATGAGTTTAAGTATATGCCTCTTACTGTATGTAAATACAATACTTCTAAATAAAATTGCTTTGAAAATGTCTTCTGATCATTCTGTGTGACCCACTAATAACCAGAAAGAAATATTTTAAAATTTCCATTCAATATGTATTTTAAATAAGACTTCTTTTCCTTTTCATTTTAATTAAAACCTTATAAAGGGGTATTGAAAGGGAACCTCATGGTGACAGAACATGTCTGTCTCTTGACAGTGGCAAATCCATGTATATACACTTGTGATAAAACTGTGTAGAGCTAAATATACATATACAAGTGAGCACAAGGAAAACTGAGGAAACATAATAAGACCAATGGGTTATATGAATGTCAATATCCTGATTCTATTTTTAAAAGGTAATTTTGCAAGATTTTACCATTGCAAGAGTATGGGTAAAAGATACGAGGGATTTGTCTGTTTTATTTTTTATAACTACCTTTGCATCTACAGTTATCGCAAAACCAAAAGTTTAATTAAAAATTATCTAATCCAAGAAAAACAGTTTTTGTTCACTGTAAATATACTACATTCACTGCTCCTACTATTTACATTTCTTTCTTACATGAAATCAGTAGCAATCTGATTCAAAAAGCCAGGAACTTCTACAGACTAATTTTCTTTAACAATAATTTGACTTGGGAATTATAGTTAGTTTTCTTTGAAGTTTTTCAACAAGAATCTATTTATTCTGATACTCCACTCTATTTTTTCTACCCATTGCAGCACATTGAAAATCACTGTATTTGAACTCACACTCCAGGACCCTGGAACCCATAACAACATTTTAAGCTGATCCAGTACATAAGCAAGAATCATTTAAGGAGCATTGTAATAGAGAGCCAAGACAGTTTCCAGGTAAGCCACCCATGTTTTCTCTCCTTTACCCTCTATGTGGTTCACAACAAGATGGAATTGATATGTTGGATCCTAGAAGGCTAAGGATCCTCTCCATGACTTGATTTAGTTACATCACACTCAAGGTAGAAGATCCCAATTGGGCCTGACTTTCATGAGGGTAGAATCACTGTGCAGGCAAACATCTAAACTAATAGGTGTAGTCTTTCTTTCTCACTATCCATTTTGTCGGCATGGAAAGGCTACATAGGATATTTTCAAATAACTGTGATCTTTGCCTTCTTTTTAGATGTGTTTTGTTCCCCCAATAATATCTCTCAAATAAAATACTGGGTTGTATTGACTGATCAGTGGATAAAGCAGATGTTACCTATCTATCTATCTATTTATCTGACTACTACTCAGCCATCAAAAATGAGAAGTGAAATCTAGCCATTAGTAATGACATGGTTGGAGCTAGAGTGTATTCTCCTAAGAGAAATAAGTCAGTCAGAGAAATACAAATACCATATGATCACTCTCATATGTGGAATTTTGGATGGGAAGGGAGAAAAGAACAAAATAAGAGAGGGAAACAAGCCATGAGACTGTTAACAATAGACAAGATCCTGAGGGTTGATGGCAGGAGGTGGGCTAGATGAGTGATAGGTTTTAGGGAGGGCACTTGTTATGATGACCACTGGGTGTTGTATGTAAGTGATGAATAACTGAATTCTAATCCAGAAACAAATATTGTACTGTATGTTAACTAACTAAATAACTAACTAACTAAACTAACAACAACAAAATACTGGTTTATGCACCAAGAGAGGAAGATTAAACAACTGCTGCTTAATTTTTGTTGTTTGTTTTGTTTTTGTTTTATAGTGGATTTTTTTCTTTCTACAGTAGAGGTTTCAGGGGAGAAAATCTGCCTTGAAACTCTGAACCCCTGACACTAAAGAAATTACTAAACTTCCCAGGCATACTGGAGATTTAGTTCTTCATTTTCTGAGCAGATTAGTCAACTTTAGTAAACAAAAGAGAGATTGGAGGAGAGATACTTGGTTTGCTTTGATGCTAACTAGGAATTGGCAATGGACCTGGAATAGCCCTCAGGGAGCCCAGCTCCCGTAACTGTTAGGATGACCGTGGTTAACAGGCCTCCAAATCATTACCACACACAGTTGTTGTTCAGCTCTTTACTCCCCTTTTCCGCCAATTGCTAGCCATTCATTATAGTCTGTCTTTTTTTTTCCCTACTGTATTTTTATAAAGCAAATCAAGGTTTTGTGGTTTTAGTGACTTCCACCAAGAATTGAGTGACCTGCTCTTGGTCTTTGATCGTTTAGTGTCATATCACACCTCCTGAACCCACCTTTAAACAAGCGCACCCTACTTTCATTTATTCTCCTTTCAAGTGAACTAATTTGTTATAAATCACCTAGACGAGTTTTGTAGAATATATTCCTTGTAAGAATCCTCAATGTATCCTTTTGTGAAACAGCTACTAAATTAGTCTTACTTTCACCTCAATAACCGGCTTGTAGACCCAAAATGCTTTACCCCTCAGAAACCTATTCAGTCTTGCCCTATTAATTTTATTTGTAGGATTTTTCTATGCTCTTTAAGTAGTAAGTTTCTAAGATTGAACAGTGATTCTAACAGAGGTAATACTGCCTTAGGAGCTAATCAACCACCTGGGAATCAAGGACTCTGATTTTTAATTTCCTTCCCTTGACTAACTTGCCAAAATTCTGGGACGATCACAATTTCCAGTTACATCAAATTCTGCCTTAAGTAAAGTAGGATTAATAATGTAGTAAGGGTTTGGTGAGGTGAAACTAATGGAGTTTAATATATTGCAATGATAAAATATCACATGGGGACATTTGGAAATAGGTCTATCATTCCACTGAATGAAATTTCTAAACATGTAAATTTTTTAATGAAAACTGAACCCAGTCCTTGAAAGTGCGTTTATTTTGTTTCTGGGCCCTGCAGTTTTCCAAAATTTTATTTACTCACAAATAGGTTAAGAACAAGTAAAATTAAAGCAATTTTGCCATTGTTCATTTTGAAAATACCTCCAAAGACTAAATAGTAAATGAGGCCTAAAATGAACAGTCAGCGTAAGCCCAGCAGGAGAGTTCCTCAGAGGGGGACAGATTTGGAAACTAACACTTTTCCATTTGCTGTATGTCTACAGAGGTGTGAATTTCTAGGAAGTCACACGGGCTGTTTAAATGGAAAAACTTGTAGAGCAAATTAAATGCTACTCTCCTGGTCATCTCAAACTCCCATCCTTCCCCTGCACCAGAACCTCTTATTTCCTCCAGTGCACTCTACCTGTCAAGATTACATATCTCATTAGTGTACTTACTATAGGTCCTAAATAGACCACTGCTCCATCAGCTTTTTTTTTAAGTAAGAAAATTGATAATTTCTTATATCACCTAGGTTTAGAAAAGTGCAAGATTTAAAAGTGCAAGATGAGTGCAAGCTCATGGACTTGGAGGCAACTGTGGATGGAGGGCGTAGTGTTGATTGCAACGAAGCATAAAGCAATACATGCCACTTCAGTTCCAAAAGGCTGCACTCTGATTATTTTGCCCTAAATTCAAAGTATATATAATTCTCTTGGCAGTGACCCATTACTGTTAATGACAATAATCACAACAATGAATGGAAAACCTACAGTTGTTTCAACATATACTACATGTTAGACATACAGCTCTACCCTTTCTTTATGTGAAATCTGAATTTTATTCTCACAACCAGCCTCTGAAGCCTTTCTATCCTCATTTTATATATGAAAATGTTGAGGCTTAGAGAATTGTAGTAACTGCTTACGGTAACACACCCAGTAAGTTGTGGACCTACGTGAAAACTCAACTTCCTGTGAATCCAAAGTCCATCATGCCACATTCCCTCATCATTACTGTCACTCTTCATTAAAAGATGCTGGTATATTGCATTAGTCATCCTTAAATGTTGGCCTGGGGATGTGATATTCTGAAAGGTAGGATGACTCCAATTTTCCTGACATGGTGTCTAAAATTTCATAGTTGAACACTACATACATTGGATCATTAGAAAAGGCAAATACTAGTTATTCCCAAGTGAGTGAAAATAGATTTCAGCTTTCTCTTCTCCAAAAACTGAATTCCTCGTGGCTATGAAGTGAGCATTTTAACAGAAAAGGGGAAACTGAAATATCCCTGCCCACATGTTTTTCCCTTTCTCTGCTCTTCTCTTAGATCTCTAATTAGATTTCCACAGCTTTTCCCTTTCATTCCCACACCCCTATTTCACTCTCCATAATTCCTCCTGCTCACTTCACTCCTTTTTTTCCTTTCCTCTTCTTTTTTCCCACCTCTAAGTCATAAATATTGTTGTCAAAGTCAGCAATCTGTAAAATGGGCCTACTCTGCTTTCACGTTCAAGTTTGTTTTAATTTGAGTTAAAATTTGAAGACAATGTCTCGTGACCCCCTCAGGGATAGAATTAAGGTATCCAGACTGGCCAGTGGAGGTTTTTGATTGGTTGGTTGGTTGGTTACTGTGGCCTTCTGAGAAGACCTAGAGCACAATTCTTTCTCTATGAAATCAGACTGGAGAACAACAAATAAAAGTATGTTTGAGACTTCAAGTAATTGGCGAGACTTGCCTGGAGGTCATAAGGGGCAAGTTGACATTGTAGGAGGCATGAGTGCTGACCTAGAGCTCATCATTGAGAACACTGGGTTTCTAATTGTAAAATATTTGCCAATATGGTAAATTCCAGTTCTTGACCAAGATTCACAAACTGCTTCAGTAATGGCTGGAGAGTAATATTTTCAGCTTTGAAGGTCTTAAGGTCTCCATCATGACTTCTCAACTCTGGTAATAAGAAAGTAGCTAAAGACGATGTATAAATAAATAATCATGGCTCTGTTCTCAAAAAATGTTACTAACAAAAAAGGGTAAATAGCCAGATTTGGCCCACAGGGTGTTCTCTCATCTCTGTTCTAGAGCCTCTTTTATCTCTCAATGTCTATACCTAACCAATCGTCATATTTTAAATAATCTACTCATAAATGAGAATAATGCATCATCTCTCCTTTCCTAGGCATTTATGTTCTACTTATTGAGTTTAATCAATGTCTATGAATTATCTCATTTAAACTTTCAGCCATCTGGAAGTTGTTCTACTATCATCATTATGAGGCTTAGAAAAGGTTAGTAACCTGGCCCCCAGCATGCAGCTGTTAGTTACTGGAATATGCCTGGGGATCCTATGGTTTTAATAGTTTCTTCACTAATCTCCCAACATCTTTTTGTCTATGTCCCCAGCCCTCCTTCCCATTCTGCACAAGGCTACTGGAGTGATTAACTAAAGCCTAAATGTAATCAGATGACTCACTTATTTAAAAGTCCACTGTGAACTGGCCCTGGCTAACCTCTCCAGCCCTTCTGCAGGAACCCACTCATCTTCACCCATTCCTCCTCACACACATGTACAAACACACCCACTGTGTGAACCTAAATATTGGCCATAACAAACTGCTCTAAGTCCCATAAACACGTAAAACAGTTTCCATGCCACCATTGTTTAACTCATGAAGCTGTTGATTCCTCCTCCCCCTTCACTCTCCTCCACTCACCCCTTTGCAATTCTCTGCTTTTTAGTGGGTTTCTTATGTTCCTTTAAGGAAATTTTCTTGACACAGTTCAGTTGAACATTTATCTCCTCCTGAATGTTTTTCTTCCACAATACAGGTAGTATATAATTTTTGTCTTATTGTGCAATGTTTTCATTGCCTTTTTATTGTGTCTCTCTTTCTATATATAGAGAAGGGTACTATTTGACAGGAAATTCCACTAATCATTGTGCAACCCAAAAATTTCATACAATTTTCAAGAGAATAAAAAGTCATGCAATTCTGAGCAAATACAAGAAAGAGTGACAAATAAGAACTCTGATTATCCAAAACCACATACTATATCTTCATAAATATGAAAGTATACCTTGGTGATAAAAGACATGGATAAGATACAGTTTTACAGTCTTGTTGTGGTTTTTTTGTTTTGTTTTATTGGTTTTGGGAGGATGATGGGAGCTGTAATATGAGACACTCATTATGATCTAAGTGATGTGACCCCTATGGGGTCATGTCTATGATAACATGGAGTGTTCTGTAATGAAAATTTGACTTAGATAAAGAAGAATAGTCATAGTCTTCATAGTTATTTCATACCAAATAAAAACAGTATATTAAATAAAATTTTCAAACTGCAGTCTAGGATCATTTTTTTTTAAGATTTTATTTATTTATTTGACAGAGAGAGAGATCACAAGTAGGCAGAGAGGCAGGCAGAGAAAGTGAGGGGTGAAGCAGGCTCCCTGCGGAATAGAGAGCCTGATGTGGGACTTGATTCCAGGACCCTGAGACCATAACTTGAGCCGAAGGCAGAGGCTTTTAACCCACTGAGCCACCCAGGCGCCCCAAGGATCATTTTTTTTAAAGGATTTATTTATTTTCATTTATTTATTTGTTAGAGAGAAAGAGAACATGCATAAAAGTAGGGGGGGCAGAAGGAGAGAATCTTCAAGCAGACTCCCTGCTGAGTGTCCCACATGGGGCTTGATGATCTCATGACCCATGAGATCATGACCTTGACCTGAGCTGAACCAAGAATAAGACGCTCAACTGACTGAGCCACCCAGGCACCCCTCTAGGATCATTTAAAAACTCTGATGATGATTACGACCATGGTTTAGAAAATCAACAATTATTATTGTCCTGAGGTACATATTTAAGAATAAAATCTAGGGAACAGGTCTATAACATATGAAAACATCAATTGAAATCTTTATGATGTTTATAAAAAAACTATTCTAAAAAATAACTTATCATGTAAAAGCACAAAAGTTGTTGTTTTTTTTTTTTTTAATGTTTGGGGAAAATGTATTCAGAGCTAAATTAATAATGTGTTTGCCCTATCCTTTTATTATTTTTCATGAGACAATATTTTACTTTGCCATAGTTGTCTTCTTTACTTGAAACTGACTTTTTAATATAGAGGTAAAACCCCAAGCTCTGATACTATGAAATAACGTTAAGCCTCATATATGAAGTTAGTTTGAAAACTTTCCTACTAGAGTGTAACCCTTCTGAAGGGGCCATGTGGAGGCAAATAATCATCTTCTACAAAATTGGCATAAAGCTGTCATGGTCCTGCCATTTATATGGCTAGGGAAGACTCCTTTGGGATGAATGAATTGAGGAAAAGGCAGCTTTGCTGTGAATTTACCTGAAAATAGTGCTTACTAATGAACTATTCTAAACACATTAGTGGCCCGAGGGAGTGTTCTTCATGTCTCAGAAGTATTTGATAGCTAACGCACTTCACTCATGATGACTGTAAAATGATCCTGGCCTGCAGTCCCATCTCCGAACAAGGAAGCAAGAAATCCCCAGGAGACACTGGGGAGCTATACTTGGGCGTTAGAGTTTCTAATTCCAAAAAGCAAACAGGAACAGAAATAAAGTCACAGGAGTTACAGTTTCAGACTCATTAAAATTAGCTGAGAGTATGGTGTGTCAGCCATCAAATCAATAAAGGATTTTGTGCTATCTTTGTTTTGGATAATAATAAGAACTGAGTTTCATTGCTCATGAATCATTATATGGCATGCTGTGGCTGAGTCCATTGCTGTTTATCAGCAACCAAAAGGTCATAAAATAGGGGGAAATGATAATATATGGTTTCAATATACATGACTTAATCTAAGGAAAACATGGAAAATGTCCTAGGTTTGTTGGCAAATCAAGATCCACTAAAAATCCCAATTGGCAGAGTGTACTTGTTTTCATATGAAAAAAAGTTCTGAAGCATATCATTGAGATGATTGATCAAGGCCAATATATTAAACGAACAAACAAACAATTCTCTAAGGCCATCCTTCTTCAACTGTGTAAGGAAACTCAGGGGGATGCCACAGGGTATTTCAAATGTTTAAGGGAAACACAGATATATCATACAAACTACTAGAACATTATATTTTCTACTTTCATCCTCATGATGTCATATCTTTACAAGGATGAGATTTAGTTGGCTGCTATTATCGAAAGCAAATATTGTAGGAAATTAGACTTGCTGTCCAAAGTTTGAGAAGTTGTACAGTGCCTAATTTGTGCACACATTCTGCTAGTGAATAATTGCTGTTTTGAATTGTGCCCCTGGAGTCAGTGTTTGTTATGCTAAGAACTATGCAAGATGTTAATTGTGTTCTCTCTTTAATTGAAGTGAATATCATTTTACTAATAAAGTGACTCAAGATGGCAACTATGGAAACAACATTCAGATAGGATTAGTCAAAATAAATGCAATCTGTTTCAGGCATTAATAGCTTTATTATCTGGTTTGTAAATGTATTTGGGACACAGAATAAGATGGAGAAGCGTTTGGATAAATAATTTAGGCAAGAAAAAGAAATATGAGACAACACAAGTTTCTTCTGTACATAATCTGCCTGACAGACATTTTTCTACAGTTTCAGTAAGTGGTGAATCTTTGTCTGCCCTAAACTTGAAAACCCCCAGAATGTACTGCCTCTTGTTGAGACGTTTTTAAATAAGGCAGCACAGTACTGCCAACAGTCTCAGACCCTGTAGTAGATTTTAGGGGACAGAGATGCCCCTGTGAGAGCCACAGGAACAGATGGCTCCAAACTCTCTCTTAGACTCTAAATCCGAACAGAAGGAGGGAAAAGGAGGGGGTTAAAGGCTGGAAAAGAAGGGCTGCCAAGAGTAAAACTAGGGGAGAAGGGATGTGAGGAGAAGTGGGACAGAGAATCTAACTCGTTCTTATGGTTTAATTTTCACTTTCTGAAGTCACACCTCCCTGTTGTGTAATGAAATGCCGAGAGCCGTAAAAGAGAGTAGACTCTTTAACCTAACAGCGCACATAATGCTAGAAGCCCTTCAGCAGTACTCCGCTTCTCCATCGGGCTCAAAGTCAGAAAACATTACTTGAGAGGCTGCAGTAATTTGATGAGCCAGCACCAGCTCCACCTGAGTCGAATGCTGCGGTCATCAAGTCGACCCTGCTGCCGGCAATTAAAAATTAACCTTGGCATTTGCAAAAAAGAATGTAGCAATTCAGATAGAGCTTCTTCTCTGACAATATGTCTGAAGAGCATCTGCTTTCTTAAGTCAAGACAGTTACACACAATGAACCTCTTTTGTGTGCAATGTGCAAAGCGAGGTCATTAACACACCTGCCAGAATAGGAGGGAAGGAGGAAAAGAATTTTTTCTCTTGGTAAATTCATTCATTTAAGACATTCTGGTTCACAGTGCTATCTATCCTTTGAACACCCCAATTACCTCCTCTTGCCCTTACAAACAAGCGGTGTGAATATTAAACAGCGAAATGCAATCAAGGGCTGAAATAAATAGTGTTGTTAAAATCATTTTCGTGGAGAAAAGCAACTCACAGACCTTCGCTACATGTATCTCTAGTTTTCGCAAGGGTGGAATGCCCTTGCTATGGACTGAAACAAACAATGTTTTATTTTTGTTTCAACCTCTGTTGACTTTCCTATGCATTCCTTTCCCCTCCTATGCCACAGCCTCAATTCTGAGAATAATTAGCAACACCCAGGGGTGATAACAGGGCCGCAGCCACTGAACAGCGATATCTTGCCGGCGCCAGCTGTGCCTCAGTATTTATTTATTAAGATCACAATATTTACACAGTATGAACTCGTTGAGATGGTGGGGGATTGAGCAACGCTCCGGCAGCTAAATTTCATCTGTATTTTTTAATGGAGAGGAAAAAACTTCGAGGCTATGTACTGTTTACTTCTCGGGACAGAGAATTGAAGCTTCTAATTCCGATCCAGTCCAGACTGCATGGGCTCGAGAGAGGCTCTGCAGACATGCGCGGCAGGGGCTGCTGCCATGAAACCTGCTTGTCTCACCCAGGGGGAAGCTCAAAGCCGCCGCACGTGTACAGAATGACACAGCAAAGAGGTCAGGCAGCAGGTTTTCAGTGACTGATAATTCCACCCAGCCCAGCTCTGTGACTAAACAATTTAAACATTTGCTCAAAATCCCACTTCACTTGAATGATTCTCTCTTTTCCTTTGCTCTTCTGCCAGGGTTTATTAACATGGTGGTAAGCAGCATGCATTGTGATGTCCATGTGCTGAGAGCTACCTGAGAGAGGGTTTTTGTTTGTTTTTTTTTTAAGATTTTTATTTATTTATTTGACACAGAGAGATCGCAAGTAGACAGAGAGGCAGGTAGAGAGAGAGGGGGAAGCAGGTTCCCTGCTGAGCAGAGAGCCCGATGTGGGGCTCGATCCCAAGAGCCTGAGATCATGACCTGAGCCGAAGGCAGAGGCTTTAACCCACTGAGCCACCCAGGCGCCCCAAGAGTTTTTGTGTAGATAGGCAATTGTGGGACTTCAGTTTGGGGAGGGGAGGAGTTGAAAGTATATTTTAGGCTAGAAAGAAAAAAAAAGGGCAAAGGGCAGGAATAAAGAATATGTGCTTTTTTTTTTTTTCCAGCAGGTAGGATTTCCTGATATTTCTGTCTAAAAGTTCTTCTAGGAAGAGTTTGTTCTACTTTTAAAAGGTTCATATTGTTGATCAATGATCTCATGATCACCGAGAAATTATAGGATGTGAAGCAACTGGATTGCTCTTTTATAATGGGACTTCACACAAATTTACTAATTTTTGTGCATTTTTATTTTCTCACATCATAAACAAAGATATGTTTATCACTTTGGCTTAATATTTTTGAGTACACTGAATACTGTATTTAGTGTAGGGGATTTAGTGTAGGGGATTTAATGTCACATAAATAGACTTCAAAATTTATAAATTATAATATAAATATAAAGATATTTATAAATTATATTATAAATTATACTAAGTCATAGATAATACAAGACATATGTCAATATTGAAGAAAACAGAATCTTTAAAATTTGGCTGTTGGGGCACCTGGGTGGCTCAGTCATTGTCTGCCTTCAGCTGGGGTCATGATCCCACGGTCTTGAGATCAAGACTTCTTACATTGGGCTCCCTGCTCAGGGGGAGCCTGTTTCTCTCTCTGCCTCCTCCACTCCCCTGCTTGGGCTCTCTCTCTCTCTCTCTCTCTCTCTCTGTCAAATAAATAAATAATCTAAAAAAAAAATGTGGCTGTCAACATATAATAATAATGATAGATTATTCTGGTTACCTATAATAATTTATATAATTATATATCTAATAATTATATGTCATAAAATTATATGTAAATGTATTATACTATGTATAATATGTATGTATATTATACTATGTATATTTATAACAATGTATATATGATTATATGATAATCATAAGTAATATTTATCATTATTGACTGATAAATCTTCCATACAAGAGTTGCAAGTTTCTCTTTTAAGGAAGATTTATCAGACAATAATGTTGCACAAGGTCATAAATTATAAAGTTATTCTCAAGCACTGGTTATTTTCATGCCAGCCTTAGCCTTTTTAAAAATTAAAAAGAGGATAATGCAGCAGTTCAGTTGACATTTAATATTGTATTGTCCATATCGTTTTATCTTGCATCAGTCTTATTGCTTTTATATTATTAAAATATCCCAGAATGATCTAACATGAATAAGAAATCTAATTCTCTGCACTCCTTTGACTTTTGTTTTAGAAAATAGCTGCAAAAATCATGGCTATATTTTGGATATATATGCAAATATATACAGAGAAGTAAAATCACATACAGAGAAGTTAAAAGAACATAATTGTACAGACAAGCAAATGTTCTCCACCTGAACACATCTTTGTTTCTAGACCCAGATTAAGGAATTAATTAGTACCTGTACACAGAAATCTCTTGGGCTCTTCAATACACTGCTCAGCCTCTAAGGTAACCGCTTACTCTGATTTCCAGAGGTATAGATTTTTGGGGAGGAGAATTTAAACAGTCACAGTATAAATAGATCACATGAACTTCTGGTTTACCATCATTGTTATTCTAAATGTCGATGCATAAAATTTATTAAAGCTAAGCAAGAAAAAATTGTTTTGAGTTTTCAGAGGAAGACCATACACACATCCAAATAGCAACTGCTGACAGGGATTACTGGTGTGTTTATGTTTAGAACACAAAACAATCCTATTCTATCTTCACCTGACTACAGGCAAAATTCAGTAAGCTGGAACTTCACTGCTGCCTCAGACCCTGAGAGTACATTTTAGGTTGCCCCCAAGTTTTTCAGTTCAGAAGTTGCCATGCAGGAAGAGTTCTAGTCTAGATAGAACAAATAGATAAGATGGAAATCTAAACACTAGCTAAAGCTAACAGTGTCTCAGTCTTTGCTTTTTTTTTTTTTTCTTTCAGTTTCGAGTGACTATTTCAAGCAAATGTTCAAAGATACGGAGAACTTTTTATCCTCAAAAATAAACAGATTTAACATTAAGTGATTGAGTTCTCAAAAATAATCATGAAACAAATTTTTTAAAGATTTTTTTTTTAATTTATTTATTTGCCAGAAAGAGAGAGAGCAGAAGCAGGCAGAGAGGCAGGCAGAGGCAGAGGGAGAAGCAGGCTCCTAGTTGAGCAAGGAGCCTGATGTGGGACTTGGTCCCAGGACTCTGGGATCATGACCTGAACTGAAGGCAGCCGCTTAACCAACTGAGCCAGGTGTCCCAACATGAAACATATTTTTATTTTTATTTTTTTAAACATATTTTTAAATACTGTTCATCTGATGCTATCTTTGGGAATCTGCTAATACGTGTGGCTTTCTTATAAATTACTGAGTGTGAGCCTAATTCACCTATGGAAAAGATCCCCCGATGACTTCATGTAGTCTCATGCGATCAGCGGATGGTTTTGTGTGTATAACTATGTATTTAGTTCCATTATCAGAAGTCTCTTTGCCCTTGATATCCTTGAACCTTTTCACTAATGAAACAATACCCCAATACCACTCTACAGTAAAACTCTGGAAACACTGAATTATATAAAAATCAGTGTCCAGCCATGTAGTGTCCAAACTGACTGTCAAAGAAGCACTCTTTCCTTTATATATTCAAAGCTGTAGATTGAGATTCTCAAAATGTATCCACTCTTTGGGAGGATATAGGTGAATGGTCCTAAATTTAGGACTGTGGGTTCAGAGAAACTTCAGGATCTCCTAATGACTTAAATGTTTCAGATACTCATTATTTCTTTAACAGTTTACCTTCATTCATCCGGTAGAATGTTGTCTCAAATGAAGAGGATATAGAATTATAACAGCAAGCAAAAAATAGAATTGGCAAACCTTTATAGATTCCTTTTGAATGTGTTCTTTTTTCCTAATCCAACTCAGTGCAACTCTTTATTTCTTGCATCTCATCAACTATTCATCAAAGATTATTGATTATTCACAGTTTCTGACAAAGATTTTATGCATATGGCCAGAACAGTAGAGGGTTGAAAATATTGTCCACCAGGCTAAATAAGACAAAGAGCAATACCTTAACTGTAAAATGTCATTGAACTCATAAACTTAGTCTACTTCAGTTCAACTTTGTGACAATTCCAGATATTAAATATTTCTCCAAAAAGTTTATAGTATATGGCATATATTGAATATTTTAGTATATTGTCAATTAATCCAAGCCTACTGAATTTACCACCCATTTTCCTAAATAATTTATATCTTGACATAATATATATATATAAATATGAATAATTAACTCTGAAATGTATTTGAAATATTGAAAGCTTTGTGTTTTTCTCTAAATAAGGTTTGTCTCTCTGGCAGTCATTATACCCCAAATTTATTATATTACATATTAGAAGGGGTTTATGATACCAAATAATCAGTTTCCTGATTAGTTATAGCTTTAATAAAATTTTATCTGGATTAATAAAAGTAAAAAAAAATGGAAAACATCTCTGGGAGACAGGATACCCAATGCATTTGTTTTAATTTAATCATTTTTGTTACTTTCTTTATAAACTGGGTCATTTTACTTGTCCAAGAAAAATGAATCCGATGAATCTTATCTTCCCTCCTAATCTGGAATTTATAATAAAAATTCTAGCTGCTTCTTTTAGACCTAACCTCCCTGAATGGTGATGTTTAATTCTGGGCCAAAGTGTGATTACTTGCATGATCTCAAATGAAGTGCAGTGTTCTTTGGGGAAATTTGAGCTAGTCTGATGTCACAGTTGTTAAGTAAAATACTGAATCTGAGAATTTAGGGTCATGTTCATTTTCTTTCTATTTTTTTTAATGATTTTATTTATTTATTTGTCAGAGAGAGATTGAGATCACAAGCAGACAGAGTGGTAGGCAGAGGCAGAGGGAGAAGCAGGCTCCCTGCCAAGCAAGGAGCCCGATGTGGGACTCGATCCCAGAACCCTGGGATCATGACCTGAGCCAAAGGCAGCCGCTTAACCAACTGAGCCACCCAGGCGTCCCTCATGTTCATTTTCTCTCAGATTATCGTTTTGTGTCCTTAAGCATGTTTCCTAATATCCCTGATTATCTCTTTCTTTTTTAATATCATGAAGACCATTAGAAGTTATTTCACAGAGTAATACCAAGCTAGACACTTTCCATTTCCTTCTGCTTCATACCCCCTTCTTTTAGGAATGCTATATTCCATACATCTCTTTGCCTGATGCCTGAGTTGTGAATGTCTGATTCCAAGTGGAATAATTAGACTTGCTCATTGCTGAGATATGAGCTAAGATAATTAGCTAAAATAAGAGCTAAGGTAATTAAATGATGGTGGGCTTTGGAGCCTTCTTTGTGCATAGTGAACAAAACAGACAAAAACTTCTCTCTCCATAGAGCTTTTATTCTAGAGGTAGACAACAAAAAATAAACCCGTAAAGCCTGAAGCATGTCCATGGTGAAAAGTATGGAGAGAAGTAACCAGTAGATAAGAATAGGAAATTTCAAGAGTAGACATTTGCAATTTTAACATCTTTATGATTAAAGAGAATTCAAACAATACATGTATGGCATTTTGGAGCTTATGTAAATTAATGCCCGTGATATATACTTCTCCCTGTCCTAGAAATGGCCCACATTCATATTCAAACAGCCAAAAACCTCAGGTTTTACTAGAATAATTCATTATTTTGGGGACAACTTAATCTACCAGAATTTTATGACATTTCCTTTTGGGGACTGCTAACTTAGTTTTTCAGCATTAGGAAAATTCCTTGGACACTGAGGTCTTAGTAAGCTCCCACCAACCCTGCAGGGGAAAAGCAATATGAAAATACAGACCAACCAATTGGAGTCTCAGTAATTTCTAAGTATATTCCTTCCAGGATGACTTATTTATGGAACAGATATTGAATTACCTATTCAGAATCAGCTAATATTTGCTTCTTATAGACATCTCTTAAATGTGTAAGTTACCAGTGAAAGAGACCAAATTCAATCTTCACCCCAAAACTAATATATTGTGTACACCTGTAATTTACATGCAACTAGTATAATATATAAAAGCTTTGTTTGGAAAGATTTTGCTCTATTTGAGGGGCTATTAGTTAAAGAGAGATCAGTGTGTCTAGGTCAGAGGTCACTGTGACTCAACAGCAATTCATGCCTTTAGTCCACTTTCAGTTCTCTTGATTCCATGCAATTTATTTCTTTGAGCTTTTATATCTATATACAGTTTTGTATGTATGTTATGAGCTGTCAAATCCTGTTAGAAGTCTGAACTAAAAGCTAAAAAGTGGGAAAATGTGATAGAGAAAAGACATTAGGCATATTGGAATTTTTCAGTTCTATGAAATTGAAAAGAATAAAGAAAGTTATACAGAGAAATGAAATCCTTCTTCATTTTGAGATTCCCTCTTTACAATGGTATCTTATAGCCTTGATTTTTCTGTATTGCAATTATTAGGTACTTGCTTTATGTTTTGGATTACTTATAGGTAAATTGCTCAAAGACAAATGCTATATTATTATTTTATTCTCCATATTTGGAGCACAATGATGTGAGTGTTAGTCATTGCTCCATACAAATTTATTGGATGAATAATGTCTGTGATATTCTTTTTTTAAGGAAACCATATCTCTAGTTACTATTTTTTAAAAAAATCAAATACATAAAATATATGTATTTATAAATTTATATAAATATGTATATGTATACATATATATTTGAACTACAGTCTTGTTTTTCAAATTGTGTTATCTACCTACTCTAGGATATCTGAGGAAAAACTGTAATATCAAACTAATCTCTTGTTACTCATGCCCCAAGGGTGCCTGGTAATAAGCAAACATAAATCTGGAAGGACACTCTCATTCTCATCCAGACAGGATTCCCCTGGCAAAAGCCCTAAGTAATATGAAATCACATTTCAAAGTTAACAAAACATGTAAAGAAATGATCCATCACAAGCAAGCCTCAGCAGTAATCATAAACATTAGAACAAGACACCAAAGAATCTGTTAATAAAATAATAGTCAAAAACCATAAATAAATAAGCTTAAATAATCACAGATATCAAAATTCATAAAGCATAAAAATAATAACATAATAATTTGAAAAGAACATAGTATATTTATTCTGGAAGAGACAGACATGGAAAGTTAGCAAATTTAAATAGATAAAAGAAGTTATAAAATGAAGGATAGAATTAGAACCTATAAAATATGTCCACAAAATTTTCAGAAACAGCAATGAAAGGGATTCCTTGGTGGCTCACTCAGTTAAGCATCTGCCTTTGGCTCAGGTCATGGTTTCAGGGTCCTGGATTCAAGTTCCACGTGGGGCTCACTGCTCAGCAGGAATTCTGCTTCTCTCTCTGCCTCTACCTCTATCCTGTGCTTGTGCTCACTCGCTCTCACACTTTCTCTCTCAAATTAATAAATAAAATCTTAAAAAAAAAAAGAAATAGCAATGAAAGGCAATGAGGGAAGAGACAATATTCAAAATAAAAAGACTGAGTAATTTCCAAAATTACTGTAAGTCATGAATCCTTCCAGGTATCATACAGATATGATACAGATACAGATATTCTCAAACAGAATAGCACAAAATATCTCAAACATAGATGTTTGTGTCCTCCCAGAAATTCCTGTAGTGGAACTGTATGTTTGTGTCCCCCAGAATGTCAACTGAATGTTTGTGTCCTCTCACAAATTCATATAGTGGAATCTAATTCCCTGTGTAATATTTGGAGGTGTTTAAGTCATGAAGGCAGAGAACCTCATGAATTGGATTAGTGTCTTCATAAAAGGGACTCTGGAGGGCTCTCTTACCCACTTCTGCCATGTGAAAACACAGCACAGAACTGTCTGTGGACCAGGAAGAGGGCCTTAACCAGACACTGAATCTACCCTTGAATTAACTTTGACTCTCCAGATGTGTGAGAAATAAAGTTTTGTTTACAAGCCAACCAATCTATGATATTTTTGTTTTAACAGTGCAAATAAGACAAACATTTCTTAGCGAATTTAGTGTATCAGTAATAAATGTGAGAGCAAAATTTTCTTCCCCTAAGAAACAAATTGTTCACAAAGAAACAACTTGACTGATACTGGTTTCTGCAATAGGAAAGATAATTTACTATGAGTATGTTTTCAATAAAAACTTCCAAATGATAAATTTCTAGGAAATAGAAAATTGACCAGAAATAATAAATGAAACTCAAACAGGAATATGTGAACAAAACTGATGTTCAACTGTGGGTGTATAGGGTTCTGCCTCCACTTAGATACAGAAAGCCACAGGGAACATTGTTCCCACTTCAACAGTTATAAAAGGATGTATACTTACTTCACAGAACCCTAACTTTCCAAATTGAGTTTATTAGAGAGCTGAGGTCACAAGACAACTAGTGAACTAAGTTCCAGATAGGGGACAGTTCACCATAAGGAGAAGAAAAGATGAGTGATCTCCAAAGCCTGGTAGGAAAGAAACAGCTAAAATTGGAACAAATTCCTAAAAGTTGAATGTGGGATACTGGGAAGGTTTAGAACCTCTGTGAACCCCAGACAGAAGTCCAAACTCAATCACTAGCTATTTTCCATGAGCCTCCATGCAATGCTCATGAGAAAGATAGAGATAGGGAAGACCTAAGAGGGCTCTTACTCCCCTCAGTAGCTCAAATGCAAGAAACCCATCCACTTTCCACACCCCCCTTTTCACATGTTAGTCAACAGCTGGAAGCTGCTGCAAGGCCCAGCCACTGCAATTGAGGGACTGCTACAAGAAAGGCATTTTGCCTATTGGCAAAAGCACAAGAAAACCTTTGAGGGGCCAGGATCCTCCTATGGCATTAAGATGTTTGCTGCTATTGGGATGGGTCATAAAACTCTGCCCTGCTTAAGACCCCTGAAATACAAGGCAAAGCACACACTGTGCAGGGAGGGCAATAATGCTGACCAAGATCCATATAAAAAAACCAGACACACATCCCTTTCCTAAAATACACTGGCGAAGAAGAACTGAGAAACTCTTGTTATGGATTGAATTGTGTCTCCTGAAAGTTATGCTGAAGCCCTAGAATCCTTTTTCCAATGCCTGGGAATGTGACCTGTTTTGGAAAATGGAGCTTTATGGATGTAATCATGTTAAGAGAGAGGTCATTAGGTAGACCCTAATCCAACATGACTGGCATCCTCAGAGGAATAGGAGGAGAGATAAGAAAAGAGACACAGAGGCAGTATGCCACAAGATAATGGAGACAGAGATTGAAGTGATGCATCTACAAGCAGAAAAATGCCTAGGATTGCCAGAAACATCAAAAACTAAAAGAAAAGCATGTAACAGATTCTTCCAGAGAAGCTTACAAAAATCATGACTCTGCTGACACCTTGATTTCAGACTTCCAGCTTCCTGTACTGTAAGAGAATTAGAGCTTTTGTTTTAAGCCACTCAGTTTGTGGTACTCTGTTACAGCAGTCGTATGAATCTTACTCATTTTTGTCCACCTCCCTTTTAAGTATCACACTGAGTGAGAATCAAGAACACACTAGTGGGGGAGGGGGAGCATAAATGCTGCAAAAATCATTAGCATCCTAGGTCTCACACTAACCACGTGGTAGCAGGTGTACACAGTTGGAAAAAAATTTGAAGTGAGTGTGTGCTGAAGATAATTATAGCAACATTGAAATTCAAAGCAGCTCAGCATCCTTACTCTATTGACTCAATCCCCCACAGTAACAGTATGACAGAAGATAAGATATGCCCATTTGGAGCATAAATACTGTTTACCTCAATCTCAACTGTTTTTTCACACACACTGTCCATCATTGAATCAAAAATGGTGAGACACACAAAAAAGCAAGTGGGGAAAATATTCATTAACTAGAGACAAAGCAAACAACAGAACAGGCACAGAGATTATTTAGATGTTCGAAATACCTGACAAGAATTATGAAATGATTGGTAAACATGTGAGAGGCTGTAGTGGAAAATGTACAAGGACAGCATGTATAAATAGATAAGGACTTTATAAGAAAGACAGAAAAAAACATATTTTTTAGAAAGAAAAATGTGAATGGTAGAGGAAAAGGACATTATTAAAAATGAAGAGTTCTTTTGACAGACTAATTAGCAAACTTGTTATGGCAAGAAAAGAATCACTGAAGATAGGACACTGGAATTTATCCAAACTGAAATGCAAAGGAAAACAGGATAAAACAAAACAAGCAAACAGCAAGAACAACAAATAAAGCATCTGATAGCTGTTGAACAAGACCAAAAGGACTAGCATGTGTGTAATTTAAGATGAGTAAGGAAAAACAAAAAGATGCATAAAAATTACTTGAAGAAATAATTTCTAAGAATTTTCCCACATTAGTAAAAGACAACAAACTACATGTCCAAGGACCTCAGAGCACCCCAAAAAGGATATATGCAAATAAAAACATGCCTGCCTGGACATATTATAAACTGCTGAAAATCAAAGATAGGGACCAATCTTGGAGACAGAGAGCCAAGTAAAATGTCTGAATCACAGTTTTATCATCAAATACCATGCAAGCCATACCTTTTAAAAGTGCAGAAAGAAAAAGAAAAAAAAAGTTTATCCTATATTCTATATCCAGTGGAATTATTTTACAAATTGCAGGTACATGTAAGAAATTATTAATTAAGCAATACAATAATAACTAACATGGAATGCACCAAATATGCTTATTATTATTTTAGTGTAGCCATTAAAAGAATAGAAACTGTATGTTTAACTTATTTATTAGTTAAGCTAATATTAGAGGGTGATTAAGAGAAATGAAAAATACATTGATGTAAATTACGATATGTCAGTGTCTCAATAATATTGAACAGGCTATCTCATAATTTAAAAGATAAATTGTGAGACCAATTTTTAAATGTTTAACTGTGACGTTTATAGATGACACAATGGCAAAGCGATATCAGAAAAATAACAAAGTATATACAAAATATAAAAATATATATACATAAGTGAGATACATAATAAAATATAGACATTGAATAAATAAATAAATAAAGAATAGGTAAATCTTCCTTAGAGAAGAATTCTAAATAATATACATAGATACTCTCTTCTTTAAAAGTTAGAGTTTATTCACTTCCCCTTGTGTGTTTGCCTGGACTTAACAAATTGCTAAAAAGAATAGACTAGAAAGGGGAAAGCAAAACAGTATCTTAAAAAAAAAAACAACCAACATATTTATCTGTGCAATGTCAAAAACCGGCAAACGCTGAATTAACCAAGTGAGGAGGGTTACGTTGCTATTGATAAAGGATAGAATATGATGAGCATAGTGCTTAACCTCTTTGGCCTGTCCCCTTTCCCTAATTCCATACCTAATCCAAATCTAGGTATGAGAAAAACATTAGAAAACACAAATTGAGTGACATTCTACAAATATCTAAAGATTGTCATGACTAAGAAGAATAGCCTGAGCAACTATCACAGACCACACATACGAAGGAGACATGATGATTGGATGGTTTACTGGATTGACTCCTACAAGAAAAAGGTAGTAGTGGGAAATTGGTAAAATCAAAATAACACTTGGGGTTTTATTAATAGCAATGTTGCAATGAGGTTTTTGTTGCAGTGATTTTTTTAGTTTTAACAAATGTACTGTGGTAATATAGGATATTTTAAGGAAACATTTTTCCTATTATCTTTGTAACATTTCTGTAAATCTAAAATTAATCCAGAATTTTAGTTTTTTAAA
>CM053608.1:19312798-19344741 GCA_028646535.1 Procyon lotor
ATAAACATAATGCAAAATTCCTTAACAAAATACTAACAAACTGAATCCACAATGCATAAAAAAATCATTCACCACAATCAAGTGTAATATATTCCAGAGATGCAAAGGTAGTTCAATATTTGCAAATTAATTAACATGATATATCACAACAATAAAAGAAAGGATAAAAACCACATGATCATTTCAATAGATACAGAACAAGCATTTAACAAAGTACAATTTCCATTCATGATAAAAACCCTTAATAAAGTAGGTTTATACCTCAACATAATAAAGACCATATATGAAAAACCAACAGCTAATATCCTAAATGGGGAAATACTCAGAGCTTTTCCCCTATGGTCAGGAACAAGACAGGGATTTCCACTCTCACCACTTTTATTCAACATAGTACTAGAAGTCTTAGCCACAGCAATCAGATAACAAAAAGAAAGAAAAAACATCCAAATTGGTAAGGAAAAAAGAAAACTTTCACTATTTGCAGATGAAATGAAACTATATGTAAAAAACCTGAAACACTCTAACAAAAAGCTCTTAAAACTGATAAATGAATTCAGTAAGGTTACAGGATAGAAAGCAACATGCAGGAAACTGTTGCATTTCTATGTACTAATGAAGCAGCAGGGAGAGAAATTAAGAAAAGCAATCCCACTTAAAATTGCACCAAACGTAATAAGATAACAAGAAATAAACCTAACCAAAGAAGTGAAGGACTTGTACTCTGAAAACTGTAAAAAAAAAAATTAAAGAAAATGAAGATGATTTAAAGAAATGGAAAGACATTCCATGCTTAGGATTGGGAAAACAAATATTATTAAAATGTCTATACTACCCAAAGCAGTCTACATATTTAATGCAATCTCTATCAAAATACCAACAGCATTTTTCAAAGAACTAGAACAAACAATCACAAAATTTGTATGGAACCACCAAAGATCCGAAATAGTGAAAACAATCTTGGGAAAAAAATAAAACTAGAAGTATCACAATTACAGACTTCAAGTTATATTATAAAGCTAGAGTAATAGACCAGGAATAAATACACAATTATATTGTCAATTAATCTTCAACAAAGAATATGCAATAGAAAAAAGGTAGTCTCTTCAACAAATGGTATTGGGAATACTGGACAGCAACATGCAAAAGAATAAAACTGAACCACGTACACCATATACAAAAAATAAACTCAAAATGGATTAAAGACGTACATTTGAGAACTGAAACATAAAAATCCTAGAAGAGAGCACAGGCAGTAATTTTTCTGACTTTGGTAGCAACATCCTTCTAGATATGTCTCTGAGGAAAGGAAAATAAAAGCAAAAATAAAATACTGTGGCTCGATTAAAATAAAAAGCTTCTGCACAGCAAAGGAAACAACCAATGAAACTAAAAGTTATCCTTCCCTGAATGGGAAAAGATATTTGCAAATGACATATCCAATAAAGGGTTGGTAGCCAAAATATGTAAAAAGTTGGTACAACCCAACATCCCAGAAACAAATAATCCAGTTAAAAATGAGTAGAAGACATTAACTGACATTTCTTCAAAGAAGACATACAATTGGCCAATGGACACAAAAAAAGATGTTCAACATCACTCATCATTGGGAAATGCAAATAAAAACCACAATGGGATATCACCTCGCATCTGTCAGAGGCTGCAGTCAAAAACTCAAGAAACAAGTGTTGGTGAGGATGTGGAGGAAAAGGAACCCTCATGCACTTTTGGTGGGAATGCAAACTGAGGCAGCCACTGTGGAAATCAGTGTAGAGGTCCTCTAAAAATTAAAAATTAAAACATTCCTATGATCCAGGAATCACACTCCTGGGTATTTATGCAAAGAACATGAAAACACTGATTTGAAGGGATATATGCACCCCTGTATTTATTGCAGTATTATTTACAATAGACAAACTCTGGAAGCAGCCCAAGTGGATAAAGAAAGATGTGAGATATATATTATGAATATTATTCAGCCATAAAAAAGAATGAAATCTTGTCATTTGCAATGACGGGGATGGAGCTAGAGAGTATCAATGAAGCAAAATTAGCCAGTCTAGGAAAAACAAATACCATGTGATTTCACTCATATTTGGAATTTAGGAAACAAAACAAAAGAGAGACAATCCAAAAAACAGACTCTTAAGTATCGGTAACACATTGATGGTTAGCAGAGGGGAATGAGTGAAATAAATAGGTGAAGAAATTTGAGAGTGTACTTATCTCGGTTATTACCGGGTAATGTATGGAATTGTTAGATCACTATATTGTATATCTGAAACTAATATATCACTGTATGTTAACTGTACTGTAATTTAAAAAGAATGAATCCAAAACTAAAAAGTTTATTAAAAATTAGGAAGTAGAGGGGCAACTGAGTGGCTCAGTGACTTAAGTGTCAGACTCTGATTTTGGCTTGGAAAACATTTAGGGTCATGACCTCAGGGTTCTGGCATTCAGGATAAGCTCAGAGTCAGCTCTGTGTTCAGAATGGAGTCTGCTTGAGAGTCTCTTGTTCTCTGCTCCTCTCCCAGCTCATGCACGCTCTCTCTTAAATAAATAAATATATCTCAGAAACTAAGAAAGAAAGTAAAAATTTAATATCAGACAAGACAGATATAAATATGAAATATGAAAATATTTTAGGTAAACTGTTAATATCCAGTGATAAAAGCAATAATTCACTGGAAGTATATTATTGTTCCAAAGTATATATACCAAGTAAGACTTCAAAATATTTAAAGGAAATTATAATGAGATTATAAGTGAAACATGATGAAATAATGAAATATTAACATAGCTCTCCGCAAATAACTCAATTAGATAAAAAAATGGCAAAAAACAGAAGTACAATAACATTTAAGAAGTTGACCTTGTGCATATTACTAGTGTGTGATATACAATAATTAGAGAATATCTTTGCTAATGTACACAGAAAACATTTATAAAATTTGGTTACATTCAGTTACAAAGCACACTGAAAAGAGTTAAAATGGAAATTAAACTTCACTGAAAACTGAGAGATAAAGAAAATGCTACATCTCCAATCTCCTGGACACAAATAAAAGACTATTGTCTATGTATACAGAAGAAAAAGAAAAACTATTAGTTTGGTTTGTGCAACAACTTTTTTCCAATATTTCTAGCTTAGAGGTTACAGAGTACTTTAATGTATACAAATCTTTGAATCTATTTTTAAAAATATTACTAATTCATCACTTTTCAAATTTTTCCATACTAAGGAAACCTGTCTCATATACCTAAAACCCTCACACAAATGGAGCATTCTATGGAACACTTGGGGAAAATCTCTCTTCAAGTATATTATTTTCTCAGGTTATAGCAGAAAATGACTAATGTTGTGTAATTAATAAATGTATGCTATATGCAAATCTTTGTAAAATGTATGTATGTGCAATGAATATAGATCTTATAAGGACACTTGAAGTAGGTATCTCACCATTAGGTATGTTCCAAATGGCAGGATGAGATACAATCATGGAATAAAACTCAATCAGTGGAATAAAAACTGTTAGTTATGTCCGTCATAGTGAATTATAACAAGGACCATATAATATGCCCGGGAAGTATAAAAGTGTATTTATAATGGTCGCATTTGTACCATTGCAGGAGAATAGAATTTGTCTTTCAGTAAATATCTATACAAATGGTGGTATTTCCATGAGTACTGTTATGTAATATGTTCACTGAGAATACTTAAATTATTTTATAGAATTCAAATATACTCGATGTAAGTCATTAATTAGCATATTGAAGGCTATGATATATGTTTTGCACTCTGATAACCTTAAAATTAAAATGTTTGATGGTTTTGGAGGGGGGGGAGGGGGTTGGACGAGCCTGGTGGTGGGTATTGAGGAGGGCACGTATTGCATGGAGCACTGGGTGTGGTGAAAAACAATAAATCTTGAAACACTGAAAAAATAAATAAATAAAATTTAAAAAATAAATAAAATGTTGGACTAACAGGAAAATTAGTTTGAGCACCAGTTGAACACAAATAGAAAAGTTTCATCAGTTTACTATGGAAACATAACAGAAATTGTTTTGTGTTTTTGACTGGTAACATATGTAAGTTAGCAATTTTTGATTATACTTCACTGGTATAGTATAACATTATACATGATGGAATCTAAATTAGTTGGCTTTGACCCCAAGCAAATTATTGATTGTAACTGTGTTGTGGTTGGCTCAGATGTTAAAAACATCCACTTCAGGAAATAAGTGACAAAACACCAAAGTAATGTTTAACACTGACAATTCTTCCTATTAAATTCTGGGCTCCAGTGAAACTAGATGGTAATGTGGTTTAGACTGAATAAGTTAGGCATCTTAATGATCAAGGCATAAAGACTTGGCCAATAAAATATGAATATAGACTAAGACTGTAAATAAAATTTACCCCAGACTTTATTTTTGCATAATACAAATTTAAACAATTAGAGAAGTAAGGAGGAAGTTTTGCTAAAGCCTCACATTAATATGCAGAATAAGTAATATATTATTATGCATATTAACTCACATAAATGTTTCTTCTCTTTAAAAATTTGCACTGAAATTCTGACTAGACATTGTATTCTGTTAAATACCAAACAGAGAAGTTTGCTAATAAGACATTTTTGCAAAGAGCTGGAAATTTACATGCAATTTTAATATTCAAATATAAAAATTTCAGTAAACACATTAAAATGTCTATTCAAACAGAAACCCATTTTAGAGTTACAGATGAGTTGAAATCTTACAGTTCCAAGACTGTTTTCTAGTATATCTCCATAATGTCATGGATATCCTTAACCATAATTATTTAATTGATTCTTCATAATTATAGTTTAGGATGCAGTTCAATTATTAAAAGAGTTTTATATTTGAAATATTTTATTCAAGATGTTATAAAAATCTGTTTGGCTTCTGTTCTAATGGACATTATGTCTGCATCCAGCATTTTCATTTATTAAGTCCTGACACCTTCTCTCATTTGAATGATGTTATTAGCTATTTTAAATGAAGTAAATGTTCTTCAAAGCATTATAAATTACTCTTTAAGTATCTGATAATGTGTTTAAATGGGCAACACACCAACAAAGTCTTAGGAAATCAATAATGAAGCTTAATTCAATCTACTACAGCTCTGCTAGCTACTACAGCATTTAAAAATTTAAGAGTATTTAAACTACTGAGAAATTTCCTGGCATTTTAATAGACCATCTTATAACAATCTTTTATCGCTTTATACAAGCAGTCATAATCATTTCTAATGGAATCAATTCAAAACTCATTAGTTTTTTTTTTCTTTCTTCCTTTCCTTTCTTGCATTTGTTCTTTCTCTCTTTTCTCCTTTGTTTTGTATTGTGTTATTTTTTCTTCTCTTGGTAGGACATCAACCTTATCACATCATTTATTACTGACAGTCCTGGCAGAAAAGAATCAGTTTCACTCATCAGAGATAACTGCAGGGTACATTTTAAGTAGAAAAAAGGTGGAACCTTTGTAGTACTGAAGATCAATCATAGGAAGTAAGAGAAAACACTGTTCCAAACTGTAAATAAAGCTGTAAATAGTATTGAATCAAGTTAGGAGAATATCAAAGAATTACACTTACTAGTCAGTGCTCTATGCACTAACTGAAAAACAAAATGAAATGTTGATTTAATTTCAGCTTTTGTGACTATATTAAATTAAGGTTTGAAATAAGGAAACAGAAACCTAAAGTTCTGTCAATTTGCTTTATGTCAGAGAATTACCCATATGGTAGACAAATGACAGTATACCGGTTTTTAATTATAAAATAATAAAATGCTATCAAATACTCTGAAGAAACTAATATTTGTTAGTATTCATGCTTTTTTACATTAAAGCAGTTAAAATTTAGCAATGATTTAGGAAAAAGGAACATGTTCTCATCTGTTTTTATATCTATCTATCATCTATCTCTATCATCCATCTATTTATTTATGTATCTACTCTTTCAGTAAACTTATATAGTTCATTAGTTAATGATAATTCCTAATAAGTTAAAATCTCCTCAGTAGTTTCTGGATGTAATTTCTGAAGTCCCAATGTATTTTCAGAAATTTCAACTATAATTAGAACAATTTACAGCAGTTGACTCTTTTTCTGATTTCCACATATAGTAGAGGTAATTCAGTTCTTCCTATCCGAGAGGTCTGCCAAAAAAAATTAATTCTGTTGTTTTTCATGTATATGCAAAGAAGTGGTTTTAAGATGAGTTAAAAGAAAAATAGAAGTTTTCATATTGTTTAATTTAGAATATATTTAATGTGGCAAATAAAAAAATTGGTAGTTTCAATGTGTTCCTCTACTATATTTTGGATTCTTCTCTTTTAAGTCTTTCTCCTTCATTCAATGTTGCCCTGCACATACATTTTTAGCATTGCTTATCCAAATATTGCAAATTACAAAACTAAAAATAGTTTTCTTGGTCAAAGATAAAGCCCTGTACTTAAATAGTACCCTGATGGCACTTCAGAAAGAATTATAATTAAACAAACAAAAAAGGCAGAGAGAGAGTAATGCTTTGCTAGAAAATCTTATCATTTGGCACATACTAAAAAGGGAGTTTTAGAAAAGGGACTGTCAAATAGAAGGTCAGTAGATTTTTTTTTTTTATTTAGTACAATCTGTTAGTCTTGAAGTTTGAAAATTTCCTTTTGTGGGCTAAACTGAACTGAACAAGAGTAAATAGAACTTTATTATTTTTTAAGATTACATTATTTGAGAGAGAGAGGGCAGCACAGAGGGAGAAGCAGACTCCCTACCAACCATAGGCTGGATGTGGTACTCAATCCCAGACCCTGAGATCATGAACCTGGGCCAGAGGCAGACACTTAACTGACTGAGCTACCTAGGCACTTCCTCGAAAAGAACTTTTATTATTATTTATTTATTTAATTTTTTTTTTTTTTTAAGATTTTATTTATTTGACAGAGAGAGATCACAAGTAGGCAGAGAGGCAGGCAGAGAGAGAGGGGGAAGCAGGCTTCCTACTGAGCAGAGAGCCCGATGGAGGGCTCAATCCCAGGACCCCGAGACCATGACCTGAGCCTAAGGCAGAGACTTTAACCCACTAAGCCACCCAGGCGCCCCTTCCCCAAATAGAACTTTTAAGGGAGCCTTTTTAAGTAATCATTTTGAGTGGTAGCTCTTTCTATAAACTCTTAAGTCATAAAACTCTAAAAATAACTCATCAGTGAGAACAATTTTTTTTAAAAGATTTTATTTACTTATTTGAGAAAGGGAGAGTGAGAGAGAGCACGAGAGGGGAGAAGGTCGAGGGAGAAGCAGACTCCCCATGGAGCTGGGAGCCTGATGCAGGACTCAATTCTGGGACTCTGGGATCATGACCTGAGCCAAAGGCAGTTGTTTAACCAACTGAGCCACCCAGGCGCCCAATAAAATATTTGTTATCTACTCTTAAATGATTTAACGTATTCATAACAGCACTGATCTACTCATTTATTTCAAGCTTTCAATTAAATTCAGCAAATATATGTTAACTGGCATCTTGTCTCAAGATATAGTTTTATTAAGCAGATTGACATATTAAATAATTTTACACTATATTTGTAAAGTATTTTAAGAAACCTCTAAGTATTACTAGCAAGAATTGAATATGAAAACTAATCTCATTGTAATTCTATGTGCCAGAAACTAGCCTGAGCATTGTAGATATGCCATTTAACCAATCTTCATATTGTTTTTCATACAACTATTACTGTCAGGAAATTGAGTGAAATTAGGTAAATTGTTTTACGTCTCCAAATATTAAGTGACAGAACTAAACTTCAAATCCAGAACTAACTCCAAACACAGTTTCAAAATTGCATTAGTTAACACTGGACAAGTGCAACTTTGTCTAACAAGATTGCCTAAAGGATATTCTATTCTTCCAGTAAGGAAAACAAGCAAATCTGGAGGATAAATAATTAAATTAAAAGAAATATTAATAAAAATAATTTAAAATAGGCCTGAGTGGCTCAGTTGGTTATGTATCTGCCTTCGACTTGGGTCATGATTCCAGGGTCCTGGGATCGAGTCCTTCATCAGCTCCCTGCTCAGCCGGGAAGTCTGCTTCTCCCTCTCCTAGTTGCTCACACTCTGTTTCTCACTGTCTCTCTCTCTGACAAATAAAACATCTTTAAAAAAAAATTGAAATAGAACTAAAACAATCTTAAGTAAAGAAATAAGTGAATAAGTGACTAGAAAATGTAATTTGCTAATAGACTTGAAAAATGAACACTTTCCTTTTATGGTTGCAAAAAAAAAAAAAAAAGAAATAGAAGAATGTAATAGATATGCAATGATGAAAGAGGTATAACAACTTGTCTTTGGAGTTCCAGATGGGGAGGAGAGACAGAATAGAGAAACACAGTATATGAAAAGGTATTATACTATCAAAGAAATTTCCCAAACTGACAATAAGACAGCTGATACAGATTTAAGAACCACTGTATACCTCAAGTAGGAAAAATAACAAGAAAACAACTAGTAGCATTACACTTAAGCTGCTATAGGCTAAAGGAAGCAAAAAAAGAAGGAGGAGGAGAGGGAAGGGGAGGAGGAGGAGAAAAACGGAAGAAAATCCTAAAACTAGGCAGAAAAATAAAAGACACATTGCTTTCAAAAGAGCCAACTTTCCAACTTTCCAACTTTTCAACAATATATATATATATATATGTGTGTGTGTGTGTATATATATATATATATATATATATATATATATATATATGACACTGGGATTATATCTTTAAAGTGTTTAAAGTGCTAAAGCACCTGGGTGGCTCAATTGGTTACATGTCAGACTCTTGGTTTTGGCTCAGGTCATGATCTCATGGTCCTGAGATAGAGCTTAAGATTCTTTCTCTCCCTCTGTCTCTTCCCCCATCCCAGCCTTCCCCCCACCTGACCTCCCACCCCTGCTTGCACAAATGCATGTGGTTTCAAAAAGAAATCCTTTAAACAAACAAACAAACAAATAAAGTACTAAAGAAAAAGCACTAGAATTCTCTACCCAGCAAAAATTATTTGCCAATATAGAATTCTCTACCCAGCAAAAAATATTTTTTTACAAGCAGAGGCAAAATAAATACACTTCCATACCAACAAACACAGGTGAATTCATTTAAGGATAAATAAGTGCTTCAAACTGAATTAAATTATACTAGATGAAAACATGGGAATGAAGAAAGAATAAACAACAGAATGGTGGCTGGGTCCTGGGGACTCAGAGAAGGAAGATGGAAGACAGGAGATTTAGATTTAAGGAGACAAAAGTACCAAAGTGGCAGAAGACTTGACAATGGTTCCCGATGGAAGGATATAACTTATGGGATTTAAGAGCCATGGTACTTACTTCTTGTGCCCACCATGCATTGATTATTACATCTGGGTAGGGATCCATTGTGAACAAGATATAGTCTTTGGACTTCGGGGTCTTAAATTTCCTGAGTAATTCTTATATGTGCCCTCTCTGCCTCTGTCACTACCATGGTAATGATATCTGATAGCCAATTACATGATTTTCTTTCCTGCATGAAATTTTATTAGCAATTCCATCTATTAGACTAGATTAAATTTATCAGGTCTGTAGTAGAGTTTGTCAAAGACTTGAGAGAAACTCCTGTCACTGTTTCCTTGGGAAAGGCTTATATCCACATTCTGAGTTGAAGCAACCAAAGAAATCATCGACGGAAATGAATAACCAGTATAAATTGGTTATAGGCTATCAAAGAAAAAGCACTTAGTGTTAAGTAAGAGCAATTATTATAGTTGGAACAATGTAAACAATTTCAAAGATTCTTGGATTACTGAAAAGGCATCAGGTTTCTTTTAATCTCAAGAATAAAGATTTCATTTATTTATTTATTTATTTTTTAATATTAACAAGAGTGAACACAGAGAGCTGAAAGACTTAGGGCATTTAGGTGACAGATGAACAGAGCACACTCCTCTTTACAATGTCCACATTTTCTTCCTTTTGAGTCTTCCTTCTTTCAGGTTATCGGTAGACTTAGTGTCAACCTTTGAATGTCTTAAACTCTCACTATATTGTTCCAGTGAGGTCTAAGTTCCTCCATGTAATGGTTATTTTCCCACTTTTGTTTTATTTTTTTTTTAAAGATTTTATTTATTTATTTTACAAAGAGAGAGATCACAAGCAGGCAGAGAGAGAGAGGGAAGCAGGCTCCCCGCTGAGCAGAGAGCCCGACGCAGGGCTCGATCCCAGGACCCTGAGATCATGACCCGAGCAGAAGGCAGAGGCTTTAACCCACTGAGCCACCCAGGGGCCCCCCCACTTTTGGTTTTGTAAACCATAGTCTTAGTCAGTTGCAATCAGCTGTCATGCAAGAAAATACTCAATAAAATAATTTCCAAAATGGCACTTATTGATTGAATATGGTTTATCCTGGAGATCCTGAAGACAGAAAGCTTTAAACTCAAATAAACTAATATTTGATATTGACATTTAAGGAACCATAGGCAGCATAAATTTTTTTCTTAAGATTTTATTTATTCATTGGAGAGAGACAGAGAGAGACAGAGCACAAGCAAGGGGAGTGGCAGGCAGAGGGAGAAACAGGCTCCCCCTGAGCAGAGAGCCCCACATATTTTGATCCCAGGACCTGGAGATCATGACCTGAGCCAAAGGCAGATGCTTAACCATCTGCCACCCCAGCACTCCAGAAAAAAATCTTTGAAGACACAGAAGTTATGGGTTCTCATTATTACTTTGGTAGTCTTCACTTGCCTGTGAGAATTGAGAACTACTTCCCAGCTTCCCAGTTTTTCCATGCTATTACTAGACACAAAGGATTGAGAGGGGATGCTTAAAGCAGTGATGGTACAGCTCTTAGGGACCAGCAGTCTCATATTTAGACTTTTAGAACTAACACTGGTTTGAGAATCACTACAAAATAATGAATAGTGCTGCAGATTTCTACAGAAAGATTTCTATTTCTATAAGTTGTAGTGTTGACTATGAAAAATCTATAAAAATTTCTATTGCTGCACTATATTTGTTCCATCCTTTTTGTTGTTGTTATTCTCAGTGACTCTTATTTAAATCCAGTATTAATATAATAACTCCTTAGTAATACCCTTATTTAAATATTTTATGGGAAACTAAATACTTCTCATAAGTAACTGAGTCCTAATAATTTAAAATGCATTTCATTCATATTAAAAATAAAATGAGAGACTGGAATTACAAATGACAAGATGTAAATTATGATTAAAAATGAAGGTGGAAATTCTCGGTGTTTAGTGGGCATAGAAAAACCATGTATTGGCATTTATTAATTATTATTTTTTAATTATTTCAATTCTTATTTATATTTACATATTTTCAAAATGATAGTGCATTATAATTTCTTAATCATTAAAGCAATCACTGAATAAACAATTTTAGTCATTACTTTCAGTTAAACCATTTAACATGTTTCTGTAGGTAAACCTTGTTAACTATATGATTTCATTCCCTAGATTTTATACATAGCTTAATATTGTTTAATTAATTAACATATTTGTTACTTCATTTTTTCATTAATTTTATTGTTTATTGAGGTTTCATAATGCATCAGCTACCAAGAATGATTTCAGTACATGGTCTGTGAACAATTAAATTAGATAGATTCAAGTTTCCTAATACTTTGGTATTCTTTTCAAGTGTTTCTTATTTTTCAACTTTTAATGTTTTGTATCTTGTGCTGATACCTCTTTCATACTTTTTTTTTACCTTTTTCATACTTTGATAGTAAGTTTTATGATAGCTATATTTTGATATGATGTAGAAAGATAAGCCATAATTTTTGTACATGTTTAACTAAACTATTTTAATTAATATTAATTTTTAAGATATAAATATTATGAAGCCTAGTTTACATTTTTGAATGTACATAATATTATTTAATATCCTTTTACTTTCATTATTTCTTTGGCATTATCAAGTCACTCTCTTATAAATACCATATGGCTGGATTCCACAATTTTTTTTAATCCCTGAAAAAATAGCTTTCACTTTTGAAGACTACACTATATTTATTAGCTTATATGTTTGGTCTTACTTTTATCATCTTATTATTTTATTATTCTGTATATCGTATATCTCCATAGATATATAGATATTCACATATACAAACATATTTTTAAAAGTTTCATTGATTGATTGATTTTAGATGGTGGGGAGGGGCAGAAGGAGAGAGAATCTCAAGCAGACTCCCAGCTGAGCATGGAGCCTGACATGGGGTTCAGTCTATGACCTTGAGATCATGACCTGAGATGAAATCAAGAGTTGGACCCAGGCGACCCTAAACATAGATTTTTTAAATTATTATTTGTTTTTTAAAAATGGTCAGTTTCCCTTGTAGTCGAATTCCTATTACATTGTCATATTTATTTTCTATAACACAAAAGTCTTTATCAAATTTATTTAGACAGTATTATATATTATTAAAAGGATTTGGTGCTGAAAATAATCAGCAGTTATTTCACTAATGAAACCATTTTGATTTCAGCTTTCAAAGCTAGATTTTATTTTTAAGACTTTTGTCCAAGAGTTTAGATGGGTGATGTATTTTATGAACTACAATTTAGTATAATGGAAGAATTTGAGTTTATTTCCTCAAAATGTAGTAATGTGTCCATTTTTAAAGCATATATTTCAGAGAAGATGTCTTAGGCCAATCAGCATATTTTTAAAGGATTTAATTTTTTTAGAGTAGTTTTAGATTCACAGTAAGATTGAGAGGAAGGTAAGGGGACCCTTATAACCCTTATCCCCACACATGTACAGCCTCCCCCATTATCAACATCACCCAACAGAGTAGTGTTCTACTCTTCTTTTTGTTTTTAACATTTGTTAAAGTTGATGGACTTACAGTGACAAATCATAATCACCCAAAGTCCATAGTTCATATTAGAGCTCACTCTTGATATTTTACATTCTGTGGGTGTGTACAAATATATAATAACATATATCAACTATTATAATATCATAGAGAGTATTTTCAGTGTCCTAAAAATTATCTGTATTCCATCTGTTCATTCCCCTTCCTAGTAACCACTGAGCTTTTTGTTGGGAGAGGTCATCAAAAAGATATGACTGCTGATTGACTAGGAGCTAGACCAAGGCAACTGGAGGTCCCTCACCCCCTTCCCTATCCTTGGAATGTGGGTTACACTTGCCTTTCCCACTCCCAGAGGCTGTTCCAAGGACATAGCCTTGAGATAGTGATGTGGTGTTGAGAACACCTGAATGGTATACGTGACCTAACCCAGTTAAGACTTCTTTATAAACTTTTATGATTTGATGGGTGAGCGTAGGGATCCATTCATCCTACTCTGCTCAAGTCAGGCCTTGTATATAAATTCCCTTGCATATAAAAACCATCACCTACCAGCCTGGAATGGCCCACCTTTTTCTTTTGTCTCTCCTTGCCCTGTGTGTATGGAGGCTGGTTTCAGACTATACCAGAGAAGCTCCTGAGGGAGTTGTGAACTTACAGTTGGTGAGCCAGGCAGGAGACTGTGAAGAAATGAGCCTCAGGGTTGCATCCTCCCGGGGAAATCCCATTTTGGCCATCGACTTCCACGTGGAGAGGTGTGGCCCATAAAAGCCCCTTAACTAAGTTTCTTAGAGGCTAAGGGGCTTGCATGGGGGGAAATCTCATGTTAGCCATAAACCTGTGTGTTGGGTAGGTTGGCCTGATATTAGATGCTTGTGGACCACCTCATGAGTATGGGAACACCCTGAGAATACCAACTGACTAGAGCTCTTGTTGAAGGAATGGCACATATTACACTGCAATAGAGAAGAGAAACAAATGGCTGGCCTCTACTGTGAGCACCCTGGCTGGCCATCAGTGCCCAAAGAGACTGAAGCTTGGGTCAGGAAATTAGCAGACAAGCTAAGAAGAGTAGAAAAGGATATGAAGATGTCCACTAGCCTGCTGACTTCAGTGGTAGCAGACAAGATGGAAGAGCAAGGTAATAAGTTAGAGACTTTGGTTTACCATTTTTCAAATCTAGGAGGGTCCACGATGTGTTGGTACTAGTTGTGGTAAAGCATGATTAAGGTGTTAAGAGTGTTAAGAGATGGCATCTCTAAGGAAGTGATAAAAATGAAAAAGGATTTTGTGGTAATTGATGAAAAACAAATGAAATGCCCCATGCCTCTCATCCTTGATACGAAGAAAATTTTTATTTTATTATTTCATTTTATTTTACTTTATATTTTATTGTTTTGTTTTACTTTATTTTATTTTATTATTTTATTTTAAGTAGGTTCCACACTGGGCCCTCCAACATGGGGCTTGAACTCACGACCCTGAGATCAAGCCCTGAGCTGAGATCAAGAGTCTAAAGCAACCAATGGAATCACCAAGATACCCCGGCAAAATTTTAAATAGCAATTAATTCAAAACTCCTCGGAGAAAACTTGCATTCATGCATTCTTTCTCTGTTTCTGAAAGTTATAAATCTTTTCATGTCTTTGAAATGTCAACACCCCAGGAAACCAAAATATTGCCCACAGAGACTGAAGAAAAAGAACTGTGTGTATGTGGGGGGAGGGAAAGTGCTTTTAAAAACACACACTGTTGTAAAAGTTCCTTGTCAATTGCACTATAATGAACTCTCATCAGATCTTTAACCATGGCCATTTTTAAGTCTTTTGTCATTTATACATAATTATTCTTTTACTCTGATACTTTGATAAAAATTTGCTGCAAAAGTACTTCATCTTCAAGAGATTCATGGAAAAGATTTTGCCAAGTACAGGTTTCTGATAACTAAGATCAATTAACCTTCATGTGGGAAAATCAATATGACCCTTTCAAGTGCTCCCCCAAGACTACCTATATAACCCCACAATATGTCATGGGATGGTAGCCTGAGAATTGTCCCTGTTCTCCTTCCCCACATTATTAAAATGAGACCATTACCTTGATGATATGATGTTAACATTTTATCTGCTGGAACTTCTGTGAGGGAGAAGAGGAGCAGTGAACCTAAAGAAAATTCAACGCCCAGGAACTACCATAAGGTTTTGGGTATCCTCAGGTCTGATAAGACTCATGTTGTCTCAAAATCTGTGATTGATAAGATGTAAGTTTATCCAGTCCTTAAGAATGTGAGATACAGGGACACCTGGGCAGCTCAATTGGTTGAACATCTGCCTTCAGCTCAGGTCATGATCCCAGGGTCCTGGGATCGAGCCCCGCATTGGCGTCTCTGCTCAGTAGGAAACCTGCTTCTCCCTCTCCCACTCCCCTTGCTTGTGTTCCTCTCTCTGTGTGTCTTTCTTGTCAAATAAATAAATAAAATCTTAAAAAAAATAAAGAATGTGAGATACAAACCGTTATGTGGATTTGGGGGTTTTCGAAGACTTTTTTTTTAATGGTGGAAAAATATGGAACACTTCGTGAATTTGTGTGTCATCCTTGCACAGGGGCCATGCTAATCTTCTCTGTGTCATGTTCTAGAGGACTTTTAATTCACACCTAGCACAATGCCCCATCCTTTATGCTATCTGGTAAAGGAAGGGCACCTGTAGGACTGGGAATCAGAGGAACAAGCTGCTTTTTATAAGGTAGAAATACTAGTGAAACAGATTAAAGCTCTGGGCATCTCTGAAGTAGGGCTACCATTTGAGTTGGATGTGTCTGTGGCTCCAGAAGGTATGGGTCAGGCACTGTGGCTGAGTCAACAGAAGGAGAGAGTGTCCGTTGGATTTTGGTCCTACCTCTGGAAAGGAGGTAGGACACACAGCCCTCCTCCTGGCCAAACCTCTGAGACAGCAGCCATTGCAACAGCTGGTGGGCTGAGCTCTGCGTAGTTTGGCTAGTGATTGATTACTCATGAACCGTGGCTGCTAATCCTTTGCACTGTTCTGAAGGAGTGAAACCTATGGCTTGGAGAATAGGAAACCAAGAGGTGGATGATTATAAATAAGCCCTTAAGGGGTCAGGATATTGAAAAGACATTTGGGTCCATGTGCAAAAGCCTCAGGCTGTCCTCACTGCTTTTCCTGTCACAGCTGATAAGTCATGGGCACCCCCCCTGACAATCAGGAAGCTGGTGGTTTAGCTCAGGTACAAGCTTTAGCTATTGACCCTTCAATAGATCCAGCAAATTGGATATATAGAAGAAATGGCTGTGGCAGTGCCCAAGGAGGATGACCTGTCGGTGGGGTTCCTATATTGCTCTTAAAATATAGTGACTTGGTCAGGGTGGCTGGTAGTTCAGTCGGTTAAGTGTCTGCATCCGGCTCAGGTCATGATCATGGGGTCCTGAGATCAGGCCCAACAAGCAGGGAACCTGCTTCTCCCTCTTCCTCTGCCTCTCCCTCTACTTGTGCTTGCCCTTGCTCTCTCTATCAAATACATAAATAAATAAATAATAAGTAAGTAAATAAATAAATAAAATCTTTAAAAAAATACAGTGACTTAGGCAATACAGTAACATATGTCCTTTGTGTGCTAAACAGCACCCAAGGCAACTGCCAAGAGAATCTGGGGCCACCCACCAGAGTTCCCAGCCAGTAAAGAATTGGAAAATTGGTTATATCTACCCCCTCCCTCTGAATGAGGTTCTAATCATGCCTTGGTTTGTGTGAACACTGTATTATGGCCTAACCCAAGCTTGTCCCTGTCAAGCCAGGCTGCCACCATCAGGGGATTAGAGAAGCTAAATACCAAATACTAAAGCTAAATATTAAATAAGAGTAGAGATACCCTTTTTGACTAATCAGTGGGGTTCACATTTCAAAAGTCATGACATTCAAGACTGGGCAAAAGATTATGACACCAAATGTAGGTTACATCTCTGCTATAACCCACAGCAACAGGATTGTCCAAAAAAAGAATATACAGAACATTAAAACACAAATTAAATTGTTAACAGGTAAATCTACTTTGGCCAGGGGGACTAAAGTACTCTCCCAGGCTTTAATATATTTAAATAACCAACCAGTTGGGCTTATTGCCCCATTAGCCAGATTGGGAGACTCCTGCTGAAGCAACCAAAACCATGAAGGTGTGGCGGTCCTGGGAAATAAACATTGCCCAGACCCCCACAATAGATCAACGTGCTGTGCTGCTGAGAACACTAAGCCCCATCACACATGGAAAATGAATTATTTATGGGATTTACAATGTGATGTCCCACAAAGATGGGTGAGTTAATTTGTACCTCTAGGTGAGGGGGAACTAATTAAGCTCCATTAGAATCCTATTTCCTGCTGTGAGCTGGACCTGTTAGAATGCCCTATACCTGGAATGAAATACGCACTACTGAGAGGGGGAGAACATAGAGGTCTTATTCTGGCCTACCCTGCCCACAGTCCATCTCCTCATTCCTGACAGTGCTGTCTCCCCCAGCCCTTGTGTATAATATGGACAACGAGGTCAAGTTTCCAGAGCTGCCAACCTCCTTCTCCTCAAGACCAGGGGGGACATTCTTGTTTCCCACTTGGATGATAATTGGGCCACCATCTTTGTCCACTCCATTGACTTGGAGGATGTTAAGAGAACCCATAGAAGCCCTTAATAAATTGATTGGCCAAGCCCTAAATGAGAGCAAATATAGCCTGCCCTTACTTAACACTGAAATAGCTATAATGAAACAAACTGTCCTCCAGAACAGGATGGACTTGGGCATTATTACTTCCTCACAAGGAGGCCTGTGTGCCATTATCCAAACAGAATGTTGTGTGTTCATACCTGATAAATCTGTTAATGTATCATCTTCATTAAATCACATGAGGACACAAGTAAATGCCCTGAGTGATCTGACCTCCAGTTTAGGGGATTTCATAAATCAATGGTTCAGATCCTGGAACTGTTTGTGGAAAAGGTTGTCATTAATTTTGGCAATCATTATCTCGTCTGTGTTTTCTCATACATGTACCTGTATTGTTGCTGAGCCATCTGCCTCCAGTGTAGCCAGATAGCTGCCAAAGGAGCTAGTGAAACCTCTTGCTGGCTGCTCAGGGCCTATTGCAGAAGAGGAAGGAGCATGGAATTGTAAGAGCCAGTCACAAAGGGTGGAGTGTTTGGAAAGGTCATCAAAAACCCATGACTCCTGAGCTGGACCCAGACAATGAGAGGTTCCTCATTCCTTCCCCTATCTTAGAATGTGGGTTATGCTTGCCTTTCCCACTCCCAGAAGTGCTCCAAGGACACAACCTTGAGATAGTGATGTGGTGTTGAGCACACCTGCACTGTATATGTGACTGAACCCAGTTAAGGCCTCTTTGTAAACTTTTATGATTTGGAGGACAAGTGGTGGGAGTCACTTATCTTGCTGCTGTTCAAGACAAGCCTTGTATGTACGTAGGTTCCCTTTGCTTACCAAAACTCCCACCTACCCACCTGAATTAATCCACCTTTTTCTTTGGTCTCTCCCTGCTCTGTGTTAAGGGGGCCAGTTTCAGATTTCACCAAGAAAGCTCCAAAAAAGGATTCCCAACAGACACATTTTATTCCATAGTTTTGATCTCAGTAGTTCTGTCTATTCTAGAAAAGAGTTGAGTGTCTCCCTTCCCCAGGTGACTTAAATTCTGATAATACCCCAGCAGATTAGGTTTGCTTAGTCACTTTCTCCTAAGGACAGACCTTTGAAGGAAAACACAGTACTCTGGTGTGTTTCAAAAATGTATCCTCTCAAAAAAAAAAAAAAAAAAAAATGTATCCTCTCCCCACTTCCTCAGGGAAGTGGAAGAGGATCTTTTTTCTGTTTGCACTGTGGGGATCTGGTTGAGCTCCTGGAGGAAAGCCTCACAAAACTGGGGGTCTCCCCATTACTGGGTGCCTTTAGAATTTTTAACTCTCAGACTTCTCTGCACTGATTTTCCAGGAATTCGTCAACTGTAGTTCGTGTTTTCCCACATGGCCACTGGTTCTGCATGGAGTCTGCTCAGGTAAGTTTTGCTTTGTTTGCATATTGGTCTCCAATCTTGAGAGCTTGTGTTTGCCCTGCACCCTACTCTCTCTTATGGCTTCGAGAAGAATTGTTAATTTTTCAGTCTGTTCAGCATTTTACTTGTTAGGATGGAATGGTGGTTTCTAAGCTTCTTCGTCTTCTTCTTTTTTTTTTTTTTTTTTAAGATTTTATTTATTTATTTGACACAGAGAGAGAGATCACAAGTAGGCAGAGAGACAGGCAGAGAGAGAGGAGGAAGCAGGCTCCCCACTGAGCAGAGAGCCCAATACCGGGCTAGATCCCAGGACCCCAAGCTCACGACCTGAACCGAAGGCAAAGGCTTTAATCCACTGAGCCACCCAGGTGCCCCAGTTTTTAAGCTTCTTACGTAATGAACCAGAAGTTGGCCAGCAGTTCTTACTCCTGGTCAGCAGTGGATTTTTTTTTTTTCTTTAAGATTTTATTTATTTATTTGACAAAGAAAGCACAAGCAGGCTGAGCAGCAGGCAGAGGGAGAAGCAGGCTCCCCACCAAGCAGGGAGCCCGATACGGGACTTGATCCCAAGACCCTGGGACACGACCCGAGCCGAAGGCAAGTCGCCCAACCAGCTGAGCCACCCAAGAGCCCAGCAGTGGAATTTTAAATAGCATTTCAGAAAATTACAGTAAAATTCATAGAGTTGGGAAAATGTAGTTGTGAGCCATCGTATAGAAAACCTTATAAACACCACTTGCTTAATTTGGTGGGTAAATGGGGAGAAGGGACTAAGATAATACTTTTTTTTTCTTTTTTCTCCATCTCCACTATTCTCACTATATCTCAAGGGCAGGTATGTTCTTAATGCCTTATCTTTATCCAACACCCTTCTACATTCTGAATTCAAGAAGAAGCAGAAACAAATATTCAAAGATGCAAGTAGCTTATATGTAAGAGAGGCAGATTTACATAATATATACTATTCCCTAAGTGCCTTTTAGATAGCATATATTTCAAACACATCGATTCTGAAAAACTTATGCTTATTATACATACTGTAGACATGATAAAATTAATGTTCAACAACTACTATTTGTATGCATTATTTTAGGTAATTTCTGGGAATTATCTATAATGTGATGTTATCAATCCTGGCAAAATGAAGAAACTCACACAACAATGAAAATATATGGCAGAATAGTCTAGGGATTATTTTAGTTTCAGCAAATATGCTGCATCCAGAAGGTGACATGACCTTGGGCAAAGCAACTTGCTCCATTCAGCTGAGGACAGCCTTCATGGAGGGAGACTAACCTATAAGGTATAATCTAACAATATGCCCAACAGCTTTGGAAATAAGAGTCTCATTCCTGCAATTGGGCTGGTGTTGAGAGGGAGTGTGGATCTTAGCATTGCTCACAGTACTCTGTGGCCCTCCAGCACTGATGAGGTAATAATGCAAAAGTATTCTGTAAATGATATTTAGAGCATACAGATAACATGATATTTACAGCATACAGATAAAAAATATTTTTTATAGCAGGGACAATGAAGAAACTCAAAAAATTAGCTATTCTTAGCTGAGAACAAACATGTTCCAGCCACGATACCTTTGATGTCATAAATACAACAGTTTTTGCCACACAGTAGTCATTTAAAATGATTGAGAAAAAATAAATGGAATTCATTAGTTCTGCAGAAGGAGATCTAATGGAAGAAGCTTTAAAGTTCTTTCTGACCCTATTTCTCTAATTCACATAATTTAAACAGTCCTCTCCTTTTAATTTTCTGGTGTGTGCTTTTTGAGACCGTGCTTTTCTTAATGTATTCTGGGTGTCCTAATGGGCACAGCATAGAGGAAATGAGGACCTATGAAAATATATAACGCAAGTACATATTTTAGCTAAAAATATTCAAGACTTCCAATAATCCAAAACAAATAGTACAGAACTACACAGGGGATCATTTAAAGGTCAGTTTTCAGTATCATGTGCTTTTTAGACCCAGCAAAGTAAATATAATGTTCTTGCACTTATTAAGCTAGAACAGTTTAAACATGAAGCATGAACCAATTAGATAGGCCTGTAGTACATTATCATTAAAAACAGTAATTATCTTTACTGCTGAGTGAATTAGTAAATTGCTCCTGACCCGCTTTCCCATGTAGTCATAAAACAGGCCAGATTGCTATTGTTTTCCTAAGGATTATATCCAGTGTGTTGGCCTCAGTGTAATAAACCTGAACTCTGAATGAAATTATCCCAATAATTTATGAGGCTCTGTCTTCATGGAGCCATGTCGTTGAACAGAGAATTTCTAAACCTGAAAAATGTCTGTTACTGCTCTATTTATTTCACTATAAATCAAAGAAAATTTTGTTGGCATTTTTTTCCCCAAAGATTATCAAACTCTTGATCACAGGAAAGATCTGAAATGTATTCTGCATTCTTAACTGAGAACGAGAATACTTTTATCAGAAAATGCATTCCAACGAAATATATTTATGCTCTTTAATGCACAGATCATGGGCCATTAATTGCATATATTTGTACCTTATAAAAATACACTCACTGCCACATTTGTAATTTAAAAATTAACTTGATAGCAACGCTTCTGATACAGTATTAGAGATGTATGATTTACCTTGATATCAAGTGATGACGTTAAAATTGTGTTCGTGTTTTACTATTATAAACATATGTCCATTTTTTCCCAAGGATATATACATAAATCATTATATGAGTAAATTTCCATAAAAATCAATTTTATGTGAATAGCATTTTAGAAAGGACTTGAGAGAAGGTCAGCTGAAGGCCCAAGAGACAGAACTCTGGTTAGGCTGGCTAGATCTCAGATTAGGCCTTCTCCTTTGACAAGAGGAGAAGGCAGATCTTGGCAAGAAACCATAACACAGATGTTTTGGACCCATAGAGTGTGGTGCGAGACTCCCACCAACACACACCAAAAAAAAAAAAGTAAGGGGGAGAAGTAAAGGGGGACCAGAACAGGCAGGTATTGAAGATTGTTTGCATCCATAGATGTATCAAGGGGGTTTTGTTTAGTTTTTGTGGGGTCTTTTGGTAGTTAGATGAGGGAAGAGGGAATTTGTTTCATTGGAGTTCTTCTGAAGACTACTAAGTGCCCATTAACTTAAGCTACAAGACACTGAAGCCTCTTTAGTTTAAATAGAAACCCTTCCTTAACCCACCAATAGTTAGTTGACTCTCCAATTCTTTCAATATCACTTAAAAGTTTCCTTTTGTTTTGTATGAACTCTTACTGTGGATCATTCTACGATAAAAGGAAAAAAAAAAGGATTAACAGAGTGGTGTGGATAAGTTCAATAATGTCTTTTTTTTTCAAGTTTTTATTTGAATTTTAATTAGTCAATGTGTAGTGTAATATTGGTTTCAGGAGTAGAATTCAGTGGTTCATACTTATATGCAACACCCCGTACTCATCACAACAAATGTTCTCCTCGCTACACATCACCCATTTAGTCCATCTACCCACCTCCCTCCATCAACCCTCAGTTTGTTTTCTATCTTTAAGAGTTTCTTATGATTTGTTTCCTTCTCTCTTTTCTTTTTTTTACGCCTCCTTTATGTTCATCTGTGTTTCTTAAATTTCACCATAAGTGAAATCATATATTTGTCTTTCTCTGACTGACTTATTTCACTTTGAATACTCTCTACTCCATCCATCTCATTACAAATGGCAAGATTTCACTATTTTTAATGACTGAGTAATATTCCATTAGATAAGATGTGAGGTGTGTGTATACACACACAAACACATACACAAACACTCACCAGCCCTTTCTTGTAAATGTCAAGAAGGATGTGAAATCTGCTAGTATGCCTGCCTATACAGAAATCCTACTGTTGGGCATTTATGTACTATGATTAGTTTGGACTTTGTTTGAAGGATATATAAGATACTTATTATTGTGGATAATATAAGACATATAAGATACATATTATTATGATACAATTATGTTTCAACATCTTGAGGTTTGTTTTGGGATATTGTTTATTATGTATCTACTTCAATTTATTATACACATGATTCTTAACCCAGTAAGATAGGGCATTTTATGCTCCCTGCCTCTAAGAACAACATACAAAACTCAGAATTAAGTAAAAATGTCAAATCCTTGGCCCTTGATTTTTTTTTTCAAAAAGAAATTCTGAAAATGGGGAGAATGGAAGCTAACACAAAGAAGAAATTTTTAGTGCCTTGGACTGGGAGGAGCTCCCTTATGTTGGATTTGGTATAGTGGCAAGAATATCAGGGATGAAATAGTGAGTGATGTGTCCAAGAAGCACACAGAGCTAACAAGCTTTGGCAATAGTCATGGTAAAGAATTCATAGTAAGGATCTGTGTGTTCCATGTCACTATCCAAAGGCTGGACAGTATGCTTTGCCATATGTCAGCTTTGACAAAAAATGGCCTTAACCACATTGTTAGTTGACACTGTTACTGTTACTCCCCTACATGGCCCCTGCCTGGGAGGGATTTAACATCTAAGCTGCCTGAACTGAGATGAACCCCCAGGAAGAAAGGAAGCATGGAGCCTAGTTTGAGATTAATTTCTCTCACTTACTATAAATTGGTCTTGTTATTTTATTCAGATGTTGGAAGGGCACATTGCTCACATCCCCGTGGGCTTTCAAAAGAGAATTAAGCCAAGAAACACAGCCTCTTTCTATTCGTAATGATAAGGGAGAAGTAAAAGTGTCTGGAAAGAACTTCAGTGTTCTATTTAATAACTGCTATCTAAATATTTTTTCTAATCTGTCCTATAATCCATTTCCCTCAGAAACATCAGAGTTAAGGAAAAGCAAGTTAAGTCTCTATACATGTAGATTCTAAATTTAACATTTGAAATTATGGTAATGAGCTATATTATAAAATCTATCATTTATAGAAAATAGAGCGAGAAAATAAACTACACTGTATAGAATATCAGGAGAACATGAAGAAATACAGTATTTGTACATAATACTTAAGAGTGATATTCCTCTGTAAAAGATGCGGCAGAACGGTTTTCATTATACTTTTTTTAGATGTTAAATAACCTTTCAAAAAACTTTCCTAGAAAGAGCAAAGATTTCTCAGAACTTGTGTGTGAGTATATTTTAAAATGTCTATTTTTGGCAGAACAAAAAGTGACAATCTATTTTAGTCCCGCTGCCTTTAAAATGTTATCCGTTCATAAAACTAAAGTCTGAAGCTACTGTACTACTATATTAGAGAAATAAGCTCCTTTTCTTTCCTTCTCTCTCACCCCCTTCCCCTCCCCTAGTTATACACCATGAAATGCACAGATCTTAAGTACAAAACTCAGTGTTATGCATGTAGCCTTATGTAATCCCACATTGTAATCACATTGTAGAATATGCACACCAGAAACTTTGCTGTGCTTTCTCTTACTACTATTCCCAGCACAGCATTGGCAATCTCAATGCAGACTTTTTTCCCCCCCATGATGGATTAGTTCCAACAACCTCATAAAAATGGAGTAACATGTACCCCTTTGATTTAGCCATCTATCACTTACTCTAAGTTTCTTTTTAATTTTTATGAATGTCCTTGCATATTCCAGTACTTAATTTCCTTTTGTTGTTTAATGGTAGTATACAGTAGGAATATAAACCATGGTGTTTATTCATTTTCCTGTTGACGGACATTGGTTTTGGTATTGCTTGACTCTTATAAATGTTTTCCCTCATTATTATAAGTATCTTTCTCTGAACATCTATTTTTAGTTCTTATGACTAAATACTCGCTAAAAGTAGAATTGCTAGGTGACAGAGTAAGTGTACATTTAATTTCATAAAACAAATATAGTCAAACTGCCTTCCAAAGTGGTTGCACAGTTTACATTCTCATTGGCAATTCAGGAATTTAAGATGCTTGAAGTCGTTGCTGACATTTGGTGTTAATGTGTCTCATTTTAACTATTCTAGTGTCTGCAATGGTATCTAATTGTAATATTAATTTGCATTTTCAATCTATGATCGTGAGCAACTTTCTATGTATTCAATCATTATGCATAGAATTTCTTTTGCAAGGTATATACATTTTTGCCATGTTTTATTAGTTTGTGTTTTAGTTATGATTTGCAGTTATTTGTATATTCTGTGTACAAATTTCTTGCCAATTTTGTATATTGCATATAATTTTTTCCTCTTTGGCTTATCTTTTTTTAATGGTATTAGATGAGAAGGTCTTAATTTTGATAGTATAATTTATCATAATTTTTTCTCATAAACTGTACTTATCTATCCCAAGATCAGAAAGATATTATCCATGTTTTCTTATAGAATCTTTAAAATTTAAGCTTTAATATTTAGGCTTATATCTACTTGGAATTAATTTTTGTATATGGTTGAGTTAAGGAGTAACATCTATAGTTTTCTACATGTGAATGCAGCGCTTCCAAAGCCATTTGCTAGAGACTATCTTGTTCCTACAGAATTATATTGGCACTTTGTCTATATTTGTGTATCGTTTACTGGAACATCTACTGTTCTTTTTTTTAAATTTTATTTGTGAGAAAGAGAGTGAGCACAAGTGGAGGAAGGGAGAGGGACAAGCAGACTCCCCATATCAATGGGGAACCCAACTCTGGGCTTGATCTCAAGACACCCAGAACATGACCTGATCTGAAGTCAGAAACCCAAATGACTGAGCCACCCAGGCACCCTTCTACTTTTTTTTTTTTTTCCTTTTTAAGCTAATTTAGCTGTCTTTATTACTAGTGCTACATGGCCTCCATTACTGATTATTTATGGTAAAGTTCTGCTAGCCTAAATTTCCAACATTACTCTTCTTCCAGAATAGTTTGAATTTCTCTGACATTGAATTTAATTTTAGAATCATCTGTAATTTCTATTAAAAATGTGTAAGTATAAGAGCACCTGGGTGGCTCAGTGAGTTAAAGCCTCTGCCTTCGGCTTGGGTCATGATCTTAGGGTCCTGGGATCGAGCCCCACATCAGGTTTTCTGCTCAGTGGAAAGCCTGCTTCTGCCCCCCCCACCCCGCCTGCCTCTCTGCCTACTTGTGATCTCTCTCTGTCAAATAAATAAATAAAATCTTTTAAAAAATTAAAAAAATGTGTATGTTAATTATTGTGTTTTTATAAATCTATAGATAATTTATATCTTAATAATATTGTTTTCTAATCCATTAAGTTCATATATAATTCTATTTTTAGGTCATCTTTATTAATATTGGCAATGGTCTTAGTTACAGATTTTTTTTTCTTTCTTTATTTTTTTTTTAAGACTTATTTATTTATTTATTTGAGAGAGATCACAAGTAGGCAGAGAGGCAGGCAGAGAGAGGGGGGAAGCAGGCTCCCTGCTGAGCAGAGAGCCTAATGTGGGGCTCAATCCCAGGACCTGAGACCATGACCTGAGCCGAAGGCAGAGGCTTTAACCCACTGAGCCACCCAGGCGTCCCCAGATTTTCTTGAATTTATTCTAAAATATTTTATATTTTAATCCTTTTGTAAATATAATATTCTTAAATATAATTATATCTTTTGGATGCAAATATAGAAGGTTGATTTATTTTTTTTTAATTCTGTATTATTTGAATTTGCTACATTGTTAGCTCAGTAAATTGTTGACTGGGAATACAGTTTTACTTCTTAGTTTCCCGTATGTATGCTTTCATTTGTTTTTCTTGTTTTACTGCATGTACACTTAGGACCTTTAATACCATGTTGAATAGAGGTTGAATAGAAGTGGAGAGCAAAGAAATCCTGGCCTTTTACTGAATCCTTTTATACCATTAAGTCTATTATCAGCTAGCTAATAAGTACCTTTATATCAATTTAAGGAAGCTCTTCTTTACCTTACAGAGATTTTTTTTTAATGTGTCAATTTTTATCAAATACATTTCCTTAATTGAGTGAGATAATCGGGTTTATTCCTTGTATTCCTTTAATGTGGTGAATTATATTGACTGACTTTTAACATGGAGACAGCCTTTCATTCCTAGAGTAGACCCTAGTAGTCATGAGATGTCTTTTTAACATTGATATATTTGATTTGCTAATACCTTGTTAATGAATCTTGTGTCAATATACATCAAGGAGTAGTCTGCAACTTTTCTTGAGGCTTTGTCAGGTTTTGATATGAAGGTCAAGCTGGACTCATCAAATGGGCTGTGAATTTTACTTCCATTTTCCTGAAAGACTGTAAAGACATATAATATATAATGCAATTTCTTCTTTAAATACTTTACATAATTCAGTGTAATACTGTGGGTTTAGACTTCTCTTATGGGAAAGTTAATAATTTAACAGTTATAGAGCTGTTTGGATCTTCAATTTTTTTTCTTTAGTTTTCACAAAATGTGTTTTCCAAAGAATCTGTCAACTTAAATTATAAACACTTTATGCCAATAAATTTAATAATCATTCCTTCTATCCTGTGTGCCCTACTATTTACTCATATTTATCTAATCTTGTATTTTGGGTTATTTTTTTTCCTCTAAAACCATCTTCTAAGGATTTCTCAAGTTTTTGGTTTTTTGTTTTATTTTTGAAAGTATTATTTAACTCTGACTTTATCTCATGTTCTTCTTGTCATGGATTTTGAATCTTTATTATTTCCTTCCTTATGCTTATTTTAGGCTTAATTTTCTCACCTTTTTCTAGTCTTGTAAACTAAATGGTAACATTATCCACTGATTATTAAGCCATTTTTCTTTTCAAATAACATTTAAGCTATATGTTTCTATATATGTGCCACTTTAGCAGCAATCTAAATAATGCAATGTTTTATTTTCATTATCCTTCCCTTCAGAGTATTTTCTAATTTTCTCTGTGATATCTCTTTGACCCATTAGTTAATTAGTAATGTTACTGACTATCCAAATATCTGGATCTTCTAATTAAATTCTATTTTGTTCTGAGAATATTTTTTGTATTATTACAATCTTTTGAAATATATTTTCACATATGGCCTGGCATGTGATCTATCTTGATTATTTTCCATGTGAACCTGAAAAGAATTTGTATTCTGCTGTTACTCCAATCTTCTGTATGCTTAATAAATTCTGTCTAGTTACTCTATCATTTACAAAGTCAGGGTTGTTAAAATATCCAGCTATGTATGTGGGTTTGTCTGTTTCTTTTTATTTCTGTCAGTGTTTGTTTCATGTATTTTGACACTCTGTCATTAAGTGTGAAAATACTGTTATGTCTTAGTGATGAACTTTTCATCATTACAAAATGTCCTTATTTCTCTCTAGTAATAGTCTCAAAGTCTATTTTTTCAGAAAATTATATAGCTACAGTAACTTCCTTGGGCTTAATATTTATACACTAATCTTTTTTCTATCTTCTTGTTCTCACCCATCTTTGTTTAGCATTTAAACTATATTACAAACAGCATACACTTTTCAGGTCTTATAATCATTGCTTTTTTTAATTGGAGTGTTTAGTATATTTACATAAAATATTATAAAATGTGTTTAATTCTAAAATCTATTTGTAACCTATTTTTCCTGTTTTCTTTTTCCACTAATAATCTTTTCTTGCTTATTTTAGATTAGTTGAATATTTTTTTGTATTCCATCTTACTTCATTTGCTGTTAGCTATATATTGTGTACATTTTTTAGTACTTGTTCTCAAATACTATGTGACATTGTGCCAACTCTTGTAAAATTTAAGAAACTTAAAACAGTAAAATCTGATTTTTAATTCCCACTACATTTTTGCTATCGATGACAGATATTTTGTACCATCGTATACAATATCTATTATAAAATATTATGGATACATAATTGAAATGTGAATACACAATTTCAGTTTCCAACTTGTGTTATCTCTTTTCAGCCTAAATTTAAAAATTCTAGTAGTTACACGCTGATGATGACTACTTTCAATGTTTATTTATCTAAAATATATCTCTTCTTAATTTTTGTAGGATACAATATAGAATTTGAAGGTTTTTCTTTATTTTAAGGTATTATTCAAAAGTCTCTTAGCTTCCATTGTTTCTGATACATAGCCATCATCCTTATCATTGATATTTTCTATACAATGTCCTTTTTATTTCCCTCTGGCTGTTGAAAGATTTTCATTTTATCTTCATCAGCATGATAATATTTGTATATGTAGCTTTCTTTATGTTCAGGTTTTACTGAAATTTTTGAATCTATAAATGTGTTTTCCCAAAACTAGGAATTTTCATTGACTATACAAATAATTTTTCTAAACTGTTATCTCCCTCTTTTAATTTTAAGACACCACTTAGATGTATGGCTTAGCACCTGCTATCACTTGTTGGTTTTCTACACTGACAATGAGGCTCTCTTCATATCTTTAGTATTGTTTTCTTTCTTTAGATTGGATAACATATATTTTTGAGATTATTCTTTGTATCTAGTGATATACCGATATTAATCAGTTCAAAATATAACTGAAGACATAGGGCGCCTAGGTGGCTCAGTTGGGTGTCTGCCTTTAGCTTAGGTCATGGTCCTGGAGTCCCATGACCCAGTCCCGCACTGGGCTCCCCGCTGAGTGGGGAGTCTGCTTCTCCCTCTGCCCTTCTCCTTACTCTCTCCTGCTCTCTCTCTCTCAAATAAATAAAATCTTAAAAAATAAAGACATAGAAGATTTGAATACCTATCAAGAAGGTTGATTTAGTTAATATTCATAAGCATCCCACACCCATCGAAAACAGTATACATTGCTTCAAATACACGTGTACCATGAACCAAAGTAGACCAAATATGGGACCATAAAATATTTCTCAATAAATTGAAGACTGAATAAATCAAAATATGCTTTCAGGTCACAACAGAACTAAATTAAAAATCAATAACAAATATATATAAAATTTCTAATGCTTGAAAATCAAACAGTATACTTCTAAATTTCCTATGGATCAAATAAATTACAAATAAAATTTGAAAATTTCAAATTGAATCTAAATGAAAGCACAACCTATCAACATTTATAAGATACAATTAAACAGTTTTATGGGGAATTACAACTTTGAATGCTTAGAATAAAATAGATGTGAAGGCCTTAAATTTATGTCCCAAGCATTCAACTGAAGGAACTAAAAAGAAATATTAAGTAGAAATATAGAAATAATAAATATAAGACATAATAAAATAGAAACATTAAATCAAAGTCAATAAAACCAATATTTGTTTCAAATCGATTAATTTCTTTAAACAATGACAGAATACAAATCACCAATATCAGGATAAGGATGCCCTGCATATCCTATAGATATGCAATAAGTATTGAATCTTAAATATTGTACTCTTCCTTTGTAGAGTTTCTGTGTGGTTCTTTATTTCCAGGTCTGCATTTCTTCAAATATTTACTCATTATGGCCGCCTTTACCTTAAATCACTGAAAATATTTATTGTAGCTTTAAAAAATGAATTTTTTCCTTTTATTTTTTAAGAAATGATTTTAAAGACACATGTCCCTTCTTCATTGCATGTTAAGTAAACCTTTTTTTGGGGGGGTGATCTATTTGAGAGAAACTATCACCTTTTTTTAAATTTTTTTAAAAGATTTTATTTATTTATTTGACAGAGAGAGAGAAATCACAGGTACACAGAGAGGAAGGCCTAGAGAGGAGGAAGCAGGCTCCTCGCTGAGCAGAGAGCCTGATGTGGGGCTCGATCCTAGGACCCTGAGATCATGACCTGAGCCGAAAGCAGAGGCTTTAACCCACTGAGCCACCCAGGCACCCCAACTATCACCTTTTTTTTTAAAGGGTTGAATCTTTTTCTAATAGACAGCTAAAATACTGACAGATGTTTTTCATCCTTTTGAGTTTGTGTTATTTATTATGTGTTGGCAATTGTGGCCATTGCTGTTTGCTCTTAATTTTTAATTTAATTGGCATTCCTGTTTGCTCTTAATTTTTAGCTGTGGCCTTTAAGGATGGGCATGTTTCACACTCATAAGATGGGCTTTTCCGGTATCTCAATTATCTGTGGTGCTTAAGGAAATCCCTCCATTCTGGATTCTCCAGAATACCAATGACTCCCAGAAATGCATGTCTTCTAGTATCTCTTTTCAACTCATCACCCCACTGAAGCCATCTAAGACAACCCTCTTGCCCTCCTTTGCCTTTAACTAAGGACCAATGTAAACCCTCACGTAGACTTCTGAAGTCCCCCTGTGCCGTTATTTTTTCCTCCCAGAATACTGCTACACGAATTCCAGACATTTTTGCAGGCTAGAATTCCAATAACCGCCTCCTTCACCCAGATATATTTATAATCCACCTCCTTATAACATAAAAGAAATTCACTGTGCAAACCCCTGGGGAGAAAGCAGGGCTCATCTTGTGTGTTTACTTTCTCTCAAGTATCACAGTTTTGTGCTGACACATTATTCAATGCCTGGAATAATTGTCTCATATATGCTGTCCTACTTCATAGTTGCTATGGTAGTAGGCAAATCTGAGCCCATTTTTTCTGTCGCCAGTGAAAGTCAATGCTTTGTTTTTTGAGATGGTTCCACCATGTAGCTTATTAGTAATTACTAGAACAAACCTATACTTAGTGCAGAGTTTATCCTCATTATAATATAAGCAATTTTATGGGGAGTGGGACTATATCAGGTAATTTCATCATAATTGAAAAAGTATTCATATGTACCTCATTGTTTGGGAATCTGTTTAAAACCTTTAAACTAGATCTAATCTCAAGAAAAACATCTTGGGTAGCTCTATTTTTATGTTTTTCTTGAGATTAGATCTAGTTTAAAGGTTTTAAACAGATTCCCAAACAATGAGGTACATATGAATACTTTTTCAATTATGATGAAATTACCTGATATAGTCCCACTCCCCATAAAAAATAGAGCTACCCTATGACCCTGCCATCGCACTACTGGGAATTTACCCCAAGGAAGCAGATGCATTACAAAGAAGGGCCACATGTACCTCAATGTTCATAGCAGCAATGGCCACAATTGCCAAACTGTGGAAAGAACCAAGATGCCCTT
>CM053608.1:19344841-19367473 GCA_028646535.1 Procyon lotor
AAACAATAAATCTTGTAACACTGAAAAAAAAATTAAATTAAAATTAAAAAAAAAAAAAAGAAAAGAAAAACATCTTGCCAGGGCACCTGGTAGCTTAGTCGGTTAAGTGTCTGCCTTCGCTCACGTCATGATCCCAGGGTCCTGGGATCAAGTCCCACATCAAGAAGCCTGCTTCTTCTTCTCCCTCTGTGCACTCTCTCAAGTAAATAAATTAAAAAAAAAAAAAAAAAAAGAGAAACATCTTACCAAAAATTTCTCTTCCTGTTTTACGCCATTTAGGATTTTCGCAAACTCAAAGCAAACTCTGTGTTGGCTTATAATTATTCTCTTGGCTTTATGTAGTGAATTTTATTGAGAATTATATATTTTTAGTCCCCAGCAGATATTCTTCCTATTTTCTTACTATAAAATATTTATGTCTGGTAACAAGAATAATGACTTCAATATAAATATGATAGGACATTATAGTTTCATTTATTGAGTATCTGTTACCACCTAGTCATTTCACTTAGCACTTGATATCTTATACAAGTTTCTTAAACTTTGTGGCTAAATTACTCATCTATAAAACAAGGCTAAAAAAATTCTTACTTTATGGAGTTGTGAGGATTTAACAGCATAATTCATGCAAAGTCATTTAGATAGTGCTTGACACATAAGCACACATGAATTATGCATTATTATTATTTAACATTTATTATTTACATCTTACAACCCTTGGGAATAACTTCCTTCTTCATATCTCCATTACACATCATCCCCTGTGATTACATCCTCCATAAATCCTCCATCAATACCTAGCTCAGGTTATTTACCATTTTTTTCCTAGCAAATATCTATCTTAAATTCAATCTATTAAAAAGTAGAACTATAGTGTCCATCTAAAAACAATACTTCTGCTGCTTGATTTGTATATACCAATGCTTTATTTATATGATGGTATGGATAAAGAAAATTCTTCTCTTTTCCCCTATACCTTCTCATCCTTCAGGCCAGTCAGACCCATATTTAACATCCATTTTATTAGCCCTGTTAGCACTCTTGTTTAGCCCTTAATGTCTTGCTCCTGACAAGGGACAATAACTCTCTGTTTTGGTTACTTCCAATCTCTTTTTTCATTCTGTACACCACAGATTTGGGAGTTTTCCAGTTTTCCAGTATATGCTTAGACGATATTAATGCATTCCCATTGACTGAAAGATAACGTCTATACTTCTTCTCCTAGCATTTTATATCCAACACATCCAAAGTACTTTTGAGGAGTTTTCTATTAATTATTTACTATAACAACATTTTTAAGTGATTAATATGTGTCAGGTGGACTATCAAGGAAATCCATGGAGATATAGGCTATTAAATTCTCTATTTCATGTTGAAGGAAACAGAAGCCTAGACAGCCAGTGTGTATAATGTTTAATGGCATAGATTTTGATGCCTTAATTTCCCTGTGCTTCAATGTCTTTATTTGCAATGCAGTGGATTATAATGATACCTATTTAATAAGGCTTTTGTGAGAAGTAAGTAAATTAATATAAATTAATATATGTAGTATGCCTTGAACTGTGCCTGGTATGCAGTAAGTTTTCAATAAGTAGTAGTTCTTACTGTTCTGTGGATGTGTTAGTAACTGACATAAATGGCAGGATTGAGATATGGGGCCCACGGAGCCTGGTACCAGAGCCCAAAGACTGCCCTTATCCTCTACTCTTTACCTTGGAAGGCCTGCCAGACAATGTACCAGAAGTTTCTCATGCATTACCTCCCATACCTTCCTTCAGTAAACCATTCAACATAAGACAAACTTATTTTGATTCCATAGTAAACTTGTCCACTTCTTTTTATATGGGACCCACCCTATTCAAATTGTTTTTAAACTTCAAGACTGCTTATAATTCTTCCATGGAGACTTCCCATAACACATTTTCCCATATTGCTGCATAATTTACATCCTCTTCAATTTTGAATAATTATCCCAAAAAACATGTAGTCAATATTTAGGAGTTCCATTTTCCTTTTTATAGTCCTCGGTGATGTCTGTTATTTTGAATCCATAATACTACTTCATTTGTTATATGCTTACATTCCTTTATAATCCAATCCAATTTTTAAGTATATAAAAATGTTGAAGGGAGTAACTTCTTTTACTTCTATTGTATTTTGTTCAGTGATGTGAACATGTAGTAACTAGTAAATACGTATTTATAGTTAGTAATGTTAAAGGATATTAACTTGATAACTAATATATTGATTTATATTTTCCACATGAAATTCTCCTAAGAATTAATGTGCAACATTTTACGGATAATTCTGTTTAAAATATTTTGACTCATATATACTTTATTACATTTTTTCTAACCAAATGCAATGGAAACAAATAGCATATTATGTACTTACATAATAAAATAAAATATGGAATTTAAGAACCTTGTCAGAAGCCAAATCAAGTTTCTCCAGATGATTTTAACATTTCCTGAGTTACACACCAGAGATCTATCTTATTAGTGATTTTATTAAATAGACCCACTCAAAATATTACTGTTTCCTAACAACTGATTTACACTGAATCCTGAATTATGAAACTGCCAAATCAAAATTCCTACAAAACTTGGAAATTTTATATTAGTGAGATACTTAATTTCTTTGACAATATTACTTTTTAATGTTTAATTCCTAAGAAATGAAAATACAAATCATTTCTCCTCCCCACCAAAGAGGGGAAAAAACCATTGTCTTGACTACCTTACTTGAATATATCTCTTACATATCAAATCCTTGTCAGCCCCTTTAAAAAAATTCGTTCCTGGAGCTTGCTCTTGCTGCCAAAAAATTCTTTCTCATCTTTGAAAAATAGAATTCTTTAAAGAATTTGATTTTCAAATACTTAATAGAAAAAAATTAGAAGTGTATGGCATGAATCCAAATTAGTATTTTATAGAAGTTCACTCCTTTAGAAAAGAACACTGAACTTGCGTCAAACATGGAATAAAGTATGTGTTGCTGTAGAGTTTCCACCTGACTGAAAACACTACTTTTTTGTTAAGCCTAATCTTTCAAAATATTCTTCCTGAAACTCATGGCTAATAATAAATAAGCCTAACACTACTCCTCTCTGTAATAAAAGTATCAAAACAATAAGAAAATGTCCCAGATATAAGTTTTGAAGTATATTAAGGAATCAGTGAAAATATGAACCTTTTTGTACTAGATCTCTGTGTGATATTTACGTAAACAAAAACAGTAGCTCAGCAGATGGAAAATGTGAGTATTTCATTTTTCCATAAGTTTTATCTAGAATATTAATATGGAAATCAAAACCAGTATAATGCATTTATTATATCTTGAGTTATCTGGAAGCCTTCATCTTTCCACCTCCCTCTGGGTATTTATGCTAATTACACTTAAATATTTTAAAACTATTTTAGACATAATTTGAATTAAAATTTCTTGATTTTTCAGAAAATTTTTTGTCCCATTACTGTAAGCCTCATTTGGAATAAGTACTACAGATATATGTAGAGGGTAGATAGCAAATTGATTATTAATTTTTTTAAGATTTATTTATTTATTTGACAGAGAGAGAGAGAGAGATCACAAGTAGGCAGAGAGGCAGGCAGAGAGAGAGGGAGAAGCAGGCTCCCCGCTGAGCAGAGAGCCACACAGGGCTTGATGCCAGGACTCTGAGATCATGACTTGAGCCTAAGGCATAGGTTTTAACCCACTGAGCCAGCCAGGTGCCTTAATTGATTATTAATTTTACAAGTATCCATTTCCTAGTCCAGCTACCAAGCAATTTCCTTGCCATCATTCAAAAGATTGGCAAGTCAATAAAAACATCCATTTTTATCTAGTAATATTACAGCAGAACTAACAAACAGCTAAAAACTTATTTGAACAACCGATATTTTTCAAAATAGTGAAAAAGCAAAACCAGATTAATAAGAGAATAAAAATTATCAAAAATCAAAATTGGAAAACTAAAACCTACACTAGGCAAAACAATTACAATTACAGCTGTTTCTCAGAAAAATAAAAGCAGAAGGAATGTACTAAATATACTACCTAATCAAGGAAAAGACAAAAGCATAGTGTCAATGAGATTGGAAATTTCAACAGGGGAATAACAAAGTATATGCTATCAAAATAGAGAGAACAATCTGTTTAACATTATGCAAACATATTTTTAAACTATGAAGTTTCTAGAAAAACATAGATTATCAAAATGACCCCTGAAAACCATGTCCTTGTGCATGTAAACACAGAAATTACCTTGGAAGGAATTAAAAATCTTAGAGTTAATTTAATTTAAAAAGCACTAGCCTAAATATTTATATACTGGCATTCCATACAAAATTGAAATCCCAACGACTTCATTTTTCCACTGGTCATGGGTAATGGAGGATAGAAGAGACATTAACTTATTAAAGCCCTTTAAATACTATTTTAAATGTTTATTTTTACTCACTGTAGTAAACATTGTAAAGATTTTATTTTTAAGTAATGTCTACGCCCAACATGGGGCTCAAACTCACAACACCAAGATCAAGAGTTGCATGCTATACTGAGTGAGCCAACCAGGCACCCCACACTATAGTAAATATTTTAAAATTAATTATCAAATGATAGCAATTAATAGCCAGTTATATTCAACCTTTAGAATCTAAGGTTGCAAACATTAGTAGACTTAAAATAGTTAATCTTAATGATAGTTATAATTTTTAATAACTCCAAAATGTTTTCTCTAGAAACCATGTAATTTGACAAAATGTATCTATCAAAACCTATAAACCATCTCTTTTTCTAATATTTCCACTTGAAATTAGCAGATCTTCTAATCAAATATTAGCTTGAGGTATTTTTTTTATAACAGCATTTAAAATGTACTATTCAAAATGAGCAAAAATCTTAAATACCTGATAATAAACAGAATGGCTATAAATGTTTTATTTAGATAGTGGCATAGGCAGCCATTAAAGTTTATGTTCAGGGACGCATGGATGGATCAGTTGGTTAAGTGTCTGCCTTAGGCCCAGATCATGATCCTGGGGTCCTGGGATCAAGTCCCTCAATAGGTTCCTTGCTCAGTGAGTAGCATGCTTCTCCTTCTGCTTGCTTCTCCCTCTGCCTGCCACTCCTCCTGCTTGTGTACTTTCTCTCCCTGACAAATAAATAAAATTTAAAAAAAAAATTAAAATAAAGTTTATGTTGACCATACATTTTTAATGACCTGGTAAAAATCTACTAGACAATTAAGAATAGAAAAAACAATATGTCCATACTGACTGTGGTAAATGCACATACATCCGAATAGCAAAAAAACCAGAAAAAAGAACTTTGATCCTATTTAGACTTGGAGGATAATTATGGATGCTTGCTTGTATACTTCTTAAGTTGTCTGAATGATTGTAAGTCAGTCTTATAGTCAAAGTCGTCTTCTTTGTTCTAGGATTAATACTCAAAGTAGTCATAAACTAGAATAACCCACATGAGATGATAAACACCTAGAATTACCTATGAAAATTGGTATGTAAGGTTATATATACTTAGATTTACTCGTTCAGCAGTTTTAGTAAAAAATTTGTATTAAATCAGTTGTCTTAGTTAATGTATTTTGCCTTTTTTTTTAAAAGATTTTATTTTTATCTATTTGAGGGAGTGAGCACAAATGGTGGAGAGGGGCAGGAAGAGAAGAGGCGGACTCCTCACTAAACAGGGAGCCCAACACAGGGTTTGATCTTAGGACCTAGGGATGATGACCTGAGCTGAAGGCAGATGCTTAACTGACTGAGCCACCTAGACATCCCTATTTATTTGGTCTTGATGCTAATTTTCTACTAAAAATGAATAAATGTATATAACAAAGAGCATATATTGTTTCATAGTTTTATCATGGTTATCTTAGTCTCAATGATATAAAGGAGAGCTATTACGAGACATTAAAATGATATCAAAGAATTTTTCCAATTATCTGAATTTAAAGCCACTAGGTTTAAATATACAAATCACAAACCTTCCTTCGTGCAAAATTATCAAAAAGTGAGTCTGTCTATATATGTCCATGCTGTGGCAAGAAAAATAATTTTACTGGCATACAAAAATCTCTTATGACCCACAAAATTATTACTATTTCTGAAAAGTAATTCTGATTTAGCACCATAGATTAATTTTCACAGGTTCTTTATATAAGTGCTATTATATAGCGTGTCTACTTTTAACATCTTTCCCTCATCATTGTATTTAGAAGTTATCCATGGTATACAGATAGCTATAGATCATTATTTCAGTGTGTAGAGTATTCTTGTTATGAATATACCGAAATTGATATGCAGTTCTTTTTTTTTTTTTTAAGATTTTATTTATTTGACAGAGAGAAACACAGCGAGAAAGGGAACACAAGCAGAGGGAATGGAAGCGGGAGAAGCAGGCTTCCTGCCGAGCAAGGAGCCGGATGCGGGGCTCGATCCCATGACCCTGGGATCATGACCTGAGCCGAAGGCAGACGCTTAACGACTGAGCCACCCAGGTGCCCCTTGATATGCAGTTCTAATGTTAATACATATTTAGTTTATTATATGTCACTATGTATATTTTTCTGAGTGTCCTTGTACATGTATGTTGGCGCACAGGTCCATTCATATGTATATGGAATTGCTGGGTCATAAGATAGGCACTCATTCAAATTTAGTAGAAAACAGCAAATAGCATTCAAAAGTGGGAATATCAATGGATACTCTCTAGCAGTGTAAGAGAATACCAGGTTATCCATAGCCTTATCTACATTCGGTATTGGCAGACTTGAATTTTAGCTGTTCTTGTTGACTACAGTCCTATCTGTCTCTGGTGTTAGTTTGTATTACACTGAAACTAAGTGTAATACAACTTAGTTTGAACACTGTTCAAACTAAGGAGTTTGAACAATTTTTTTTTCCCATTTTTGAGGTATCTAATTAAGTCTTCTGCCCATCATTAATATCTTTTAGTTGATTTGTAAGACTTCTTTATATACTCTGGGTACAGATCTGTTTTCAGATATGAGTTGTAATTATCTTCACCTTTTTGAGATTTGTCACTTTTTGTGTGTTTGTGTGTGTGTGTGTATGTGTGTGTGTGAGAGAGAGAGAGAGAGAGAGAGAAAGAGAGAGAGAGAGAGAGGAAGAGACAGAGAGACAGAGAGACAGAGAGAGAGAAAGAAATAAGCATTCCTTAATCTTAATTTAACTGTATTGGTATCTCTGACTTTACGCAAATTTTTTTTTTTTTTTTGGTAATATGTCTAGCTTTTCTGTTTGTTCTCATTGGGAGAGTTGAACTCAATTACCTTGTTCATAACTACCAGTATGTCTGCATGTGTCTGTGTGTGTCTGTGTGTGTCTTTGTGTGTCTATGTCCTTCTGTGTATAATTCCCTTGGTCCACATGAATATTGTATTATCCTTAGAGTTCTTTCAGTATCTAGATTTCATGACATAATCTGATCTTTACTACTTATCTAATCATGGAAAATGTTGTCTTCTGAACAAAGACAAAATGGAGAGTTTAAGAACATCAAGTATATATCAATAAAGCATGCAATACTATGATACCACTTAAGCTTAAGTTTTTAACAATGCATTATAACATATAAATACCAGAATATTTTTAAAATACAATACTCAAGGTTCTATGTGTTAACTTTAGCATAAAACCCACTATAAGATGCTTAATATTCAAGAGAAATTGTTTTGATTATACAAGCTAAGTAAATCTGTATTGTTTTCTACTTTATGCCGATCCTTGTCCCTAATGATATTTACTTTTAATGAGCTGGTTCTCTATCAATGGCTGTCCTTAACTCGCTCTCCATTTTTCACATACCTTCAAATCAGAGGTGCTAGTGTAGGGATTCTGATTAATTTCTTCAGTAATAGCAACTCATGACTAATATTTCAAAGAAATTTCAATGTTGATTAAAACATTCTGAAGGTTAACAAATTATGTAGCACAAGAGTAAAGCCAACAGGAAATTATTGAAGCTTTGCTATGTGTTTGGTGATTATTGGAAGAGGTTAATAGAGGGGAACAAAACTTTAGCAAGGTCTGACTGCAATCCCAGGATAAAACCTAAAATCATCATAACAGTCATACTTTTGTGTGTTTTAGAGATAAATAATGCCACTATAGGTTTCTGAAAAAAATCTTAATAAGAATTTGATAAGCTTCTGAAGGGATGTTAAATTGAGGACCAAGCTTTAGAGGCAATTTTGAAATTTCTCAAAAGGACATTCATAAACAAGCCATCATTTTTTAAAATTATGAATATTATACATTTAAATGAAAACTGACAATGTCCATAGTAACTATGAAACTCCTAATCAAATAATGCTAAACAATAATTATAGTATATTTCAAAGTATAATATTCAGTGCCTTTTCACATACTTTGAGCTCACTATGAGTGGTTTATCCTTGCTGTGTTTTATAAAACAAATGCAGAGCTGGACATATCAATCCTCAGTGCTCCCCCTCTGAAAAGACACATGCTCACACACTATATCCTTTAACTCATCTCAAGCATCATATGTTGAATAACCCAAAACATAAATTGTTATTTTCAGACTGTGACAGAAAGTCTACAAGGAAAATTACTAAGTTCGGTGTAAAAGTTTTGTGCTTTCACTTATAAAATTTGAAAAAGAAAATGGGGTGAAAGCTACCTTCATTTTCATGGTAGATGAATTCCATCCAGGAACCAAAAACATCTTAGTTATTCCGATATTGATCATATATTTCAAAGAAAAATACCGTTTCTGGATTTTCAAAACATAAAATTGATTATCAAACACAAAGTTCATTTAGAGAACAAGCCAGCAAATTTAGGATTAAAATTCTCAATCTGAAGTAACTATTTGTTCAGCAGGCTATTACTGATTTTACTTTAGCAATTTCTGATTTTATTTCTTTCCTCTAGTGAACATTAATGTCATTTAAAAGTGCTTTGAATGCTTTATTCAAAGTGGATATTTGGAGCAACATGGTAGATTATAGCAAATTGACACAATTCTGCTCCTCCAAACCTCATGCATTGATTTAAAAATCCCTTAAAATAAGAAAAGAAAAACAAAATAAAGCCAACTTTTGTATCAACATGGACGGGACTGGAAGAGATTATACGGAGTGAAATAAATCAAGCAGAGAGAGTCAGTTATCTTATGGTCTCACCTGTGGAGCATAAGGAAAAACATGGAGGGCATTGTGAGAAGGAAAGGAAGGGTGAATGGGGGGAAATTGGAGGGGGCGATGAACCATGAGAGACTGTGGACTCTGAGCAACAAACTGAGGGTTTTGGAGGGGAGGGAGTGGGGGTTGGGTGAGTCTGGTGGTGGATATTGAGGAGAGCACATATTGCATGGAGCACTAGGTGCGGTGCATGAACAATTAATCTTGTAACACTGAAAAAATAAAATAAATGTATTTGGGGAAAAAAAATAAAAATAAATAAATAAAATAAAATCTTAAAAAAAAAAAAAAAAAAAGCCATAGCAAGAAAAGGAGCAGGCGAACACCAACCAGCCTTACCACATTTTTCAATAGGAATTTAGAATGATAGACTTTTGATTCAGGAGCAATATGTTAAAACAAAAGTTTAATGGATAATATCCCTTAGAAAAAGTACTAATAACTGCACATTTTGAAAAAAAATGAACAAAAGGAATGAGACCATGGGGAATGTTAGCGGCCAATTTGAGTTCCCCCACAAATTCACACATTGAAGTCCTAACCCCTCATTATCTTACAGTGTGACCTAAGGTCCTTCTAGATATAATTAGTTAAAATGAGATCTAACTGGATGTAGGATGAGTCCTTGTTTCAATTTTCTTGGTGCCCTTATAAGGAGAAACGTGGCCCAAGATCCAGGTTCTCATGACTTTTCCTTCTCCCTCTCCCCCCTTCTCACTGGCTAAGGGAAAATGTCTATTATTAGGTAGAAATAGGTGAAGAGATAGATTGAAAATCTCTATTAAAACCAGAAGTTCCTGAGAGTTCCTAGAACTGGAGAAATAATGGAAGCCCGAAAGAAGCAAGGAAATGAATGATAGTTTGTTCTGTTTTGTTTTAAGATTTATTTATTTTAGAGAGACAGTGCAAGCTGGCAGAGGGGCAGAAGGAAAGCAGACTTCCCAGTGAGCTTGGAGCCCAGTCCTACTGGGGCTTGATCCAGCTACCTGAGATCATGGCCTGAACTAAAAACGAGTCAGATGCTTACCACTTAACCGAGTGTGCCCCCCTCGGGCCCCATGAATGATAGTTTTTAAAATGGATGAAGTTCTTTTTTTTTTTTTTTTTAAGATTTTATTTATTTATTTGAAACAGAGAGAGAGAGATCACAAGTAGACAGAGAGGCAAGGAGAGAGAGAGAGGGAAGCAGGCTCCCTGCTGAGCAGAGAGCCTGATGCAGGGCTTGAACCCAAGACCCTGAGATCATGACCTGAGCCGAAGGCAAAGGCTTTAACCCACTGAGCCAATCCCAGGTGCCTCAAAATGAATGAAGTTCTAAGATATCAGATTTCAGACCAACATCAAGAAAAGCTTAATGGTGGAATTAGCTACATTCAGTAGATGGTATGAAACTAAAAGCAGATTAGTAAAGTCTAACCAAGTATCAAATAGCCCTTAAAAAGTAGCCATCATGTGGAATTATAGTTATGTGAATTTTAGGATGCTTTCTAATCATTGTTAAATTATTTATGCAATAGCCTAATTAAACCTTGTATTTAGCACTAGAGAAAATCCAGCGACCTCAAAAGGAACTGAAAGAAATTGATATGAGGTTTGTACCACTTGGATCAGTTTTGTTAAATTCCAACAAGGCAGGAAAACAAAAGGAAGGAACAGGAAGAATGATATTCCTATGAGAATGTTTTGCTTTTGTTGGCCTGAAAAAATTTGAGTGTTGAAACTAACACCAATAGGATGATAAAGAAGAATAGCCATTTTAAATAAACCCTACCACTTAGATGTGGCGAAAAAGCAAGATATTTGACAAAATTGTTGTCCCTCACAAAACAGTATAGCAAGGATTATCAAATCTTTTGTTTTCACTAGAATATACTCATTTCTTTCAATATAATTTGATGTATGGGTGTATTTGGAGCACGATTCTAATGAATATTGAAATTTGTCAGATTAGCCTAACCAAATTTCCTGTCTTTTCTACTTCTATTTTCTATGGGTGGTTATTGCCTTTATTTTCATTGACAGTAAACTTGCTGTTTCAAAGATATAAGGTACCAATTACTTGACATATTATTTATTTGTAGGAAAAGGAATTCTATATAGTTTTGAAATTTACAGATCCACTAGTAATTAAATAGAAAAAAATGAAATACCTGGAAAATATTCCCTTTTAAAGAAAATATCAATCCTTATCCTATTAATAAAATTGCAAGAAAAGTAATATGGAATATTTACTATAAAAATTCTCCACAGAATATAACCTTATATATATATTTTTTTTTTAAGATTTTATTTATTTATTTGACAGAGGGAGAGATCACAAGTAGGCAGAGAAGCAGGCAGAGTGAGAGGGGGAAGCAGGCTCCCCGCCGAGCAGAAGAGCCCCATGTGGGGCTCGATCCCAGGACCCTGAGATCATGACCTGAGCTGAAGGCAGCGGCTTTAACCCACTGAGCCACCCAGGTGCCCCATAACCTTATATTCTTATAAATACCTTGTTCTTTGTTTTTCTTGGATTTTTTATAATTATTAGATTATACATAAAAATAGTATCTCTCTATTCCTAAGTTTACTGTTACCATTGCCTTTTCATACACAGTAGTGTTAATCTTCTAAATGTGGCATCATTGTTGCGTGCCATAGAAATGACTCAAAGAAATGTCAAACTATAGTCACACTCAATGTGGGTAGGTTGACACAGTGATTCCTTATTCCATAGAGAAATATCTATTAAGTTTTTGATGTATATTTATTCAATGCATTTCATCAAATAGATTTATGAGTGAAGGTGCATTTTAGAAAAATGTTCATATTCATGAAAACTTTCAAGAGCAGAAAAAGAATGAGTAATTTCAGCACTGCTCTGCAGGTAACTGGAAGGGCTGAGTCAGGGCTGGTTACTGGGTGAATGAAAACACACAGGGCTTGCTTTCCCCTTCTGCACACAAGGGTCACCAGTGGAGCATACATGGAGATTTAGAAGTAAGACTCCCTTGTATTTTTTCAATTCTCCACATAGTTCCGCGGGAATATAAATGGACTTGGAGCTGTGAAACATAGTGAAGACTTAGAGGAATTTCTCATGACGAGGTTCACAGCCAGACTCTCTGGGCCTGCTGCAGACCGCATTTTTCATGCATGCATGGCGACAATGTTTAGGCATGAATAGGCTTGAGTTAGCTGTTCTCTTCCTTCCGGAAAATTAGCTTTGGGATATCCAACCAGCCTTGAATCTATACACATTTCTTGGCATAAAAGGGCAAATACTTTTTAACTCCAGGAAGACAAACTTTTCCTCTAAATTAAAGTGAGATAAAGGTTTGAATTTAGCCATTTTAATGGAGCATAGCCCAAAGCATAATTCTATTAAGAATTCCTAGATTAGCAATGTACGAAAAGTCTCCAAAATTTCAAAAGCAAACAAAAGCAAATATCTTACCTCCTGTAAATTCTAACATAAATAGAAAAATAAAGGAGACAGTCATTTAGTGATATATACATACATCAAATCATCACATTATATACTTTAAACTTAATAAAATGCTAATACCACAAAGCTGAAAAAGATATTTTTAAATAAGAAAAGACATGAGGTATTTTTATAATTCTCCTAGAAATCATTCACAGTAGGGCTTTTTTTAAAGGTTGGAAGAAAATGTTTTAATATGGTTAGAATTGAGGGAGAAATGGGAAAAATATTATGGTTCAGTTTTATCACTTGTTAATGTTGCAAACTTAGTTTTAATATCTGTCCTTTGATTTAAAAAAAAAAAGTATTAAGAATGTGAGAAACAAACACCAAGATATGAAAAGTTAGGCAATACTGTTAGACCCTCCTCTTCATTTTCCTTAATCAGATAAAATTTTGGTCTCCTAAAAACATCACCCTCCTGGATTTATGCTCAATTATTTGTCTTTAAAACCTACTTTATAACCTATTTTTTCAAGCAGGTTTCAGGTTCCTGGACTTCTTTCTCCAGTGACCTTGTTGCACTGTTTCTCCTAGGGTTATTCCTCTAGCCAGAGAGACATCTGCTTGTTGGTAGGTTTACTTCTGGGTCTTTTATTTTCTCTGGTTTCTCTGGTGTTGTCTGACAGTACAAGCTTTCCCTTGTACTCTCTTCAGGCATAGAGAAAAATGTCTATTGTATATTTTGGTGGATTTTGTCATGAATTTTACTGTGCTTAAGACTCCAAACTGTAAAGGACAAATATAGAGATATTTGAAACAGACCCATTCCAGATAATCGCAAAACTGTTTATACTAATTATCATGTTCAGATGAACACATAAGCTAGAATGCATGATATATCTTGTTTACAACATAAAGCATTGGAAAAATGCTTTGAATATGTTATTTTGATTATATTTTTAACAATGTCTGAGTTGGAGTTTAGAAATTATACATTATTACCTAATATGCAAACTTTATATTGAGGTAAAACCCTTTGTTTTGGCAAATAGAATTTTACCACGAATAATTTTTAGTTATTCCATAGGAACAATAAGGTTTTATAGTATTTATTTAAGACTATATTCTTTGACCTCAAGGATTACAGATGATTTTTAAAGATTTATTTATTTATTTTAGAGAGTCGGGGGGCAGAGGGAGGGAGAAAAAGAGGAAGAGAGAGAGAGAAGTAAAGAGAGAGAGAGAAAGAAAAAAATCTTCAAGAAAACTCCCCTTGAGTGTGGAGCCTGACTTGAGCCTGGACCCAGGACCCTGAGATCATGACCTGAGCCAAGACCAAGAGATGGATGCTTAACCAACTGAGCCACCCAGGTGCCCCACAGATGATTCTTAAAATGAAAATATGTAAAAAAGAATTACTCTATATTCAAATAGTGCTTAAATATGATCAATTAATTTCTCAAAATTCCATCATTTGGTATGTTTTTATTCATAAACACTACTAATTTTCTTATATATGTCACATTTAAAGTTACACATCCAAAACCAACTTCTACAAGTGTGAGAATAGTGTTCTAGAAGCATATTATTTTCATATTAGTAGCTTAAAGGATTCAGTATCAGTGATATTTTCAGGGTAACATGGAGAGAATGAAAAGGATGGTCAAAGAATGAGGAGACAAGATGTGAGGAAAAAGATTCAGTAAAGGAAATTATTTAAAAGAACCTAGTAAGGAAGAGAAAGAAAAAAAATACCAAAGTGGGGAAAAATTAATTACATATATATAGAAATATCTTTTTATGTCTTAAGCTTAGAATTTCTGTCTCCCCTGCTCTCAAACTCTTGGCTAAGTAAAAACCTTACAGTAAAATTATGACTAATCTTCTGGCCTGGCTCCATTTCCAATATAACAACAAATGTGTTGCTAGCTGCTTTGTGATTTATATTGGTAAATATTATGATGAATATTCCATTTATACCATATCCTTAGCCAAATTTCTAAGTTTGAATATTCTTGTTAATACTTGTTAATCTAGTTTAATAAGAGAAATCAAATTTTGTTGGTCATTGTAGAAAAAACTATGCTACAGTATTCGGGTAAATTGATTTCTTTACAGAAAAATCACTGAAATTGCAAGTAACACAGACAAAACTTTAGAGTCCTCTTATGTTCTGGGCCTAATAACAAATAATGTTATCTGTGGTCTTAGGCTCAATTAAGATCATCTTGAAACTTAAACTTAAGGAATTTAAAACAGAATATAATGATCTATAATATGGGTTAACTTTCACCTTGTCCATCTTGATTAAAAAATTAAGCATGATATTTTTTCTGTTATTAGAATTGAATTATTAGTCCACATTAATGGTCTGTTTTATATGTAAGGTGTATAGACAGGGCTTTATAAGTGAGGAAAGAGAGACATTTAAGAGTGTTGTAAGCTTGGACTTTGAAGATTGATTTGGATTAAATTGTAGCTCAGACGTGCCCAAATTCTATGACCTTTTAAAAAGGTTTTAAACTTTATTTCCGTGTTCTTGTTACATTGCAGTAAATGATGCTCCTACTTTATTGGCTTGCCATGGTAAACTGAATGCAATATGACTGTCCTACTGTCTGGGACATAGTATGAGCTCAATGTATTTTAACAACTGGTAATGTTTTAAAATGAAGATTTTGGGGTAGATTAAAAAACAATTTTGTTGCAATGGACCCAAGACAAATCTTGAATAAATGTTTCAAGTATATATTAAAGTCCATTTTCTATTGATTAGTTATATAGTTCTGTATTTTTTCCATTTGTTACCTAAAAATAGAAAACTAATTTCAGCACATACAGTCACTGTGTACTTCCTTAGAAACTTTCCTTAGTTTCTTTCCAGTAACTTTCCTTAGAAACTACCCTAATCCAGTGTGTTTTGTTTTCTTAATACCATATTCCAAGGGCAGCACCACTAACCGTTAACTTTAGCTTTCTCATCTCCCCATCCCTTCACTTCCTCCAGACCTATGGCTTTAAAATGGGATAATTTCAGTAAATGCCCCCACATATCTGCAGCTTGACCTCCTGGAACTCGGGTACTCTGCACTGAAATTCTGTTTACTGAAACCATGTACTTGTCAAAACCTATCAGTCTTTATTTTATATTGGAATGGTCTTGTTTTGAAGTCCTTTCACAGTGGCCATACCCTCTTGATGTTTTATAGACTATCAGAAACTTAATTTTTATTCACTTTTCATAGCTCAGAAAAGTCCTTCCCTATTCTAAAGGTCTTTTTCTGATTCCTTTAACCCATGTTCGCCTATGACCCATTTGCAGCAGACAGGATCATAATTATACACTCTTGTGACATGGTCTTGTGTTGCTCGCTTAAATTTTCCTTTTGGTCTTCAAATACATTGTAAACTTATTTCTTCAAGTCCTTGCTATGCTAGATTTCATTTCAGACCAACTATATAAGACAGGGAAAACCTCACTGGAGTTCTATAGGAAATTTAATTCGTTATATGGATGATCTATTATGTTTTTAACTACTTTGTATATATGAACTAAGGATATTCTCGATGCTCATTTTTATTTACTAGTTTACTTAAAGAAGTAAAGGAGACAAAGGATTGAATTCAAGAGGCATTTTGGGAATAGAATTATTGGATACAGCTAAGAAAAGGAAGGAATTAAGGATAGTATTTCTAAGGTTTCTGGCTTGGGTGACAGTTGAATTACAAAGAACCATAAGGAGAAATGGATGCAGATTCTAGCCAGGGTAGAGCATTTTGATAAATCCTGGAATTTCTAGCTTTTAGTGAAGCTGTGACCAGCAAAGACATTCTTTAGCTGGTGAAGCTGTGTACATGGACTGTGAGGAGCCAGCCCCAGCAGGAGGCATAGTTTCTGTGAAACACAGTTACACTCTGAGTAGGGAAAGTAGCTGATGTCAGAGCTTTATTCCACTGATATTTCAGGCCCACAGCCAAGGTAGCATTCTTATGCAGATGGAGGCCTGAAATTGTGCAGTGAACCTGAAAGGACTTACAAGAAGAGTGAGTGAGCCTCCTTTCAGAACAACCCATAGCAATTCAGCTGCTGGGAGAAATTAACTCTGGACACCGATCCTCTTTCTTAGTGAGGAAATACTGATGAAAAGAACCCTGTATAGTGCTATAAATACACACTCACATGTGCACATGTGTGCACACACGGGACTATTCTCTTCTGTGGCAAAATTTCTTGTAGATTTTTTGTATTTTTAAAGCAGACACATTTGGTAAGCAGGAAAGTTCATTTAGTAATTGAGGCTCAGTCTTCATGGTTGTTAGCCCCCCAAAACAAATTTTTTATTACTTAGTGAAAGGGCTCTTATCTCTGAAAATTATAAGATTTCACAATGTGGTGGTAAGTTTGCTCTTAGAGAAAAGCCCATAAAAGGAGATAAATGTAGTGAGTTAGATTCATGACTTAAAATACATGTAGGGAGCATAATCATAAAATGTGTATGTATATATGTCAACAAAATGAAGCAAAGCTTTACGGAGGTTACCTCTAGATGGAATTCCAAGTATTTTTCAAATTTATTTCCTCCATGTGACAAATTAATTTTTATATAACCATTATTTTATAACCATATGCGATGTACATGTATATGTGTGTGGGTATATACATATGTATATGAAATGAATGAAAGAAGAGTGAAAGACTTAACAAGCACATCGGTTTCACAAAAATGTGAAAGAAGGGCTTTATTTCAGTAAACTCAACTCACTAGACAAATAGTACAGATACATAGTTATACTTTACAAATAATTTATCCTTTATTTACATATTTGAAAATCTTCAAATGTGTAAGTCACAATTCACTTGTTTGCATTGCTAACACCTTCTGTTCAGATTTCTGAAATTCTTCCTTATGAAAAGTAATAGGTCATGATTCACCTGGATGGTTTTTGATAGTGTATACTAAAGTCAATACTAAATCTTATTTGGGCCCCATGGATGGATGGCTTTATTTATCCACAAGTACCACTGCAGAGTGGTTTGGATGCTAAATGAGTAGTTCATTTCTACTTGCTAAACTTTCATAAGTCAGGGAATGCCCCATTAACTCCTGGGAACATCATTACTCATTCTTCCTAGAGTCAAAACTGAAATAGTCCATAACTGCTTTATATTTACAGTGTGGTGTTCATTCAATTATGAATGTTACATTGTCTACTGTAATTGTTAGAAAATCTACTCCTATTCCCTTGCTCCACTTTTTTCCCTTTTTATCATTGTTGATCTCTTGAAAAATTTCCACATTAATTGATATAATGGGTATGCTACTAAACCACAAGAATGAGGCAGTCTTCAAAATACTTTATAATTGCCATATATGACATACATAAATTTCTATATATGTAAAAATTTTAAGTAATTTTTGCAATGGAAAAAAGTCTTATAGCATTATTTATAGACAGATACTTAGTAATCATACTTTAAAGTGCAGGTTTTATAGTTTTATATAACTTTTCTGTAACAACTGAATAAAATTAAAGTAGAAATACTTAAAATTCCCAGTTAGAAAGGAATCTAACACTTTAAGTTTACACATCAAACTTCATGTAAAAGATCCATGAAATGTTCTGTATTTTCTGGTATTTTATGAAATCTTATTTGATTTATATTTAATTATAAACCACTAGTATTAAGTTTATAAAAACTGGTATTTAATATTTGTAGTTGAGAAATATAAAGTTAAGGGAAACTCAGTTTACTGTTGATAAGACTTTTTCCTAATAATTTTATATTTGCTACAATAAAGCTATATAGAATACTAAGCATGTTGTTGGGTTTCTATGACATTAATGTAATGTAATAAAAATTATACTTTTATATGTTTTCAAGTGGGTTATGACTTGTAAATAAATTAATATTGTCTTTTTTTTAATGGTTATAAAACAACAGTAAACTTTCACATACAAGGTAAATTTTCACATACAAAGAACTGTAATATATTTAAAGCATAAAATCCATATAGGCTATATACACTGACCTCTGTGCGCAAAATACATGCAAGTACTTTAAAATAAATGTCCTAAGTAATCAATAATGACAAAAATCAAATGAGAAGGGTTACTTAGGAAAAAAATGTCATTGCGTAATTTTGCATTAAAACTAATGGAAAAGATTTGAAAGTTTTTCTCAAGCAAGCACTCGGATTTTCAAATTAATCTATTTGAAATGAAATAAGCAAATGAACTAAATTCTCATATCAAGAAACCAAAAATACTGTAATTAAATTATTCTAAGGAACGCAAGTAGAAAAGATAAAGATAAAAGTGTTCTGAAAAAGCTAATACTCTGATAACCATGCATTATTGGCCAAGAACAACAACAACAAAAGACAGGTAAAAGAAAATGTGTTAGTGATATATAGGCAGATTTAATGAAGATTAAACAGACATAAATATTGCCTTAAAGAATACAAGAATGTGTTAAAGTGTTTGATTGGAAATGACAGGAAATTCAGCGCAAAGTGGCTTAAGTATCTATTGGTACACAATAATTGAAAATACCAGGGTTGAGTTGATTAGAAGAATTTTAGGTTCATAGGATTAGCATATCTTTAGTGCCTGTTTCTTCCTCATTCTTTAAGCTACACACATCTTCCATATATTTCATTTTTAGAGAAGTTCTTTCCTTATAATCTGAAAGTCACAGTAGCAACTTCAGCTTAGTATCATCCCATGTTCAAACCCTATTAGAAGAGTACTTCTGCTGTCCTTGCCATCCAAGAAAAAGCCTCACCATCTCTCACTGGATGTTATTGAGTCAAGTACTTATCATTGAATTAATCACTGGCCCCAGTTTAATGACAAGTTTCATTGCTTGTATTTCAACTATATGGGTTGCTCTGGAAGTGGGTTTGGAAGCAACCTTAAGCCCATTGAGTGAGATTGAAGAAGGGATGATTTAGTCAATGCAAAATTAAGATGGTAAGGTTAGTCAATAATAGGAAAATAAGTGCAAAGTGGTAAAAACAAAAATATGTTGTTTTTAATGTACACATTCTAATGTATTTATTCATTCAAAAATATTGGTTAAGTAGTTACTATATACTAGGTATTTGATAAGGTTCCAGTGATAGCAAAAATCACAAGGCCTAAAAAAAAAAAATCACAAGGCCTATACCACTGCACAGTCCACATTATACTGGGTTGAGTGTTATTTGAATAATTAATAGTTCAGTATAACTTAATGGTAGGAAAACATAAATTACCTAAGTTGTCTTAGCAAGACGTTCCAGTAACTTGCAGAATTAAAAAAAATCCTTTAATAGCAAACATCTCAGTATCATAGTTACTGATCAATGTTAAAAATGATTTGTCAAAACTTAGTTGTTGCAGTTTTGTATGTAGTAACAAATTATTAGAAATATAAAGATAGTCCATTAAGATAAGACTTGAAAATTATTTACATGATGGCTAACTGAATATAATAATAAAAAAATATGTCCTTGAAATTTGCTGAGAGTTGATCTTAAGTGTTCTCACCACAGACAAAAAATAGTAACTATGGGAAATGGTGGATATATTAATTAGTTTGGTGGTGGTAAACATTTCTTGATGTATATTTGGTATAAAAATATGGCATACAAATACAAAGACATTATATTGTACTTCTAAAATATAAAATATAAAATAAAAACTAGTCTTACTTATAAAAAATAAAATCTTTTGGGGCACCTGGGTGGCTCAGTGGGTTAAAGCCTCTACCTTCAGCTCAGGTCATGATCTCAGGGTCCTGAGATCGAGTCCCACATCGGGCTCTCTGCTCAGCGGGGAGCCTGCTTCCCCCTCTCTCTGCCTGCCTCTCTGCCTACTTGTGATCTCTCTCTTTCTCTCTGTGTGTGTCAAATAAATAAATAAAATATTTTAAAAAAATAGGGGCACCTGGGTGGCTCAGTTGGTTAAGCAGCTGCCTTTAGCTCAGGTCATGATTCCAGGGTCCTGGGATCAGGTCCCACATTGGGCTCCCTGCTAAGCAGAGAGCTTCTCTCTCTCCCTCCTGCCACTCTGCTAACTTGTGCTCTCTCTATCTCTCTGTCAAATAAATAAATAAAATCTTTTAAAAAAATATATTAAAAAAATAAATAAAATCTTTTGAAATGAATAAAAAAGAAAATTATTTATGTGATGGAATGTCTCCATAAAAATATGAAAAATATATTACATCCTATGATTCTCCAAGACCTATTAAATAAAATAATAATAATAGGTTATCATAGACTGTACTTGTGGTATATTACCATAATGGCTAAAGAGTTAGGAAATATGTGCGCATATGTGTGCGCAAGTATAACAATATTACTTAAGAATGCAAAGTGACATCATTGGTTGCCTTGGGGTCAGGAACGTAGGTGTATAAAAATCAGATTTAGGAGAATTTTCACTTTTTGCTTTATTAAACTGAATTTTGAATTATGTGGGTGTAAAAGTTCTGTATAATAAAACCTTAAATATTCATTGTTGCCATATAAAAGTCCCACAGTAACTAAATGGAACACTTGGTTTTATTTTAAATATATTCTCATATAATGTGGAAAGAAAGAATGAAGCACATGAAAAACAACTTAGAAAACCAATTTAGACATCCCAATATCAAGTTAACAATTACATTATTATCAACTTGGATTAGGGCCCAACCTAATAACCTCATTTGACTTACTCAGTTTTTAAAGGCTGTTTCTACATTAGTCATACAAGTGATTAAGACTTCAACATATAAATTTTGGAGAGGGAGAGTTCAGCCTATAACAGAAAGAGATAAAGGAAATACAACATCTTTTTAAACAATTATAAATTTCAGAATTATAATAATAATTAGTATATTTTATATACTATACAGAATTATAATAATAATTAGTATATTAAAATAGGCATCCTTATCACGCTGAATATATTCTAGGAATTAAGAGCATTTTAAACTTATCTAGTGCCATTTATTACGTTAAGCTCCCTTAAGATATTAAATGTAAGTGGTCTAAATTTAGCCAGGAATAAGATTGTTGAAAACTGTTATAATTTTAATCCATTCAAAAAGGAACTAAATGTTATTTGCGAAAGACTCCTCTAAAGCATAAAGAGCCAGTAAGGGTAAAAGCAAAAATATGGAAAAATATATCACAAACTGACAGCTACTGTAGTTACATGAAGACAAAAATATTTGGAAAAAATCCTTAGAAATAAGATTAATAAATGATACAAATCCATTTCAAAAGAAGTTATAAAACTTCTGAACATGTATGTAGTGAATAAAATAGACTCAAAATATATAAAATTCATAGAACTACAAGAAAAAAAATGCTTCTCTCTCAATTACTGACCTCTATGGGAGATAAAACAAAACCAATGTTACAAAAGGCTTGAAGAACAGAGTTTCAAAATTTGTTTAATGGACATAAGTAGATGTCTGCATTAAACATTATTCCCATGCACTTAAATATTCACAAAAATCAATGGCATAATAAATCATATACTAATATCAAATATTAGCTATTGCAAAGACCACATTCTCTGACAACATTTTTAGGTGTTTGGTTTTTTTTAATTAACATATAATGTAGTATTGGCTGAGGGTGCACGTCTGTGAATCATCAGGCTTACACATTTCACAGCACTTACCATAGCACATACTCTCTCCAATGTCCATAACCCAGTCACCCTATCCCTACCCCCGCACCCCCCAGCAACCCTCAGTTTGTTTCATGAGTTTAGGGGTCTTTTATGATTTGTTTCCTTCCTGATCCTATCTTGTTTCATTCCTCTCACCCTTCGATGAACCCCCACCATGCCTCTCAAATTCTTCATATCAGAGAGATCATATGATAATTATGTTTCTATGACTTACTTATTTCTCCTAGCATAATACCCTCTAGTTCTATCCACGTGATTACAAATGGCAACATTTCGATTCGATTCTCTTGATGGCTGCATAGTATTCCATTGAGTATATATATGTGTGTGTGTGTGT
>CM053608.1:19367973-19407347 GCA_028646535.1 Procyon lotor
AAGAAAGAAAGAAAGAAAGAAAGAAAGAAAGAAAGAAAGAAAGAAAGAAAGAAAGAAAGAAAGGAAGAAAGAAAGAAAGAAAGAAAGAAAAGAAAGCAAAGAAAGAAAGAAGAAAGCAAAGAAAGAAAGAAAGAAAGAAAGAAAGAAAGAAAGAAAGAAAGAAAGAAAGAAAGAGGGAAAAAAGCAAGCAGAGAAAAAGATCAAGGAACTGGAAAAGTACCACAGGCCATACAAATTCCATTTCAGTGTATCCAAGATATGAGGCAGAAACTCAGTTCCAAGCATTTTGGGGATGAGGCAACTCTCCAAGAACTAGAGACTTGAGATCAGAGCAGGGCTAGCAGTAAATTGATCCAATATTGAACAAATAAATGACCTTGACTTGTAGTATGTCTGGGCTGAAAAGAGAGACAGTCCTTAGGCTCTAAGTCAACACTGAATTTCTAAGGAAAAACAAATAATGATTGGGACAACTGCAAAGAATAAACGCTACAGAGACAAGAGCCTAATCTGTCTGTTATACCCAGAGCCCTATCCAAAGTAAAATAAGTTTTAGGGATCTCTGGTGAACCCATCCTAAATTATTCACTGATTTAGGTTGAAATAATGCAACTCTATTGAGATATTCACAGAGGCTCTGGTCTTGCATAAAATCTTCTTTATCAACGTAGACACTCAGAAGCTCAATACTTGAAAATATATTGGCATGTCACATCTCTAAGGATCACACTACTCATACAAATAGAAATATCCAAGAGAGAAATCTGCATTTTATAAGATAACTAAATTATTAAAAGAAATAGATGAGAACTGAGGCTAGAAATTTCCATTTTAGGTAATAAAATCATATGTGAAAGTTGTGCAGAATCTTTTTTCTCTCAAATGGAATATTCAAGGAAAAGAAAAATAGAAAGAGAGGCCAATATTTTTGCATGCTTTTTATGAGCCCTACAGTTTATTATGCAGTTATCTTGTTTGTTTCTCACAAAAGTCACAGTGAATATTACCACCGTTTTGCATATGAGTATCATGAAGACGATATCAAGTATCTCAACACATAGGTAAAATGGGATACAGCTCAATTTTAAACCACATCTGTATCTCTCTAAAGTTTGGCTTCTTTTAAATATCAGACTTCTTGCCTAATTATAATATTGAATCTCATAGTATCATTTGGCCATTTTTATCATTTAGAGAAAGGGGCATATAATACTGACGCTGAATAATTAGATGCAGAATGTGGTCTAATATGTAGTTAATATGTTTATGCATCTTTAATTCAGTGCTAATAGTTTCCTTACTATTCAATTCTTTGCTTGGTTTCTTATTAGTGGTTTTAAATACACTCTAATTTCCTTTGATTAAATATTAAGCTCTTTTATAGTTAGACTGTAGGCAATTTATTAATAGTTTACACAGCACAGGAAATACATTTTCAATTATATTCTACAGAACACATTCTAGTTTCCTTTTTTCAGTATTGTTTCATCTCTTATGTCATTTGTGTTATGGAGTGGCATTTCCCTTAATTAATATTTTTTAGATAGAGTAAATAATTGGCTTTTTCATGGATTGGCAATGACTGATGAGAAATATTAATGTTAGGTATGTATTTCTGCATCTTCTGACAATCTTTAATTCATTATTTAGCACATATTCATGGACACAAACCTAATGTCACACTTTTTTGTGAATAATAAAAATGACCAAACTCCTGGCTATGAGTCAAGGGGTTTTGTTTTATTTTAACTGAAAGAGTCATTGTTCTTTCAAATATATTTTGGGGCAACTGCATCAAAAAACCTAAAGGGCATCTTGAAAATGCACATTCCTAGCTCCTTCTTCAGTCTTACTGAAGTAGTGTACCTCAGAGTAGGGTATACATATGAATTTTTAACAGGGTATAGAGGAATTCTTATGTATACAAAATTTTGGAGTAAACAATCAGATGAAAACACCTTTCTGAAGGTAGAAACTCTGTTGCAGGCTGTGAAGAAGAAAGCTTCTCTGAGGTAAGAGGCCGTGATGGAGAAGCCCACAGAGCAAAAGACTGCACGTGGACCCTAGGGCTGAAGCAGCCTCCATCTGAGAATGTGAAAGCTTCTGTTCTCCTGTCACAAGGAAATGAATTCTGCCAACAAACTAATGGAGCTCGGAAGTGGGTCTCTCCTCAGTCAAACCTCTGAGGAAGGCACAGCTCTAACTGACTCGTGGATTGCAGCTTGCTGAGATCCTAAAGCAGAGAATCCAGGTAGGCTGTGCTCACCTTCTGAACTACCAAAACTGTAAGATAATAAATGTGTATTGTTTGAAGCCATTAAATGCATGGCCAATTGTTAGGCCATGATAGAAAACAGAAACACATAGAGCTAGCGGTCTATGTTACTGCATTTAATGTAACACTCCTATAAGGTAGATACATTCACACATCCACTTTACTATTGCAGAAACAAGAATTAGGAAACTAAATATCATATTCATGGTCACAAGCCAGTAAGTAGCAGCAGTGATATTTGATTCACATTCAGAATCAAAATCAGAATCAGAATTCAGAATTTGTCCCCCATAAGATTTAGGAGACAAATTGACGAAAAGATCAGTTTCATCTTAGACAATGATGGGTAAAGATTTCCCATAATCATCCCTTTAATACACTCCCTAACTATTTATGTTTACATCCACAGGACAAAAAGGTTACGGGCTTAGCAAGTTTACATTAGCACAAATGCAGATGGTAACAGTTAGAAATTAGCATCTGTCATCAGCCTGCTGAGTAGTCAAGAACCACAAGTGGCCCTTGTAATCTGTGACGAGTCAAGGCTGTATAGAAGTAATGCAAGGCTCATTCAAGACGCAGCATATCCATTGTACAATAAGACATAAGACAGTAGTGGTTTCTGGGAAGTAGTTTTCTAAGCCAGGTGGTTGTTTTCTTAGTTCCAGGAAGATGAATTTGGGTAGAGCAGAAACTCCAAAGACAGACTGAGGTCACCGAGGTAGAATCTTCTGGCCCCTAACACCCTACCAAGCAACAGGTATTAACGAGTGCTGGACTAGAAACCATATAGGCTAAGTGCTCATTTTGGCAATTCCTAGAAGAGACTAGGGATATATAGGTTACAGACTTGTAGGGTCCCAGTGCTCAGGAATTACACCCTCCCTCCCCTCCACATATACACCAGGCAAACTAGGTGCTCTACAGTAGATGTAACAAACTCAGATCTTTGGGCCAAATCTGACTTATCTACCACCGGTTTTTGTATAACTTGTGAGCTAGGAATGTTTTTTATATATTTAAACCATTTTTACTTTCATTTTTAAACCATTTTTAAAAATAAAAAGGATAATTATTTCATGTCACATGATAATTAATATGAAATTAAAATTTCAGTGCCAACAAAGTTTTATTGAAACACAACCACACTTATTTGTTTCCCAATTGTTTATTATGCTTTTCTACTTCAATCACAGTGTTGACGAGTTGGAGACACCAAATGTCTCCAAACCTGGAAATATTTACTATCTGACTTTTTCTAGAAAGATTGTTACTACTTTTCTAAATATTCCCTTGCTTTATCAGGACTTTATAATATTTCTAAATTCAATCTTCATTGATTTAGAAACTGGAGAAGTTTAGTTTAGACCAAAAGCCTTTTTAACTTCTTGTTCTGAGAGATTAAGGTAGAGAGATAAACCCACTAACAATGACTTATAATCAAACAACATAAGCAATTTAAAATATTTAGGAAACTCTCCCCGTAAAACACACACACACGCACACACACACACACTAGGTATAACCACATAAAACACACTAATTTTGAGTTAACTCAGAATAACAGAAGTCTGTGAATATAAATTTTTGGCGAGTTTATGTGACCAGTAAATTAATATTACTCTTTCACACTTTTTATGGAGAATGCCGTAAAATTGAGGAAATTATTCTTGATACATATTTTTAGACTCATCTAATACACTGACTCTTCTCTCCATCCCTCATAGGTGGTGAATCTAAATTTCCCAACTCTGGAAGGAGAAGTAGAATTATACAATGTTTAAACACCTATACATTTTCATTATCAGTAGAGTTCAGAAAAAATAATGCCCAAATATTCCTAATGATGATTTTTACTCACTAATGAGAGATTGCTTATGAAAATCATAATTATACATGTGTATAGGTTTTACTATCAGTATACCAAAAGGAACAAAAATTAGGATCTTCAAAGGACATCATGTATTCATTATATATAAAAATAATTCTTTGTGTATTAATATAGTTCTTCAAGTGCTTATAACTTTCTAAAGTGACATTTTTATATTTTTTAAAATTATTGATTTTCCTTCAATTAAAACAAAAATCTATTGTTTGCAAGTTTCTAAGTCATGAAATTATTTTTTAAGATATTTTGTCAATACCCCAAATACCAACTTTTAAAATTTTAAATAGCTCTCTAGTTCCAAAAAATTGATGCTAAAGTCTAAAATACAAACCTTAAAAATTATTATTCTTATTGAGAGGAAACACTGACATGCACTTGCAGTGAGAAATTGTTGGAAGTCACTGCATATTTTAAAAGATTTTTGATGAAAAATATAAAGGTTGAGCTTCTCTACTGACATCCCAGGTAAAGTAAGTATCATGTGACCCCACAAAAAGTAAAACTTGCTTTGTATCTCACACATATCCCCCAGGGATACGTGGTTACTGAAAGACACAGTGTAGTCACTTAAGAGGGAATAACAAATCCTGAAGAATTAGTGTGTTGCAGATGAGCTTCCGAGAATTTATAAAGATAATTCTATGATAAATAGTAATGATTTTAGATGTGGTGTTTGCTGAAGACAGGAAGAATACAATAGAGAGAAAATGCAGGAAGATTCCAGTATCATCAAAGTTCTGTGAATGCATGGTTTGGACTGCCAACTATCTCTTTTATTTAAGGGCAACGCCAGATTTTGGATATTTAAACCTATCGCGCATTCATATGGCTCTAGGGAAGTAATTGAAACTCGCCTCATTTTTTTTGTATGCCTCCACGTTATCTTGGAGATGTTCTCCTGGAAAAGGTATGTCTTACTGGAAGAGAGCAATTCACACTAAATCCTCACAAACCAGCAGAAGAGGATCAGTCAGTTCTGGAGCTATGACAGTTATTTTGCTAGGAAAACAAATACTCAACCTTCTGGAATTTACCTTGTAGTCAGCAACAAACCCATTGGGGCTTAAGTTCCTGAAATCTCTTTTGCTATGTAGTAATAGCTACTCAGAATTTGGGGACAAGTGCCTGGTGCCTTAAATCCAGAAAGTGTAAGAGTTCTCAAGTAGGCATAATCTCTTCTTCCCACCTCAGGGTTTGATTGAAGCTATTTGCCAATTACCTTTGTGCATATACTAACCTTGGCAAAGTGAAGGGAAGCATTGCTCACATCTTTTTGTTTAATGTTATAGTTACTGTTTTAAGCTTCAGTTCACTTAATCAGACCCATTTCTTCATTTACTCAAGTGGATATTATAATCCCAATGCCAGGCTATATTTTGCAAATATATACTTAGCACTATGAGCCAAATGCTTCTAAACCATTTTTTAGATAGATTGATAATTTTATTTGGTGACCTAACTCCATTCTGAAAGTTTGCAATGCAGAAGTGTAGGGACTTTGGATTCAATACTATTTTCCAGGAAAAGTAGGAAAATCTGCTTTGCATTTAGGACTATGATGTAATGTCTCACATTTGCAGATTATTTAAAATGAAAAACAGGTTTTCACCACTTGGAAGCTTATATTTTCATTCGTGTTCATGACAGGTACAGTATATTTGAGGCAAATATGTGTATAAATATATATATATATATATATATATATAGACACACACAAATACCCACATGCTCAGTATATGTACATATATATGTATACATGTATATATATGTATGTGTGTATATGTGTATATATATGTGTGTATATATGTGTATACACACATACACATATCGCTTTCAACTGGTGGGCCTGATCAGAACAGGTGACATTAAATAATTAACAAATTCTCTTTCCAAACCATACTCCATGCTTTAATTAATATTGTTCCTTAAAATAAGAAGTTGTTTACCAATGCTGTCTCTGCAAGCTGATTGCCACACACACACACACACACACACACACACACACACACACACCCAAAAGCCTCTGAGATGTGACTATGCCCAAGGGATTGCTTTCACTTCTTTGTTTATAATAACTACAAACAAAGAGCTGCAAAAGCTCATCTCTCCATGAGACATCCTGAGGATCTGCCAGTTTAGTCACCAATAATAATGAGACTGGCACCAGCAATCAGCTCCGTGCTAATCTAATGAGGGCCTGTTTCATTCGCCCATTGATATTACAGCAGCTGCTAAGCACCCGATGTTTAGGACACACAAACAAGAGGTGTGTCTCCAACCAGTTGAAAGATAATTACCCCCCAATATGGCCTTGATAGCACACAGAAGCAGCAGCATGTATTTTTCTGTGAGATTTCTAGAGATAGAATATCTTGTCAAGATTACAAAATTAATGAGGTCATCTGCCTGTGCTATGCTTGGAAAAGGTTCAATTAGCTGTTACTGTTGCCGGTGGGATTTTGTTGTTGTTTTGCTGAGTGCACCCCCCCACCACCACCCAGTCATCCATGCAGATAAGAACATACATGTGATTTACGGACTTGTGTGTATAAGGACCATGTGATGTCACTTCCTTCACTTAGTTCCTGGGGTGAATGCAATTATGAACAGATGGGCAAATGACATGATTCCACAGCTAATGAACTTCCCTACTGAGGAAGAGGACAGTGCATTACCCTTTTGTACTTCAGAATCTTAATTATCACTTTTTTTTCCAGTGTGATTATTACACATGCAAACATCTTTGAATTTAAGTCATGTTGATGGAGCATTATGGACATCATTAACTGCCTCTGTTCTGGCTGGGAAGCAACACATGCTTCCGAATGCTGTAGAATAAGATATCTAACACAGGCAGAACTGTCACACTGGATTCTAAATTAAACATCATCAAGGGAGGGGAGATCTTAGCAAACATGTCATTTGTTTGTTAAGGAACAAATGCCAGAAAGCCCTTTCCTTTTTCCTTTTTCTTTTCTTTTCTTTTTTTTTTTAATATACAACAGAAGAAAGGGAGAAATACCTAATAAAAAAGGGTCTGTTCAAGATGTTCAAGGTAAGGAAATTTTGTGCAGCTTGAATTCATATGTGAGATTCAAACTGATCCTTTCATTTAAGCATACCTATATAATCCAGAACTGTTATCACTAGTGATCATTCATAATGCACTGAACATTCCCTTCATCAAGTTTATTTATTCATCAAATAAACTCTTTTCCTGTCAAGAGATCATAATTACTCTGTCAGTATGTCTAGAAACTCTGGTCGTTTCCACAGCCATCTGAGAAGGGTGTTACAAAGCCTGGGTCACTTCCTTACCCTAAAACTATAGACATTCATGAACATTCTTCATATACCTAAGCAGACTATGGGCCCCTTTTAGATAATCTAGACATGAAATCAATTTGGGAACTAGCCTAGAAATAAATTTGGGAACTGGCCTGGATTTCCCATATTCAAATCAAGTCACCATCAGACCAAAAGCTTTGAGTATCTGAAGCAACAGGATGAAATTCTGTGGCCTTGCATCTTAATGCCATGCTAAGCCTAATATTCCCCAGAATTAGGGTTGTCATTTATCAAATATAAATATAGGAAATTCAGATAAACAAGTAACTTTTAGTATAGAAAATGTCTTGGTAGTAAAGTGAAATAGATTACCTCTGCAAGTTTTAAGGTTTTAGTCTAAAATAGTATTTATTATTAACTTAAATCTGTCCAAAATATTTTATCCCATTTGGCCATTAAGGTCACAAGAAAAAAATAACCTAAGATGGTTACTTCATTTTAAATTTTGGTATATTTTTTGACTTTCCCAGTTATGTACACTGGATAATAAGCCACTGTATTATTTTTCCATTGTTATTATAACAAGGTAATACATAAATTTGGTGGCTTAAGACAACACATGTGTATTACCTTATGACTCTAGATATCAGAAGTTGAAATGGTGTTTCACTTGTCTAAAATAAAGGTATCTGAAGTGCTGGGTTCTTTCTGGAAGCTCCAGGGAAAAGTGTTTTCTTATCTTTTTAACTCCTAGAGGCCATCTGGATTCCTTGACTTCTGGCTCCTTCCCTTATCTTCAAAACCAGCTTTGTGGCATCTTCAGTGCTCTCTGACTCCTGCCTCCTTCTTATAAGGACCCTTGAGATTATATTGGACCTTCCTGGACAACCCAGAATAATCTTGTTTCAAAACTCTTAATTTATCACATTTGCAAAGTCCTTTTGCCACAGAAATAACATATTAACAAGTTTTGGAAATCAGGATATAGTAATTTTGGTAGGCTATTTTTCTACCTAACAGGCTTTACTCACAAATTTATCAATCCACCAATTATTCATTTAGTTTGTAGTTACCAAACACCAAGTTTTTTCTCAGAAAATAGATTTGATTTTGGAGAAACACAGATAATATACTGAAGCTGTGCCCTAAAGAATCTTAGTGGAAGACACTGACAAAAAAAGCTGACAAATTATAGATAATAGGGCTAGTATCATGTGACCACACTTGAACGAACCTAACAGCCTGAGAAATGGAGTGTTGAAAGAAATTTTATCAGAGCAGGGAATATCTGAGGTTATAAAGAGTACCTAAGAGTGGGTTTGGGGGGAACGGTATGGCAGGTGATTTTCTAAAAGAGAGAAGAAAGTGTAAAGACAAGAAGATGTGGTTTCTAAAGAGAATAGTAAATGATTTTAGATACTGATATGGATGCTGGTGAGGGGTGAGTGGTGAGCAAAGAAGCTGAAGATGAAACTGAAGCCTAGGTCATGGAGAACATTACATGACTTCCTAAGGAGAATGTACTGCAGGCATTAAGACATTTTAAACTAGATAATTATGTGATCAAATATGCATTTAGGGAAATTATTATTGGTGTATTTATGAATGTTGTATAAGAATGATTCAGTTTGTTCTAGGATACTTAGTGATGTAAACATTTGTGTAAATCACATGAGTTCATCATTATTTTCAGTAGGGTAATGAGTATGGAGAGAAGGTGGCTTTCAGTGAGGCAGATAAAATTGTATTTTAGGAGCAATTGATGTGAAGTTAAACAGCTTGACTAAGTGTTTTCCATATTGTTTGCCTAAGTAAAAAGAGTGGCCATTCACTGAAATATAAAATACAGGACCAGATATGGTGTAAGGATAACAGATTTTGTTTTTGGTATGTTAACCTTAGGGGGCCAACAGAATTATAGGTCACACTGTTGAATGTATGGTGTCTAAAGCTCTTTGTAAACCTGATTCAGAATTAGAGATACAGATGTGAAATTCCTCGAATTACATGATAGATGCCATGACAATAGAGCTATAAATGAAATAGCTTATTATCTCAGTGTTTTGTGATATGTTTGCTTCTTCCAATTTTAGCCTTGTGTTTCATTTATCAAGTGGCTCAATGCACACAGATTTAACTGAATTGCTTCCTCTCTTCCTCCATCATTTCAGGATATGGTCAATTATTCCTTCATTTCTAGAAGTCATAGGTAAATCTTCTACTTGGAGGAACATGAAAAATACGATGCTCTTGCTATTTTAAAAATAATCATTTTAATTGAAAGCACTTAGGTCTCATGTCCACACGAAGCTTCAAAATTTTGTAACTGTCCTTTGATCCAAGAATTCTCTAAAGCTAAAAATAAGCTAATATTATAGTCTCCTCTTCAGAATGAAAAGAATCATTATCATCATATACTACTTTTAGTATTATAGGGAGCTAATGCTTTCTTAGAAGCTAAAAACTTCCTACTGACTAAACAAACAATATGAAGCCAGAATGGGAGGTCCTCTTCATGAAATTTGTGGATTTGCTACAGTCCTACTAGAACTTCTGATGTCTTGTCATTATATAGATTAGCTGCCTAATGAGTGGATGGGAGTCATTAACCCTGATAAGCTGAAGAAAAAAAAGCACTTTAGTAGTCTACCCTAATCAATCCTGAGTCTCATTTTCTTCCCTGTTTAGCTAGTTTAATCAACAGAATCATTATTGAATAGGCTCCTCTTTATTTCTCAATATACTAAAGCATATGTCTCTTTTACTGCGTTATCTGAAGTCGAAAGAGTAGTCTTCTGCCTGACAAAACACCTGGTTCAAGCAAGATATGTGTACATGTAGTACAAATATGCAACAGTGCATATTTATATATAATGTTAGTTCATGAAAAGATTTTACATCAGTGCTTGGTACACAGTAACATGAAAACTATATTAGGTATTACTATAATCATTATTATACATATTTTAATTTTTTTAATTGCTTTGATTCTTTCTCTGTTTAGGACATCGGCATTTTGAGATTTTAAGATATCCCTGTCCATATTCATATCCAGAAAATTGGCATTTATACAATAATAGCAGGTAAATACATTTTGGAAAAAGATAAAAATACCCAGGAAACGACTGAGATAAAAATAGATCTACAAATGTAAAGCTAATATCATTTCGTTCAAGTTAATGTTTTATCATTTAGTTCCTTGTGTCTGGCATCTAATTTTTTCATTTTTCTAACTTCAAGTTTTTATTTAAGTTCCAGTTATTTAACATACATGGTGAATTAGTTTCAATCATAAAATTTTTGATTCATCACTTACATAGAATATTTACATTTAAACCATCCCTCCTCCCATCTTCACTCCAGCAACCCACAGTTTGTTCTCTACAGTTAAGAATCTGTTTTATGGGGGTACCTGGGTGGCTCAGTGGGTTAATCCTCTGCCTTCAGCTCAGGTCATGATCTCAGGGTCCTGGGGTCGAGCCCCACTTGGGCTCTCTGCTCAGCAGGGAGCCTGCTTCCCTCTCTCTCTCTCTGCCTGCCTCTCTGCCTACTTGTGATCTCTCTCTCTGTCAAATAAATAAATAAAAGATCTTTAAAAAAAAAAAAAAGTCCTGGGGCGCCTGGGTGGCCCAGTTGTTAAGTGTCTGCCTTCGGCTCAGGTCATGATCCCAGAGTCCTGGGATCGAGCCCTGCATCTGACTCCTTGCTCGGCAGGGAGCCTGCTTCTCCTGCTACCATTCCCTCTGCTTGTGTTCCCTCTCTCGCTGTGTTTCTCTCTGTCAAATAAATAAAATCTTTAAAAAAAAAAGTCCTTACCTTAAAAAAAAAAAAAAATCTGTTTTATGGTTTGTCTCTTTTTTTTTTTCCCCATAAGTTCATCTGTTTTGTTTCTTAAGTGCCACATGTGAGTAAAATCATATGGTATTTATCTTTCTCTGACTGAATTAATTCACTTAGTAAAATATCTCTAGATCCATACATGTCATTGCAAATGGCAACATTTCAAACATTTTTATGGCTAAATAACATTCCATTTTATATATATACACATATTAATTTATTAATTATTCATTAATTATTATATTAATTAATTATATTATTAATTAATATTATAATTAATTATATCATATTTATTGTATAAATTAATATTATGCTTTTAATTAATATTATAATAAATTATAATATGATTAATTAATATAATTAATATATATTAAATGTATATTAATATATATTCACATAATCACATCTTATTTATCCATTCATTCAATCAATGGACATTTGGGCTCTTTCCATAATTTGGGTCTTGTAGGTAATGATGATATAAAAATTGAGGTGCATGTATCCCTTTGGATCAGTATTTTGGTATCCTTTGGTTAAATATCTAGTAGTGTAATTGCCAGATTGTAGAGTAGTTTTATTTTTACCTTTTTGAGGAAACTCCATACTATTTTTCAGAATGGCTGTACCAGTTTGCATTCTCACCAACAGTGTAAGAGGGTTCCCCTTTTTCCACATCTTTGCCAATACCTGTTGTTTCCTGTGTTGTTTATTTTAGCCATTCTGACAGGCATGAAGTGGTATCTCATTGTAGTTTTGATTTGCATTTACCTAATGATGAATGGTGAGCACCTTTTCATGTATCAGACATCTGTACGTCTTCTTTGGAAAAATGTCTATTCATGTCTTCTGACCATTTCTTAACTGGATTATTTAGTTTTGGGGGTCGGTATCTAATTTTTTATGTATTTTATGTAATTATTTTCTGGCTTTTAATATGTTTCTATAAACATGAAACAGACCTCCAAAATCAGGCACTATACCCATATTGTGCATATAAAATTTTCTCCTGATTTCTAAATATTTGTAATAAAACATTCAGATGCAAGTATAGGTTCCTACAAATTTACTCCTTTTAAGTATTATAGTTTGAAATGATTAGCAGTGTTTTTTTCTAAGGCAGACACAATATTTTATTAAGTTTAGTATTACTGGCACCTATTACAATAAATGGTTATAGAATATAAGCTCTATAAGCATTTGTGGAAATAAAAAAATGAATGATATAAAATAAAATGGGTCTTCAATATTCATCAGTAAGTCTTTACTGTGCAACATTTGTGCATGCCTTTAACATCTTGCTACGAATCATGAGGGATTCAGATTAATTACATTTAAGATGACAAGTCTTTTCCCCTAAGGATATGGAGACCAACCAAATAAAAAAATCAGTCAGTCCTTCATTCCTACAACAAATATTTACTGATCAATTTTTGTATGTTCAGAGCTTTTCTTGTTCTAGTTTCTGCAAATACAGGACATGGTGTCTACCCTCAGAAAAACTAGACTATGGAGGGGAGACAGAAAATATACAAAATGAGGGCAGAACGTGGGGAGGAATTTATTTTATATAACATGGTTAGGAATGATAATTTTATTTATTATTGGTGATTTTATATATGAACTGAGACTTGTAACTACCACACTGTAGTAACTGTAGGTACAAATAAATATATCTCAGGAAAGTATTTTCAAGAAGAAAGAATATCACACGCAAATCTTCAGGTAGAGGTATGCTTGGTATTGTCAATAGACTAGAAAGAAGGATGATATTATGTCTGGAGCACAGTGAGTGAAATGGAAAATAAATAATTTCAGAAAGATAGTCAGAAACCAAAACCTTCAGGATTTTATAGGCCATTCAAAAATACTATGGTATTTTGGCTAGAGTAAGATGGGAAATCATTGAATAGGGCTTTGAATAATAAAGCTTTGAATAGAGGAGATATGTAACACAACAAAGATTTTAAAGTAGCTTTGCTAGGAATTGAATACAGAATAAGTTTCAGAGACATTGAATTTCCTACCTGGTTCATATTAAAGCATTAAGTATGTGCTATACTACTAAGGTTTATTATTATCCTTTTAGGGGACAGCAATTAGTTATAATAAATATTAAAATATTTCAATCCTTTCCAAATATCATAATTGGAGAGACAGTGGCCAAATACTTTTTTATTAAAATAATTTTAAATTAGGCAATTCTTGACTTGAAAAGTTTCCAAAATCAGTTGATAACTGTCATTTAATTCATATTTCAGTATATATGAGACACAATTATATGCACATATGTGCATATATACATATCTATAGATACATATATATGTGTATATCTATATCTGTATCTATACAGATACATATTAAATGCTTTGTGTGTGTATATAATTTAATAAAATATATATTAAACAAATTTTTAAAATATGTTTAAAATAATGTTAATGTTTTCAATAACGCAGATATAAATTCTGGGTAAATTTGGTTTTTGTTTTTTTTTTTTTTTAAACAGGTAACTTTGCTCATGAGGGCTACTTAAGTGGAAATATTCCAACATTTTCTCTAAAAAATAAGAGCAATAGGAAGAACTGGTAAATCCACATGCTTCTCATGCCTTCAGCCTAACTGGGAAATAGTGAGCACTACAAATTTAAATTACCTATTAATAATAAAATAAACACCAATTTTAATAAAACTATTTATTAAGATCTAGCTCAAGCCTTTTCTAAAAAACCAAGAGACAGTCTTAAACAAAGCCCTACAAGCAAATGGAGAATTAGAAGATATAATGTGGAAATACAGTTACTAGGAGAAAGTCTACTCTACCTATGTAAATACCAAGAGCTATATTCAATCTAAACACATAGAACAGAAAAAGAACTTCAAAAAATACAGGATTACCTGAGACAGCCTTCAAAAAGCAGTGCTTCTTGGAAAAATATTTTTAAAAAGGAAGAAGCTCCTTGGAAATTAAGCAGTAAAAAAAAAAATAAATAAACATTTAAAAGAATAGGAAATTAGATCCTACAGAAAAAAAATATTAAAAACCAAAATTCAAAGAACTAGGTAACTAAAGAAAAACAGATTCAAATTATGGCTTAAAAGGGGAATTGAAAAAAGTAGAAAAACAATCTCATGAATGAAAATGAGATAAAGAAAGAAAGTAAAATATTCTCAGAGAAAAATCATTTAAAAGGAAAGCAAGCAAAAAAAAAGTCAGTACATGTACAATAGAATTCCACGAAGAAGGAGATCTAAACAATGGAACAGAATAAATATTTAATGCCATAGTTTAAAAAAAATCCAGAAGTAAAAAAAGACCTGAATTTACATATATAAAAAGCTCACCAGGCATTTGAGACAATTGCCCCTGAATAGACAACTCTAAGGCATAACATAGTAAATTACTAGAATTTAAAGATTAGAAAAAAATCCTCAGAGGCTCCATGGAAAAAGATCAAATAACTTATGAAGTATTATACTAGCATCAGATTTCTAAAAAGCATCATAAATGATCAAAGTGACAATGAGGAGTTTTCAGGAAACTCAAAGTTTAACTTACTCAATAAATATGATTTTGATTTTGTCTCAGAGAGAATTAGCCACTCCATGCTCTACACAATAAACACATCTAAGAGTGAGTTGAGCAAGGTGGAAATAATACAAAACAAGGGTTTAAATTCTAATAATGAAATAAAGCTCAACCCCAAAAGCATTAAAAGCCACTGTTTAATACAAAGTTTCACATCACCATGGTGATACAAGTTTTAAATATTTACATATAAAACGGCAAAGAAATCACTTTTATAAAGCCGAACTATAAAAATGGGAAGGGAATATAGGCATTCATATTCCATATTTATTCATGCAATAAATATAGAAGACTTTAATATAATTCTCTCAATATAACACTTATCAAGTGGAAAAAAGATAAAAATCTAAATAAATATGATTCATGGCTGATTTTATGGCCCTATTTCACAGCCTGATTAGGGAAAACACCTTTGTATCTAGCTCTAGCATGCATGGAACATCAAGAAAATTGGTCAGGTTACAAAGAAAGCATCAATAAGTTTAATAAAGTGGAAATATTGCAAAGAAAATTACCGTGATCAGAAAAAATACTATACCACTAATGACAAAGTCATAAAGAAAATTCTACATGGAAATTTAAATAATAAAACCATCACATATCAGGATACATTGGATAAATAAAAGCCATTATCAAAGGGAAATCTAGATATTAAATTTCTTTTATCATAAAAAATAATCAAAATAAATTCACAACTCAAAATTCTAGAAAATTTTCTAGAATTTCTAGAAAACTCTAAAGTAAACACAAAGAGCACAAAATAGCAAATAATAAAAATATAGCAGAATGGCAGAAATTGATGGGTAGAGCACAGAAAAATAGTAAACTAATAAATCAAAATCTCATATTTAAAAACATCAAAATCAAAACTGAGCAAACTCAAGAAAATGTGAGTAAAGCATAGAATAAGACATGATTAAGGAGACCTAATGATAGAAAAATAACACATTTTTAAAAATTATAACAAAAAAATAAAAATAACAATTATCAGAATTCAATGCATGTATGTTTTATAAAGGAAATGACAATTTTCTTAGTAAAGCAGCTTACAGCAATCCAGTAAACATTTTTTTAAAAAATCTTTATGAGACTAATTTTCCTAGAAGAAATAGAGAAAGTTATTAAGGAAATGGTCTAAAGACAGAATTACCACATCTGGATGCTTTCCAGAGGTATTTTATCAAACATTTGTGTAATCTAAATGTTTAAATCTAAATCTAAATGTATATTGTTCTAGAGCATAAGCATTTCAAATTATCTTTATGAGTATTTTATTATATCTAAACCTGATAAATACAGCAAAAAAGGAAACAGGTAGAAATATAAAGCATTGACATCATAGAAATATATTTTCCTTAAAACTGAGTGGTTGAGTAAACTACAAAAGAGCCAGTATATATTTTTTTCTTTGTGAACATAGGCAAGTTGATAATGAATGTTCTTTTGAAATAAAAACATATTAAAAAAATTAAAAATAAAAACATATTAGAATAACTTTAAAAAGAAAAGCTAAGAGAAGCACCAGCTCTACCGTATGTTAAAAATACTATAAAGCCTTCATAACTATATTTGTATGGTAATGATATGGAAAGAGACAGCCAGTGGGATAAAATAGAAATATAATAAATAGAACCAAATATATATGAAGTTCTAGTATATGAAAAAAAAAGCATCCCATATCACTTGGGAAAAGAAACTTTTTAATAAATGCTGGAGAAACTGAGCAGCTATTGGATAAAAAATGATTTTAGATCCATACCTCAAATTATAAGCGTGAATAAAATCTAAATGATTAAAAAATCTATTTGTTAAAAAAAAAAAAACAGAAAATCTAAATGGTTCAAAAATCTATTTAAAAAAAAGAAAGAAAAGAAGCTGTATAAATACTACAGTAATGGGATATCAGGTAAATTTTTCCAAATTTGACTCAAAATCTATATGCAATGAAGAAAAGATTGGTACATTTGAGTACATTTTAAAAACTGTTTCATGACCAAAAAAAGCCCAACACAAAACAACAACAACAGCAACAACAAAGCACATAAGCAAATTTTAAAGACAAAAGGACAAATGACAATCAGAGAAAAATATTTCAGATAAAATTCTACAACTTGTAGAAATTGAGGATGAAGGGTTCAAATGCTCAATAGAAAAAATAACAGAGAATTCATAAGAAAAAAAAAAGGTACTAAATGTGTGTAAAATACAAGAAGATATTTTCAAATTTAATCATGTAAGAGAAATGAAAATTAAAACTACTGTGGATACTATCAACTTGGTAATTATTTTTCCCCAAATATGTATATTTTATTTTTTCAGTGATCAACTTGGTAATTGATGAAAAACAATGATAATTCTTTGAGTAAACCTTTTCAGACAGTTTTATTTTTGGAACCATGTTAATGTTTGACATCTTCAAAAAATAATAATATATAAATCTGAAGCAAAAAAATGTCTAAAATGTAATGTAAACAAACCAACCAAACTGCTTTTCAAATAAATAAATCTGTTAAATAAATATTTGTGTTAGAAGGAGTATTCAAGGAGTGATGGGGCATGACCAAAAGACATGGGGGCTGCATGAAGGACCTTCCACTGTTCATAGCTTGGACAATCTGAACATTAAAATACATAAAGAAATAATAGATCGTATCTCACTAAATAAAAATGGAATCTATGGGTCTTTAGTGAGGTAAATTCCTAATTAAGTATGCATGTGTATAGAGCAGGAAGAAAAATTCTTCTGTATGGTAGAATGCCAACTAGTAAATTCAAAAGGAATGATGAAATTTGCAAATCACCATCTGACAATCATCATAGTAATAATTGATTCAGGTAAGCTAGATAATCAAGAAGGGCTAACTATTGATTGTGAAAATTTAATAGGAGAAGGGATATTTGCTTATCCTCAAAGTATCCACCCATAAAATATTTGCTAATTACAAAGGGAAAATATTAATTTTACTATGGAGAAATAAATCTAGCCAAATTCATCTTAACCAATTGATCTGTTATTACCTGTAACCAAACAATGTCAGATCACTTACAGGACCTCTATTTAATCAAAAGGAAACTACAGTTAAATACAAATTGGGGGAAATTCCACAAAATAACTGGCCTGTAATCTTCAAGCTTATGGAGGTTATAATAGATAAAGAATGATGAAGGAACAGTGATATGCTGTAAGAAGATAAATAGACTAAGGTGAAATGTAGTATGTGATTTTAAATTGAATTGTGAACAATTTTTTTTTGTAAAGCACATTATTGAGACAATTGACATTTAGTTCTGTAAGGTAGATAATAAAATCACATCAATTATAAAATGACAAGGTTGTACAATTATACAAATATAGTAATTACACACAAACAATTTTTTGCTGGTAGGGAATGTACACAGGCATCACGTCCACAACTTATTCTCATGTGGTTTAGAAAAATACAAAATGTATTCATGCAGACAGAAAATTATAAACCAAAATATGGTAAATGTTAACCATTGAGGAATCTGGGTTTAAGGTATATACTAGCTGTATACACAACTTTTAAAACTTTCCTCTAAATCTGAAATACTTTTCAAAGCAAAAAGTTTCAAAGAGTGAAAATATTTTCTTATAAAATACATATTTATGCTTGCCAGCCAACTTTAAAGATAGACACCATAGTTTAAAGTTCATTGGACGAATTGCTCTGGAGTTATAGTTCTGTCATTTATTACTTGTAGTATCTCGTGCCAGTTATTTTACTGACTTCGTCTCTGTTTCCCTGTCTTTAAAATAGAAGTGTTCTTCTATCATGAAGATTATATGATCGATAGAAGGCTATCATGAAGATTCCATGAATTGGTATATATATAAAGCACTCAGAGACTGGCGCATAATGAATGCTATATAAATGCTTGTTAAATAAAATTTATTTATTTTTGCCATCTGTACTGAATCAAAGCACAAAATTTTTCCTTATACTTAATATCTATGATCAATGAGTACAATATAAGAACCATGGTGTATCTTGTTGAGAAATGAGTTCCTGTTGAAGACCGGGCACACTGCATTAATTTTAAAAGCAGGAACAAAAGTAATGAGAACTAAGACAAATTAAGTAATAGCAACTCAGTGCCAGACCATCTGGTCCAATCAAGACCCAACATTAGTGTAATTCAAATTAAAAATCAGCATCTCTTGGTTTTCTGATTAAAAAAAAAAGAATATGTACCAATCTAAATTTAGACCATAATTTTGACACAGAAGGTAAAGAGCATAGCTATGAGAAAGACAGATTAAAGCAGACAGATGAAAATTTGTTAGGGGTAACAGATGAACATAAAACCACCATTCATATTGAAAATGTCATACAGAAACTGAAAAAAAGAAGTTCTGGGGGATAAGCATGAAATCTTTGTATTGTGTTGTTTGCTATGTATGTTTTGAGGTGGAATGCATAGTTTAGTCTGGATGTAATTTGTTTATGGATGTTTAGAAAGTCTGTATAGCTCGATGGACTTGGAAGCAATGTTTGTCTATATATGTGTATTTATGTGTTGGTATTACTTTTGTTTAGGTTTTATACGGAATCAACAAAATAGACATATAGAGGCTAGACATTAAAAGGAGGAAAAGGAAACATTAGCTACAGTGGGGGAAAGTTTAAGCAAAGATGAAAGGAATGCTTTTGAAACTCCATCACTTGAAAGGAAACGAAGAAATAGAAAAGGTATGGAGTGGTTAGAAGGATTCTGGGGAAAGCGCCCAAAGAGTATGCTGGAATCTGATCTCAGAGAACCAGTGGACTAGGGCAAGAGGCAGACATGTAAATGGCAGCACATCTGTATTCAATCATTGCTTTTTTTCTTTTTTTTCATGAATGCTCTGTTTCTCCTTTCTTTCTCTGAAATCACCCTTTCAAGAGCCCTGAGGCTGTTGGAACATGTGTGCTTCCTCCTAACAAACTCCTCTTGGCATCAAGAGACCTGTCTCTGTTAATTTAACACAAAGCTTAAAGTATACATAGAAAATTTAGTTCAAGGACTTAATAATATTGATCTGAAAGTCTTGTCCTAAATTGCTGGATTTGTAATCTGTGCCTGAGTCACAAGAGTCTCTAACTTCAACCAGTGGAAAATGTAAAAACTATAATAAAATATGTCTCATCTCATTCATCATTGATGAGACCTCTCTAACACCTTATGCCTCCTACAGTTTTTTTTTTCATGTTTCACATGTTTTTATTTGGAATCACTAAACTTTTGAATATAAGACCATGTTTAGTTTTTTTCTTTCTTATCTACTACATTTCATCATTCCTGTGTTTCCAATGTGACCATGACATTAATGATGCTGAAGTAATAAGCTCCTTTTAAATGAAAGTTTTTCTTTAATTTTCTTCTATCCTTATCCTTTATTAGACAGTTTATGATATCCTCTATGTAACCTGATATAGTTATTTTCATTAAGGTCGTGAGTACTGAAAAATAATTGTATTTTTTATTATTTCTGATCTTTATGCTCCTATAAAGTAAATGATTTTTCTTTCTTATCTGTTTCACATAGGATTTGATTATCACACTTGCTCTACTTCTCTTGCTATTTTTTGAACTCTTCTGTTTTTTTGGTATGCATAATTTTTCCAATGAAAAGCCTTCCCTGATATCTTATCACCAACTCTAATTTAACAAGATGGTGCCTATTTGATTCACCTCTATCTTATTTTCTTCTGTATTGTTGGAATGTTCTTTTTTAAACAAGAAGCCATTCACAATTTTATATGAATATTTTGTTAGTTCCCTGCATCCAAATTCTACTTATGCAACAAATATTGAGCACTATACCCTCACCACCATGTTCCAGACAGTTATAGGTGTTTGTAATACAAAAATGAAAAATGGGTTCCCGGATTACTCTCCAACAGAGAGGAAATATAAATAAAAATAGTGAAAAATGTGATGAGTGATATAAGAGAAGTTTGAACATAAAACCCATATGCAACTAAGAATAATCTACTATGTCTTTGAGTATAAAAGTAGTCTTCATAGACAATGCTCAACAAATAGGGATAAAGGAGCATTCTAGAAAATCAATATTCCCAATGGACAAAAATGTAGGTATGTGAAATAGTACAAATCAGGACACATTAAAACAGGAAATTTCAGTCTTGCTAGAGCATCGATGCAAATGAAGACAAAGAGCAGAGAGGAGAATCAAAAGATAGATGTTTCTTGGGTGGGGTCTCTACTATATCTCGGAGAGTCATTAAGAGATTTTAGCAAAGAAGTAGCATGATCGTGTTCATATTTCAGAAAGATTGCTGTATCTTTAATAAAGAAAACAAATTGAAGAGAAATAAAATTGAAAAATCGGAAGTAAATTTGTAAACCATTGAACTATTAAGCCAGATTTGATTAAAAAAATGAACTAGATAAGTGGTGATATGAGTTACAAGAAGAGGACAAATATGAAATCCTCTAAGAGGATAGACCTAACAGACCACACAGGGTGTGATCAGTTGCATATAGATGATTAGAAGCCTAATATGGTTTCCATGTGTTTGTATTTAGCAACCAGGTTGACAAATGCTTCAATAAAGATGAAGAAAACAGGGAGAGGAACAGAAAGATTCTGGGGAATAACCATTCAAATTTGTATTTATACTACTTTTCTACCTTTGAGCTTGTGGAGTTATCGATAAAGCAGGAACAACTGGCAGAGATCTGAATTAGAGGTAAAGCTTGGGCACTTTCAGCTCATTTATAGTAAACAATACTCTGGTCATGGATGAGATCACTCAGGCTGAAAAATCAGTATAGGAAGCAACTCTATAAAGTGAGACAGGGATCTCTCATTGGGAAGAAGATCATGGGAGTGGGATGCAAGAGAGTTTCTTGAACAATGACAGGGAAACAGAATTTTAAAAAATCATGGAGTAGAGCTTGGATAGCTCTGTAGGTGGAGCAGGACGCTTGATTTCAGGGTTGTGAGCTTGAGTCTCATATTGCATGTAGAGATTACTTTAAAAATCTTAAAAAAAAATCACGGAGGTGAAGAAATATAAGAATTAATATACATTTATTGAATTTGCCAATTAAAAGTCCTTTATGAGGTCATCAAGCTGATTTTTAGTGGAATGGAGGGTGCATAAGCCAGATTACACAGCATAGGAAGGAGAGAAAGGCAGAGATCTCCTTCCATGAAGCAAAGATTTGATAAAGGAAACTGGGAGTGTGATATAAGGAAATAAAAGATTGAGAGAGGGAGAGAGAGATTGTTAATATTAGAAATACATGATTGCGTGGAAGGAACTATGCCAGAGAATACAGTGAGACTTTGAATAACACCACATACTACAGCTTTACCACTACCAGCAGTGGACAAGAGAAGTGGCATTTCCATTTCAAAGGGCACCAGATGAAAAGGTGGGGTAGGGGAAGTGCTGACTTAGATCAACTAAACTATCCTGTGCTAGCATTACTATCCATATGCATATTGCAGATAATTTCTGGAGTTATGTCTAAACCCCAATAACTAAGGGTAGAACATTGAGACATATTCGTAAAAGGAGGAGAATCACTTGGCAAGCACGGCCTACTTACAGTATTAACTGCTGCTTATCCCAGTAATTGCAGTTACTTGCACTTGATCCTAGAAATCAGGGTCTCCCTAATCCTACATTACTTTATCCAACTTACACTGAAGAACTCTCTTCTACAGTCAAGCCAGTGTATTTATTCTAATTTTCTCTATGTTCCTACATCGTATTGTTTCTACATCCGTGTATTTTTATCTTTATTTCCCAGCCTCTTGCCTCCCTGTTTTTTGGGGCTGTCTTCCCTCGTTTGCTGGCAAGTTCTGCAATTTTACCAAATAAACTCACTTCTGTTCGAAATAATTGAAAAATGGTTCTTTTCTAAATAATTAGGAATGTGTTGTAGAGTCATTCTTTTTAATCCTTTAATGTAATGTATTCAAAATACTGATGGAAGCTTGTATTTCCTTTTGAGCAGTAGAGAGGCTTTTGCATCTTTTCTCCAGCCCTTTATAGGACATAGCTAAGTATTAGGGATTCAGTCAATGAATTATTCATATGTTCATAGTCACTATTTTGCTTACTAATAAGGTGAGGCATTTCTTATGTATTCCATATCTATATAGTTCACCCTTTGACCTTTGTCAACTCTTGGCTCAAATGATTTCTTAGTGCCATTTCCCTGACCATCCCATGTAAATCACACCTTTCCATAAACATGCTGCCTCCTCTATATTTTCTCCCTAGAATATCATAGCATTTATATTTTACTTATTGGTTTATATTCTATACCCTGAATTAAAATATTAATTGCATGGAGGACAAGATTTGCATCTGTTTTATTCAGTGATGTATTTTCAAATACATAGAATGAAGCCTGGTATGGAAGAGAAACTCATACATATATTTAAAAATTTATAATGAAGCTTATTAGACACACTTCCTCTTTTCCAGTTCTACATTTTTTTCTCTTTTCATCCCATATTTTTTATATTTTCATAAGTATGCCACCACCTCAATTTAATATATTTATATAAAATGCTATTATTCTTAAACATTTTATCAATGCTCTAAAACATATTTAAGAAGCTCTGTTAATTCAAACAAATAGTATAAGAGAAGTTTAAACTAGGAGTAAACTGGGAACACATTTATGGAAACTCTTCTCTTAATGAGCCTTGAAGTAAGTTAGGAAAGAGCTTTAATTCTTTTGAGTCACTCTGGTTCTATTTAGTGTATTACGAGTTCAGTGGTTAAATAGTTCCTTAGTGGAATAAAGCTGAAACAACTCTATTAGACTAATGACAAGGGTTGATTTGATTTTTTTTTTTCTTTAGAGCTGAGAACAAATTAGGTCATAGTGATGGATTAGATCCAAGCATAGTATCCTGGCTTGACATAGAAGAAAAGTTCTGGTCCAGAATTACAAAGCATCTATACTTGTATTGCTACATTTGTGACTACATACATCGAGATTTGTGGAAAAGTAGAAATAAAAAAAGAAATAAGAAATGAATCTCCCAGGAAAGCTAATCAGAGAAAAGGATTTTTCTAGAGTTTATAGATTGTGGATTCTTTGATGCTAAAAAGTCACACCTTTTGCAGTCATTGAACAAATTGTGACTGAACATGAGCTCATGCCCTGTCTAAGCTTACACAGATATGCATAAGGCTTGTCACAATGGAGAAGTATTTTTGACTTCCATTAAGCTCGATAGAACTTGACTGATTGTCCCAGCAAAATGATAGCATAGCATTCTGAATTGATCATTAGAATGGAGGCTGGCAAAGTGCCCTGTCTAGCTCTGTCTTTCATTTGACTGAGTTCAGACAAATTTCCATAGGTCATGTGTTGTTGCGAAATAGACACAGTGAGGCTTGAGATATGCTTCTGCCAAGGAACCAGAAACCACAGGACTCATGGGAAATTGACCTTGAATTCTCCCACTTGAGTGATGACCTCTCAGGAAAATGCTGGGGTTGTTTTGAATCTGTTATTTCACTTGGTGAGCAGGCAGGCACATAGCCAGCATCTCAAAAAAAAAAGCCAGCATAATAAAAAAGAGGAGAGGGATGCCTGGGTGGCTCAGTTGGTTAAGCGGCTATCTTTGGCTCAGGTCATGATCCCAGGGTCCTGGGATCAAGTCCCACATCTGGCTCCTTGCTAGGCATGGAGCCTGCTTCTCCCTCTATCTCTGCCTGCCTCTCTGCCTATTTGTGCTCTCTCTTTCTCTGACATATAAGTAAATAAAATCTTTGAAAAATATATTTATAAAAAAAAAAGGTCAGGAGAGTATGAAAAATTCCTGATATTGGCAAATAGTATTCCTTGCACCTGGTAGCAACCTATTCCATGAGGGCATTATCTGCAGCTATGTACCTTCTTGGGGACTTTTGAAATTTGGTAGGTTTCTGCTAGTGACTGAGAGTACACTATAGTATCTCCTACTCCTCATAGCTGTCTCTATAAACAGAGAAGTTTCTATATCCTCTGCCACTAAATGAATTCAAAGAAAATTATTTCCCTATGCCAATTGGCATATTTGTGTTAGTCAAATCCTATCCCAATTTTTCATGTCTGCACACCCAGAAACATACAGCAAATGAGAGGTGACATTACTGAAATTTACTTTTATTAAACTCCCTTATCCTTTGCTCTACACTCCATCTTCTTCATGTCTTCTCTAAATCCACAACAAACCAATAAAGACAAAAACTACCATTTAAAGATTTGTAGCTTCAAAAGGGAGCTAACAATTTAATATTCATTGGACCTCTCTTTCTGAGGCATGAACACCAGCTACAGTGAATATTTGAAGGCCCAGAAAGGTCTATGGATTCCTGGTGGTTTAGAAACTTTCTCAGCCAGACCGGTGACAGCTCATGGCAAGTCCACAGATCTTCCAAGGTTCTACTGTAACTCCTCCATCTCCACATCTTTATCAGTGCTTACAGTACTGAAATGTTGCAGAACATTTTTTGACAGTAGTATAATAAAATTTAACTCATAAAAATAAAGAGAAAAGCTCTATGTGTTGGATATTTAATAATTTTATAAAAGATCTATTAAGATAATTCATATTATAAAATTTTCCTTTTAAAAATATATATAGCAGCTAAAATTTATATAACCAAGATGTCTAAGAAGAAATCGCAAGAGTTACTTAACAGTATATTTTGAACTGAATGCCAGTGAAAACAACATATAAAAACATGTAATACAGTCAGAGAAGTGTTTAAAAGAAAACTTATAATTGTGAAGTCTTAGAAAAAAAATGTTTATTATCAGCTATCAAGTTTTTCCATAAAGAAGATAAGGAAAGACAGCAAATTAAAATCACATAAGCATAAATACACAAATAATGAATGTACAAGCAGAAATCAATAAGAGAACAAACAATAGTGTAAGTTAGCAAAGCTGAGAAGAGTTTCATTGAAAAGCTTAAAAGAGACATGACTAGATACACTAATATGGGAGGAAAAATAGAGAACACAAATTACCAATATCATAAATAAGATATTTCTTACTGAGCAACCTATAGATGTTAATAATAAACAGTTTTATGTCAATAAATCAAAAATTGTGAGGTTATTGGACCGATTTCCTAAAATAACACAACCTACCAGAACTAATACATGAAATATTTTTAAATCTATAGAATTCTGTACCTATTACAGAGACTGAATTTGCCATCAAAAGATTTGCCACAAAGAAAGCTTAAAGCTCATATGGGTTTTCTGCTGCATTCTAGCAAATATTAGGGGAAAAGTACATTACTGAGTATAATATACAAGCACTTTTCAGAAAGTAGAAGATAGGACAGACTTTGTAATTTATTTACGGGGCCAACATTATTCTAAAACAAAACTAGATGGAAGCTTACCAAGAAAAGTACAGAGCAATATTATTCACGATCATAGATGCAAAAACTTTTAATATAGTACCAGCAAACTGAATTCATCAATATAAAAACAAGATAAAACATAACCAAAAAAGATTTATCTCAAGAATACAAATGTGTTTTAACTTTAAAAAATCAATCAGTATAACTTACTACATGAATAGAATGGAGAAAAAACACAGAACCTTATCAATAGATGCAGAAAATTTACTTGACAAAATTCAATGACAATTCACAATGGAAACTGTCAACAAGCTAGAAATAGAGGGATATTCCCCTGAATTTGATAAGGGCATTTATAAAAAGAAGTCTAATGCAAACCTCATACTTAATGGAGAAGTATTAAATGATTTCCTTCAAAGACTGAGAGCAACGCAAGACTGCCAACTCTGTTTTTATTCAACAGAGTGCTAGTAGTTCAATCCTGTAATACAGGGCAAGGGGAAAAAACTATATAAAGCCGAAAAGACAAAATAAGATCTTTTTTATTCAGAGTTGGTATGACATTATACATAGAAAATCATATGGAATCTTCAAAAAAATTACTAGAGCTAAAAAAATAATCAAGTTATAGAATATAAGGTAATTATGTAAAAATCAGTTTTATTTCTATAGGAAAACATCAAGTAATTGGCAAATAAATTACAAAAAAATAAAACCATATTCGCAATGGCAGTAGTAAAAATTTGAATTCAGGTTAATAAATAAATATCAAGACTCCTACATTGAAAACTATACTTCTGGCAGGAATTAAACAAATAAATGCTGAGATATAACAAGTGTGTCACCTGGAAACTCAACATTGTTAAAATGTCATTTTATTCAGAATTAATCTACAGATTGAATCCATAGATCAAGCAAAGTCCTAATAGAGTTGTTTGATGAAATCAATAAGCTGAATTTAAAATTACATGGATCTAAAAGACTTACATGCACAAAATCTTGAAAATCGGAGGATTTAATCAACTTGATATCAAAGCTCACTATAGAGCTGCTATATTAATCCAGAGACTGTGACACTGCTATAAAAATAGAGATGTAAAACAGAATGTAGACTGACATGTACAGTCAACTGATTTTTGACAAAAGTGCAATGAGGAAAAAATCTTTTAAACAAATGGTGTGAAAAAAATAGCCTAAGTGTATGAAGAGAAAGGAAAAAACAAGGTTTGGTTTGCACAAAAACTCTTAATTTGAGACAGAGGACAGATTTAAACAAACAAGAAAAAACTCCAAAGTGTCCAGAATAGAACACTTTTGTGATTTTGGGTTAGGTCACAAATAAAAAATTGACACATTGGGTTTTATCAAAACAACTTCTGACTATTACAGGTTATCATTAAGAAAATGAAGTGCAAACCAGAGAGAAAACGTATTCATAAGCCACATTTATCACAGATTTCTTTCAAACTTACATAGAGAACTCCCACAAATAAATAACAAAATGACAAATAATCCAAAAGTAAATGGTTAAAGCCTAAAAGAGTCACTTCACAAGAAAATGTGTAGGTGTATATGAGTGTTTCTTATGTATTGTGACACTGAAAAATACATCAAACAATTTTCACCATTATCAAAGAACTGTGCATTTAAAAGGAAATAGTATGTCACATCCAGTACAATAATTAAAATTTTAGGAACTCACATTATATTTTGTCTTTGTTGTGAATCTCTTATCCATTAATATGGGGATGTAAAATGTCACAACTACATTAAAAACAATTTGGCAGTTTCTTATAAAGATAAGCACCTACCTATCATATGAACAAACAATATCATTCCTGGAATTTGCCAAAATCATATCAAGCAAGTTGTCCACAAAATGATTTACAAAATCATGTTTATAAAAGCTTTATACATACTGGGTCTCAACTGGCAACAACCTAGTTGTTTATTAACAGAAGAATGGATTTTAAAAATCGGCTTTTTAATTTTTTTGCATAACATAAACCTCAACAGTTTTCATTTTTATTTTAATGTTATTTCTCTTTATATGTATTTCAGAAGAATTAATATATAGTGTTATATTATTTTCAAGTGTACAATATGGTGATTCAACAATTCTATACATTATTCAGGGCTCATCACTAATCCTTTTCACGTTATTTCACCCATCCACCCACCCACTTCCCCTCTGGCAACCATCAGTTTGTTCTCTATATTTAAGTTTGTTTCTTCATTTGTCTCTCTCGCTCACTCTCTCTGTCTTTTACTATCCTTTGCTTGTTTGTTTTGTTTCTTGAATTCCACATATTAGCGAAATCATATGGTATTTGTCTTTCTCTGGCTGGCTTATTTTGCTTAGCACTATACTCTCTATTTCCATCCATGTTATTGTAAATGTCAAGATTTCATTCTTTTTATGGATGAATAATATTCCATAGTATATAGATACAACATCTCCTTTATCTATTTATTTATCAAGGGATAGAGACTGCTTCCATAGTTTGGTTATTGTAAATAATGCTGCAATAAACACAGAGGTGCATATTTCCCTTCAAATCAATGTTTTCATATTCTTTGCATAAATACTCAGGAGTGTGATTCCTGGATCATAGGGCAGTTCTATTTTTAATTTTTAGATGAACCTCCACACCGTTTTCCACCATGGCTGCCCCAGTGTGCATTCCCACCAAAAGTACATGAGGGTTTTCTCCACATCTTCACCAACACTTGTTGTTTCTTGAGGTTTTGATTTTAGCCACTCTGACAAGTGTGAGGTGATACCTCATTGTGGTTTTAATTTGCATTTCCCTGATAATGAGTGATGTTGAGCATCTTTTCATGTGTCTGTTGGCCAATTGTATGTCTTCTTTGAAAAGACGTTTGTCCATGTCTTCTACTTATTTTTAATTGGATTATTTGCTTTGGGGGGTGTTGGGTTGTACCAACTCTTTATATATTGTGGATTTCAACCCTTTATTGGATATGTCATTTGCAAATATCTTTCCCCTTCAGCAGGCTGTCTTTTATTCCTATTGATTGTTTCCTTTCTTGTGCAGAAGCTTTTAATTTTTATGTAGCTGCAATATTTTATTTTTGTTTTTATTTTCCTTGTCTCAGATACGTATCTAGAAGAATGTTGCTACAAAAGTCAGAGAAATTACTGCCTGTGCTCTCTTCTAGTATTTATATGGTTCAGGTCTCAAATGTAGGTCCTTAATCCATTTTGAGTTTGTTTTTTGTGTATGGTGTATGTGGTATAGGTTTCAAAGTACAAGTCTTCCACCTTCTTGGTTACTTTTATTCTTAGGTATTTTATTTTAGGACAGCAATTATAAATGGGATTTTTTTTAATTTGTCTATCTGCTATTTCATTATAAGCATATAGAAATGCAACAGATTTCTGTTTGTTTGTTTTGTATGCTGTGAACCTACTGAATTCAGTTATAAATTCTATCAGTTTTTGGTGGAGTCTTTATGATTTTCCATATATATTATCATGTCATCTGTAAATAGTGAGTTTTACTTCTTCCTTACCAATTTGGATGCCTTTTATTTATTTTTCTTGTCTGACTGCTGTAGCCAAGACTTCTAATACTATGTTGACTAAAAGTGGTGAGAGTGGATATCCTTGTTTTGTTACTGATCTTTGGGGAAAAGCTCTGTTTTTCACCACTGAGAATGATGTTAGCTGTTGGTTTTTCATACGTGATCTTTATTACATTGAGCTATGTTTTCTCTACATATCCTTTCTTGAGGTTTTTTATGATGAATGGATATTATACTTGTCAAATGTTTGTTCTGCATCTGTGAAGACATCTGGTCCTGTTTTTGTTGTTGTTGTTGTTGTTGTTTTAGATTTTTACTTATTTATTTGACAGAGAGACATTGAGAGAGGGAACACAAGCAGGGGGAATGGGAGAGGGAGAAGCATGCTTCCTGGTTAGTAGGAAGCAGGATGTGGTACTAGATCCCAGAACCCTGGGATCATGACCTGAGTGCAAGGCAGATGCTTAACGACTAAGCCACCCAGGTGCCCCTGGTCTTGGTCTTTTATTAATTGGGAGATTTCGATCACTGATTCATTCAGTTTCATTGCTGATAATTGAGCTGTTCAAATTTTCCATTTTCTTATTCAGTTTTGGGAGGTTATAAGTTTCTAGGAATTTATCCCTTTTGATGACATATAATTTTTCATAATATTTTCTTATAGTCCTTTGTATGTCTATGGTGTTGGTTATTTTTTCTCCTCTTTCATTTGTTATTTTGTTTGAATTTCCCTCACTCTTTTTTTTCTCAGATGAGTCTTGCTAAAGATTTATCAATTTTGTTGATTTTTTTCAAGGAGCCAGCTCCTGGTTCCATGGATCTGCTCTATTGTTTTTTGTTTGTTTGTTTGTTTTGTTTTTGGTTTGGTTTTGATTTTGTTTACTTCTGCTCCAGTCTTCTTTCCTTCCTTCTACTGGTTTTAGATTGTTTCTTCTTTTTCTAGCTCCTTTAGGTATAAGGTTAGGTAGTTTTAGATTTTTCTTGCTTCTTGACATAGGCCTGTATTGCTGTAAACCTCCCATTTAGAAAAGTTTTTTCCTGGATCCCAAAGATTTTGGACCTTTTTGTTTTCATTTTCATTTGTTTCCATAATATTTTGATTTTCTCTTTGATTTCTTGGTTGACCCATTCATTGCTAAGTAGCATGTCATTTAACCTCCATTTATTTGTACTCTTTGATTTCTAGTTTCATAGTGTTGTGGTCAGAAAAGATGTATGGTAGGACTTTCATTTTTTTTTTAATTATTAGAACTTGTTTTGTGGCCTAATATGTGATCTATTCTGGAGAATATTCCATGTGCCCTTAAAAAGAATGTATACTCTTTTGTTTAGGATGAAATGTTCTGAATATATCTGTTAGATCCATCTGGTCCAATGTGGCATTCAAATCTATCATTTCCTTGTTGGTTTTCTGTTTGACGATCTATCCATAGATTTAAATGTGGTGTTAACTTCCCCTACTACTATGTATTACTATTGATTACTTCCTTTGTATTTATTATTAGCTACCTTATATATTTAGGTGCTCCCATGTTGGGTGCATGAATATTTGCAGTTATTATATCCTCTTGTTGGATTGTTCCCTTTATGAATTTGTAGTGTCCCCTTTGTCTCTTGTTACAGTCTTTGTTTTAAAGTCTATTTTCTCAGATGTAAGCATTGTTTCCACAGCTTTCTTTTCATTCCATTTGCATAATAAGTGCTTTTCCATCCATTCACTTTCAATCTGCTTTTGTCTTTTGGTTTGAAATGAGTCTACAGGAGGCAGTGTATCAATGGGTGTTGCTTTTTTATCCCTTCTATCATGCAATATCTTTTGATTAGAGAATTTATTCTATTTATATTCAAAGTAATTATTGATAGGTATGTACTTAATGTATTTTGTTACTTGTTTTATGTTATTTTTGTAATTCTGTTACTTTCCTTTGCACTCTTCTCAGTTTGTTGGCTTTCTTTAGTGATATATTTGGATTCCTTTCTCTTCACTTATGCATATCAATACCAATTTTTGATTTGTGGTTTATATAGAACATCTAATGCATATAGAAGTCTATATTAAGTTGATCATTGCTTAAGTTTGAACCCGTCTTTAAAGTACTAAATATTGGGGCACCTGGGTGGCTCAGTGGGTTAAAGCCTTTGCCTTTGGCTCAGGTCATGATCTCAGGGTCCTGGGATCCAAGCCATACATCCGGCTCTACTCAGTGGGGAGCCTGCTTCCCCCCCTCTCTCTCTGCCTGCTTCTCTGCCTATTTGTCTACTTGATCTTTCTCTCTCTTTGTGTCAAATAAATACATAAAATCTTTAAAAAAAAGTACTAAATATTTACTCTCCCTCCCCCAGTCTCACATTTTCAGTATATAGTGTCATATTTTACATCCTTTTTGTGTGTGAATCCCTTGACTGATTTTCATAAATATACTTATTTACTGTTTTATGTGCTTCCTACCTCCCTACTCCCACCTAGTTTTTCAATTCAAGGTATCCCCTTTAACATTTCTTGTGAGGTTGGTTAAATGGTGATGAATTTCTTTAACCTTTGTTTATCTGGAACCTGTATTCTGAGCCCTGTCAGATAGAGTATTCTTGGTTGCAGATGTTGTTCTTTCAGCATTTTGAATATATCACATCACACACTTTGGTCTCAAAAACTTTCTGCTGAAAAATCAGCTGATAGCCTTATGGGGTTTCCCTTGGGTGTAAGTCTTTTCTGTCCTCTGCTGCTTTTAAAATTCTTTCTTTACCACTATTTCTTGTATTTAATTACTATGTGTCTTGATGTGGACTTCCTTGAGTTAATTTTGTTGGGTAGGTGTCTGTGCATCGTGGATCTGGATGTCTCTTTCCTTCCCAGATTTGGGCAGTTTTCAGTTTATTTCTTCAGATAAATTTTCTGCCCTCATTTCTCTCTCTTTTCCTTCTGGGATCCTAAAATGCAGATGTTATTATACCTGATGTTGTATCTGAATTCCCTACTCTATTTTTCTCCTTTTCCTTCCTCTTCCTCTTCTTCTTATTATTACTTTTAACTATTTGTTTTTCTCTCTCTTCTTCAGCTTGATTGTGTTCCACTTCTCTATCTTCCAGGTTGCTCATTCATTCTTCTGCCTCCTTTACTGTACTATTCCTTCTAGTATACTCTTAATTTAGGTTATTGAGTTTTTCATCTTTAATTTGTTCTTTTTTATGCTTTCCATGTCTTTTTTGAGGGTCTTACTGAAGTCTTCCACTCTTTTCTCAAATCCGGTAAGTGCCTTTGACATGACAATTACTTAAATTCTCTATCAGGCATATTACTTATCACACTTCTTTTAGGTCTTTTGCTGTGATTTTGTCCTTTCATTTGGAACATGTTTCTCTGTCTCTTCATTTTGTCTAAATCTCTGGGTCTGCTTCCATGTGTTAGGAATGTCAGCTGTGTCTCCTGCTCTAGAAAGTAGTGGCCTTATGAAAAGATGTCCTATATTGTCTTACAGTACAATGTCTCTTGTTTGCCAGAAACTGGCACTTCAGGGGTATATCCTGTGTGTGTTGCAAGCCCCCTACTCTTGTGACTGAGCCATGTTTGCCTTCAGCCTCATCATCTGCAATGGCTGTCTTTGCCTGTTTGGGACAGTGTTTGGTGTCAGTGTTGTTAGTGGGCAGTCTTGGGCTACCTTGCATGTTTAATATCTCAAAAGAACCTGGGTTCCTTGGAAAAATGGCTAATTTCATGACTAGGGCAGAGATGTACAAGAGAGGCTAGAATAACTTTCATTCCAGGAAGGAAGAAGTGCTTACTTATGTGAACTTGTCAAAAGGTCATAGAATCCAGTTGAAGGTTCTCTCACTTGCCTATGTAGGGATACCACAAATGCACTATGGAAATAAAAAAAGTCAGTGAATCTGACAGTAAAAAATCCTAAAGAGGTATAGTTGGGATGATAGTAAAAGTTCTTTTTTTTTAATAGAAAAAAAGTCACTAATAAATATAGAATAAAATAATTAAAAATAACCATTTTTACCACTCTAATAATTGATTAAGGCAAGAATCATGAATGGATGCTAAAATATTAGGTGAGAAGCTGTTGAGGAATGAGATATTTACAGAATTCTAAATTATAAAAATATAAATTGTCAATAGAGAAAAAGCCTCTTATAATGGATAAATCTGATGATGCTACCTTAACTGAGTGGTCAATATTACTATAACTGACATCTGTGCAAACAATGATAAGATGTAATAAGAATGTAGATCAATGATGTATTAATCTTCGCCAAACTCTTTTACCTGAGTATAAACTATAACTAGACAAATACAAATTTAGGGATATTCTATAAAACAATTGTCCTAGATACATAAAAATATCAACATCATGAAAGATAAGAATAAATAAATAAAAAGAATAGTTGGTTAACCTTTCTTGCCACTGAATACATTAAATACAACACTACGGGTAGGATTTGGCCAATGGAGCAAGCAGGTCAGCAGGAAAGCATGGTGGCAAGGCATGCTAGATGAGCAAGTTTGTGCAGGTCCACTGTGGGAAGGGGCCTACAACTGCTTGAGAAAATTCTTGCACAGACTGGGATGGAGGGGACATTTCCACAGGAGAATGTGGGGGTGGGGCATGCTACTAGCAAACTAAGTGGATTGTTTGTGTTCAGCTGTTCTGTAGGTGTCCACATTTCTAGGCCGGGGAGTAGCGGAGGGAAATTGTATAACCAACTCTTTTGTTCTTGGGGAAGTCCCCTAAAGATCTCTGTCCTTCCAGCACACACTCTGAGATTAGTAAATAAATATTCTGTATATCCCATGTGTTTTTCCAACTGATGCTTCTATGCTGTATCTCTGTGGGATGTTTGTTGTGCTGTCTCTTTGGTTGGGGACTTTACCTTCGTGGCTCTTGGATAGCCCAGTCTGATTTTTTAAAGTTCCAGGGGTTAAGCCCCAGTGATAGGTCTCTCTGGTTTTCGAAAACAAATGTTATGGGGATTCATCTTCCCACATGGGTCCCCTTGCCTGGAGTGCCTGATGTTGATTCTGCTTCTCTCTTTCCTCAGCACCTGCAGAGTCCCTCCCCTACAGACACTCCGCGGATCATTTTAGCTCCAGACCATGTCACTGGTCTTTCTATCTTCTTAGATGCATCCTCTTCTCTAAATTCCTCTGTGGAGAGCCTGTTCTGTCACTTCTTGGGCCATTTTCTGGGTAATTTACACTAATGTGGGTGTTACCTAGTTGTATCCAAGGGACAAGGTGAGCTTAAGATCGTCCTATTCTGCCATCTGTCTTCCCCAGAAGTCCCTTCAAAAAAAATCTGGTTTTTTTTTTTTGCATGGAAAAATACCTAGAGAAAAAAAAATAAACATATAACATGGATTATAGTCAAAAATTTTTGTTGGCTATTTAAAAAAAGACTGGAAAACTTTTAGCAAGAATCAATAAGAAAAAGAGAGAGGGTTGAAATAAAATCAGAATAAAGAGAGGAGATGTTATAACTGATACCAAAAATATACAAAGGATTATGGAGGACTATTATGAACAATTATGTGCCAACAAATTAGACAACCTAGAAGAAGTGGTTAAATTCCTAGTAACATACTTCTTCTTCCCAATACTGAATCAGGAAGTAATAAAAAAATCTGAACAGACTGATTACTAGTAAGGAGATTAAATTAGTAACCCAAATCTCCCAACAAAATAAGTCCAGGACTAGATAGCTTCACTAGTTAATTTTAGCAAACATTGAAAAAGAATTCTAATCCTTTGCAAACTCTTCCAAAGAAAGAAAGAAAGAAAGAAAGAAAAGGAGGGGGAGGAGGAGGAGGAAGAGGAAGAAGAAGAGGAGGAGGTGGAGGCAGCAGAAACATTTCCAAACTCATTTTATGAGGTCAAGATTACTCTGACACCAAAAATAGATAATGATGCCAGAAGGAAAAATTACAGGCCAATATCTCCAATGAACATTGATGCAAAAATCCTCAAAAAAAATATTAGCAAACTGAACTGAAAAATACACTGAAAGGATCACATACCATGATCAAGTGGGTTTATTCTGGGAAGCAAGAATGGTTGGATACCCCCAAAACAATCAACATGATATACCACATTAACAAAACGGAAGGTAAAAATTATATGACCATTTCAAAGCATTTGATAAAATTCAATATCCATTTATATGGATACATATATAAAATAAAATATAATATAAACCATAATATAAAATTATATAATTTTATATAATCTATATTATATTTTATATAAAATATAAAATAAAAATGAAAAATCAACAAGGTGGGTATAGAAATAAGACAATGATGCCCACTCTTGCCAGTTTTTTTTCTGGAGCACAGTATTAGAGCAATTACATAAGAAAAATGAAAAAAAGATATCCAAACAGAAAAGGAAGTAACATTGTCACCATTTGCAGATTATATAACATTACATATAAAGGGGCACCTGGGTGGCTCAGTCAGTTAAGCATCTGACGCGATATTGGCACAGGTCTTGATCTCAGGTTTGTGAGATGGAGGTCAACATTAGGCTCTGCACTCAGCACAGAGTCTGCTTATTCCTCTCCTCCCCATTTATCCTTCCTCCAGCTTGTGCTCTGTCTCTCTCTCAAATAAATAAATAAATAAATAAATAATAAATAAAATCTTTACTTTTTTAAAAGTCATAAATAATCCACCAAGAAATTGTTAGAATAAACAAATTTGATAGAAATTGCAAGATAGAAAATCAATATACCAGATATGGTTTGTTTCTATATCCTAATAACAAACCTACAGAAAGAGAAATTAAGAAAATAATCCATTTGGGGCACCTGGATGACTCAACTGGTTAAGTGTCCAACTCTTGGTTTCAGTTCAGGCCATGATCTCAAGGTTGTGAGATCAAACCCTATGTGGGGCTCCACACTCAGCATGGAGTCTGCTTGGGATTCTCTCTCTCTCTCCCTCTTCCCCTCCCCCTATTCACACACTCTCTCTAAAATAAATAAAATCATAAAAAAGAAAGAGAATAACCCCATTTACAATAACATTAAAAAGAATAAAATATCCAGGAATAAATTTCACCAAGGAAGTGAAAGGCATGTACATCAAAAACTGTAAGACATGGATGAAAGAAACTAAAGAGACACAAACAAATGGAAAGATAGTCTATGTTTATGGATTATAAGAATGTTGTTAAAATGTCCATACTACTCAAAGCAATCCATAGCTTCAATGCAATCCTTATAAAATCCCGATGTCATTTTTCAACAGAACTAGAAGAATCTTAAAATTTGTATGTAACCACAAAAGACCCCGAATACATATATTCAACATCTATCCTATATTCAGTTTGTAATTTCATAAGGCACTTGTCTCCTTCAAATACCTGGACTTTGCACATACATGTCATTCCTCCAACATTCATTCAAAGCCACACACTGCATCTGACCAGTCAACACCCACACCTCCTTCTACTGCCTGACCAAACACAGGCCTCTCTTCTATGAAACCCCTCCCGACCTTATTCTTGTAGGTTAAGAACTGACCATTCTCACAGGGGTGCCATATATTCTCAGAACCTCTGTAACTATTCAGTGTGCTTACTTTTCTACATGCCTCTTCCTTTCTATTAACTATTTGAAAGCAAGGTCTAGGTTTTATTAGTCTTTGTTTTTCCAATACTTGGCATAATTTTTCCCTCAGAGTAGACACTCCCTAAATGCTTGAAGGAATAGGTAACTTAATCTGTCAGTTAAATGTGTCTGACACTTTCATATTTAATTCTTACAACCACACTTTAAGTACATATGATCTACATTTTATAAAGACAACCTCAAAGCCAGAAAAAATGTTAAACTTGAGTATTCTCATCTAAATCATTGACCATTGTTTCTTCTAATATATGTGTATATGTATATGTATATATACATATACATTGCCCTGTTGTCCTTTTTAAAATTTGCTGAAGTTGTTTTTCCATTATGAAGCCAATTTTCCTCAACACAGGAAGAAAGAATAAAGGGCAAGGGACTCAGGAAGGTGTAGGTGACTTCTCTGTCTTCCTTTCCGGATAGGCCACAGGCCATTCATTCCCCATGGGATACAGTGTCTACAAATGAGCTGAGAGGTTTTCCTATTCTCTACTTGTCTGGGAAATATACCTTAAAGTTTTCACTGTGAACATTTGTTTTAAATTAGCCCCCTAGAATCCCTAAAGCTCATTTTTTTTAGTCCAATTTTAACAAGGTCTTTAAAATCCACTTAATAACTTTGCTAATTTTATTCTTTTATTACAGAAATAGAAAGAGCTCTCTTTTCTGCCTTCTTTAAATATTTATTTTCACTAAAGGCATTAGGAATGCCAGACTGCCAAAGCCTCAGTTATTCCTTCCCATTCTGTTTTTAGTCCCCTTTATTCAAGAAAGAGATAAATCACACCATGGAACTACCACAGATAGCTTTTCTACATCATCATTGACTGTTTTGCTTTACCTTAGACTGTCTCAGACCATGTTTTTGAACACTTTCTAATTAGTTATGTTTATATAATTATCTAGATATTTTGTGAGTAATATTTTAGAAAATAAAATATGATTTAATTGTATTGTATCTCTTTCAAATTCTATATCTGTACTGCATGCATCCCCATCAATCCACAGATACACACAAATAATTTTTCAGCTGAGACCTTTGCCTTCAGCATTACAGCTCCCCATAGATTACTGTCTAATTTCACAGATAGTTAAGCCAACATTCAATCCTACACACCTTTAGCTAAATAGAAATCAGTGGTATCTAATAATTAGAGACTAAAGGGCCTCAACCCCAACATCGATTAATTTTCTTATTATTTCCCTCAGCATGTGGAATCATTTGATTTGTTTCTGAGTTTGATTTTCTGAAAGAAAATATAACTACCTTCCTTTTCTGAAAACAGACCCCCCCTAATCCTGCATTTTGTTCAGAATATGTCCAAAAGAGACAGAAACTTCACTCATGGTCGCGACCTTTTATTTAAATCTTCATTGTTTTTCCATATCATAGAATCTGATATTGATCTAGTGTACTTTCATTGTTTCCCCACTATTGTAAAACAAAATGATCACCTGGACAGCCAGAAGTCTTTAAAACTATACATCCTTAAAATCTTAGCACAGTGGTGGCATTGAAAACTATTGAATCGTTCCAAATGAATAATTTGGATTATTCTAAATGAATTATGCTTATTCTAATTATTCTAATTATTATTCTAAATGAATAGTGCTTAGCAATGGGAAGAAGTGACTGATGATGAAGATAAGTGGGATTCACTCACCTAATGTGAAATACTATAAGTTACCTGGAAGGACCAGAGAAAGAAATTTCTGATATAAGCTTCACTTGTAACCATTTTGAGAAAAAATATAATTTATTTCAAGTATCAGAGTCATTTTTCCTAGAATTTTCCTAGACTTTTTTGTTTTCCTCCTTATGCACTAATTTTCCAAGTTTTTACTTTAGTGTTTTTGTCAATGTCAAAAAAATAGGAAAAAAAAAGTGAATAAAGGATTAGGATTGAAGAAGAAGAAGAGGAAGAAGAGGAAGAAGAAGAAGAAGAAGAAGAAGAAGA
>CM053608.1:19407847-19437192 GCA_028646535.1 Procyon lotor
CTCCGCATAATCTCTTCCAGTCCCATCCATGTTGATATAAAAGTTGGATATTCGTCCTTAATTTCCTGGGTGTAACCCATTCATTCTTTAGTAGGATACTCTTTAGCCTCCATGTATTTGAGTTATTTCCAACTTTCCTCTTGTGATTGAGTTCTAGTTTCATGGCATTGTGTTCTGAAATTATGCAGGGAATGATCCCAATCTTTTGATAATGATTGAGCCCTGATTTGTGACCCAGGATGTGATCGATTCTGGAGAATGTTCCATATGCACTAGTGAAGAATGTGCATTCTGTTGCTATGGGATGGAATGTTCTGAATATATCTGTGATGTAAAGCCTCTATTTCCTTGTTGATCTTTTGCTTAGATTATCTGCCCATTTCTGTAAGGGGGGTATTGAAGTCCCTACTATTACTGTATTATTATCGATGAGTTTCTTTGATTTTGTTATTAATTGGTTTATATAATAGGCTGCTTTCTGTTAGGGGCATAAATATTTATAATTGTTAGATCCTCTTGTTGGATGATCCCTTGACGTATGATATAGTGTTCTTCCTCATCTCCTATTGTAGTCTTTGGCTTAAAATTTAATTTATCTGATATAAGAGTTGCCAACCCAGCTTTCTTTTGATGTCCATTAGCATGGTATATTGTTTTTCACCCCCTCACTTTAAATCTGGAGGTGTCTTTGGGTCTAAAATGAGTTTTTTGTAGACAGCATATTGATGGGTCTTATTTTTTTATTCATCCTGATACTCTGTTCTTTGATTGGGGCATTTAGCCCATTTACATTCAGGGTAACTATTGACAGATATGAATTTAGTGCCATTGTATTGCCTTGAAGTGACTGTTACTGTATATTGTCTCTTTTCCTTTCTGGTCTATGTTACTTTTAGGCTCTCTCTTTGCTTAGAGGACCCCTTTCAATATTGCTTGTAGGGTTGCTTTGTTGTTTGCAAATTGTTTTAGTTTTTGTTTGTCCTAGAAGCTTTTTATCTCTCCTCGTATTTTCAATGACAGCCTAGCTGGATATCATATTCTTGACTGATTTTTTCTCATTTAGTTCTCTGAATATATCATACTAGTTCTTTCTGGCCTGTCAGGTCTGTGTGGGTAGGTCTTCTGCCAATCTAATATTTCTGCCTTTGTATGTTACAGACATCTTGTTTTGAGCTGCTTTCAGGATTTTCTCTTTGTCACTAAGACTTGTGAGTTTTACTATGAGATGATGTGGTGGACCTATTTTTATTAATTTTGATTAAAAAATTTAATAATAAATTTAATAAGTAAATTTATTATTTTTTATTAATTTTGATGGGGTTCTCTGCCTTCTGGATTTTGATGCTTGTTCTCTTCACCAAATTAGGGAAATTCTCTACAGTAATTTGCTCCAATACACCTTTCAGCCTTCTCTCTCTTTCTTCTTTTTCTGGGATCCCAGTCTAATATTGTTGCTTCTTATGGTATCACTTATCTCTCGACTTCTCCCCTCGTGGTCCAGTAGTTGTTTGTCTCTTTTTTGCTCAGCTTCTTTATTCTCCATTATTTGGTCTTCTATGTCACTAATTCTCTCTTCTGTCTCATTTATTCTAGCAGTAAGAGCCTCCATTTTTTTTTATTGCACCTCACTAATAGCTTTTTTGATTTCAACTTGGTTAGATTTTAGTTCTTTTATTTCTCCAGAAAGCGACTCTAATATCTTCCATGCTTTTTTTGATCCCAGCTAGCACGTTGATAATTGTTATTTTGAACTCTAGTTTTGACATATTACTAATGTCTATATTGATTAGGTCCCTAGCCATTGGTACTGCCTCTTGTTCTTTTTTTTTTTTGTGATGAGTTTTTCCACCTTGTCATTTTTTTCAAGATAAGAATACATAAATGAGAGAACAAGATATTAAAAGGGTAGCAACAACCTCAGAAAAATATACACTAACCAAATCAGAAGAGAGCCGAAACTGAGGGTTGAAGAAAAGGAGGAAGGGACAAAGAAGAAAAAGGAAAACAAATTGAGAAAAACACACACACACACACACATTTGACTTATGATTAGAACAGAGCACCGCACTTGATTTTGGGTGTTTTTTGTGTGTTACAAGAAAGTACTCCAAAAATTTTAAAGGAAGAAAAACTTATAAATATACGAAAATAAGGGTAAATACTATGAAGGGATGGAAATGTATGTAGAAAAATTGTATCCCAAAATTTTAAAGGAAAAAAAAACCCTATATGTATAAAAAATAAGGTTAAATACAATGAGGGAATAAAATATGAATATAACAGTGTAAATTAGCAAAGATTTTTAAAAAGGTATTGATAGGATACTAGTTTAAAAACATTAAAATAAGAAAGAGGAAAAATAAAAAAAATAGAATTCGAAAAAATTTTTAAAAAGTTAACTCTGAAAGACTAATGGATAATGGGGGAAAAGGCATGAATTCTATGTGTTGCTTTTTCATTAACTCTGGAGTTCCACAGTTCTCATTGATCAATGAACTTGGTCTTGGCTAGATATTCTTGCTGATCCTCTGGGGGAGGGACCTATTACAGTGATTATTGAATATCTTTGCCTGAGGTAAAATTGCACTGCCTTTGCCAGGGGCCTGGCTAAGCAATCTACTTGGGTTTGCTCTAGTACCTTTTGTTCCCTGAATGCTTTCTGAACAGCTTTGGAGGATGGGAACAAAAATGGTGGCCTCGCAATATCTGGCTCATAGGAGCTGAGAGCTCAGGGCCCCACTCGTCAGTGAACCCTCAGAGAAAAGCAGTCAGTCACTCCTGCCTCTCTGGTCTCTTGCCACACTTCAAGCTCAGGTGACCTGTGACAGAGTGTTTCTGTCTCTGGTGCACAGCCCCGCCTGGAGTCTCCAAACACAGCCAATTTCTGCAGCACACTCCTCTGCCAGTCTTCTCGAAGGAGGAAGGAAGGGATCTCTCCTGATCTGCCCCCTTGTGGGGTCCCTGATCAAAGAGCAGTGGCCCGACTGTGCCTCAGATAATAGTTTAAGGTAATCCCAAGCTGATATCTCACTGCTCAGCTCTGTCTCTGCCATTGGCTTCCCTGCTCTGACACTTGGGAGCTCTGCCTCCTCAGATGCCTCTTGTCTTTTTGTACCCCTGCAGGTCCTGAGGCCACACTCCCAGCGAGGGCTCGGCACCCCCCGCTTAGCCTCTGGAGCGATGTCCCTCCATGGAGCAGACTTTTAAAAGTTTCAATTTTGTGCTCAGCAGCTCTGCAGCTTGCCAGGAGCTGGCCCCTCCCCCTGTGGTCTATCTTCCCATCACTTTGGATTCACTTCTTCACATGTTCTACCTTCTGGAAAGTGGTCAATTTTCTGTTCCTAGAGTTGCTGTTCTTCTTTTCTATCTCCTGTTGAGTGTTTAGGTGTTTAGAATGGTTTGATAACTATCTAGCTGAACTTTTGGGATCTGATAATATCTCAGTTTCCTACTGCTCCGCCATCATGCTCCTCCTCCAGGTGTTTTTTTTTTTTTAAATCTTAATTTAAAATGAACTATTTTTGGAAATTAAAAAAGCTCTTTCTAATTCTCAAGGATCAATGAAGAAATTCTAATAAAAGTGTAAAATTTCAGAATAGGATGATAAAGCTAATACTTATAAAAAATTGGAATAGAGTAAAAGCAAAAGTTTCAAGTGAAATCTAATCTAACACTATTTAAAAGTTGGAAATTATCAACTTGATGAATATCTTAAGTTATAAATAGATACACTACAAAAGGAACACAAGTAGATAAAATGAAATAGTAAACAAAGGTAAAAAAAAAAGAATAAAATAAAAATTACAGGGGTGCCTGGGTGGCTCAGTGAGTTAAGCCTCTGCCTTCGGCTCAGGTCATGATCTCAGGGTCCTGAGATTGAGCCCTGCATCGGCCTCTCTGCTTAGCAGGGAGCCTGCTTCCCCCATCTCTCTGCCTGCTTGTGCTCTTTTTCTCTCTGACAAATAAATATAATCTTTTAAAAAATTACAATAAGGATCAGGGATAGAGAAAACTAGAATGGAGATAATTCCACATACAAATTTGAAAAGACTTACAAAACAGATGAAGATGGGCTAAAACATAAAATCCACAAGAAATGAGCAAATATGCTCAAATTTTCATTTATGATAGAAATACACATTTTAAAGATATAATATTATATCATTAAGTTAAATGCTTACACATAGAAAACTACTTCTTAAAAGGAAAAAAAAAGGTTGGAATTGACTCCAGAAATGTAGAACATGAATAATTGTATATTTAAGAAGTTGAAGTAGTACTTAGAAATTTTGGTATAAGGAAGACGATTTTGAGATGATTTTTGAAAATTTTTGACAAACTTTCAAAGGATAACTTAGTACAATCTTGTACAAAATCTTTTGGAGAACCTAGAAAAAAATATTTCTCATTTTATATAGGATCACTATATAACCTGGAAAAAAGCTGTATATGTGCATATATAAAAATTACATATAAATTTAAGTTTAAATATATTTCTATATGTGAATATATTTGTATAACTTGTTATCTATACCGAGGTTGCTAGATTTCACTTCTGCATTTTTATTAACATATCAAATTTATTGATCATTTTAAGCACTTTTTTGTCTTAAGAAATCTTAGGAAGCACCTACCTCATCTTCCTTAAGAAGAAATCCAGTATTGTAAAAATAATTATTGTTACCAAGTTAATATATACAATCCTAATGAAAAATATAAAAGGATTATTTGACAAAACCTTACACGTTGATTCTAAAATTCTTACAGAAGAGGTAATTAGTAGGCAAGAAGAATTTTAAAACTACAAAACAAGACAAACATACTCTAAAAGCCAAAATAAAACCATGTTTTTATGCTACAGTAAACTTAAAAAATGAAATTATGTATGTACAGAAGATGCATGTGATGTGAGTATGTAAAGTAAGAAAAATTTACATTTCATACCAGTAGAGAGAAGGATAAATTATTCATAAAAGGGTGGGATGAAATTAGGGGTCAAAAATGATTTAAAAATTACTACAATACTTCAAGGGGCTAAAATTGTGAATGTAAAAAAAACAAAAACAAAACAAAACAAAAAAAACACTGTGACTATAGCAGAAAACTATACAGAAAACCATTAAATAAAATTGTGAGGTTAAAGATGCCTATCTAATTTAGGGTATTCTTTGTAGCAGTAAGTAAAGGTGGTCTATAATTTACTCTTCAGAAAACTTTTATACTGTGAATTACACATTAAGGACAATTTACATACAAAAATCAATTGATGGACAATATTTATCTTATATTTAACAGGTAAGTCTTCATAAGCAGAATATAAAAATAATTCCAGTAAGTTTTTTTTTTTTAAAGATTTTATTTATTTGACAGAGAGAAACATAGCGAGAGAGGGAACACAAGCAGAGGGAATGGTAGCGGGAGAAGCAGGCTTCCTGCTGAGCAAGGAGCCCAATGTGGGGCTCGATCCCAAGATTCTGGGATCATGACCTGAGCCGAAGGCAGCCACTTAACGACTGAGCCACCCAGGCGCCCCTCCAGTAAGTTTAAATATATATTTGGTAGTTCATTTCCTTTTTATATACTTCAAATACAAAGTCTAAATAGCAATTAACTTTGAGGAAAAGAGAAGGATGGAAGAGTAGGTGTGAAAAGAAGCGATTGTGTTTGCTGCAGATTGACTGAATCTTGTGTAGTGAAGAGCTTCTTGCATCACATGAAGTTTGAGGGCCTTTTGAAGCTTAGATCTCAGGCATCCTATGTCAAGTGTGAAATAGTCCTGAGAGTTCAGTGTACTTAATGGTAGTTTTATAGAGCTAAAGGTAGCAGTTAATCTGGGCAGAGGTTTGAAATTAAGGTTAGAGCTAGACCATGAGGCTAGACTTCTTGCTACACTGTAGATTATATGAGAAATCACTGAATGTATCTGAAATAGAAGGATGAAACTGTTAAATTTGTGTTTTTGGAAAGATCATTTGGCAGGGAATTCTGAACTTATAAAGACAAATTAATCATGCTACTTGGCCTCTGACAACTTATTTCTATTCCCAGTGCTGGTTGAAACTCATTGTCTAGGGATACAGACAGATATGTAAACAAATTACAATACAGACCAGAAGAATTAAAGTACTTAGAAGCAAGGGACAGATTAGCAAACCCAACTATGGAAAGCATCACAGGCAAATGACATTTTTTTGGGGGGGGCATGCATATTTAGATGATAAGCTACCATTTTACTTCTGTGAAACCTAGAACTCCTTTATTAGGTCTCCATGGATCAGGAACATGAAAATATGAATATTCCATGGTGTCATGAAGCAGTGTTTTGATGAACACTTAATTATTTTCTATAAATCATTTTGTGAGTATGGGTTTAGATATAGTACTTCCTAAATTTGTCTTATGCATATTTGAAATAGTGGAGCAATGAATATATAACTACTAGACTCAAGGATTGAATATTTGATAACATAAAAAGAAACTTATGTTATTTAGGAATAACTGAAAATAACCAGAGAATGCAGATTGTTTTCTCATCATTTGTTTCTTTTAAAAATCCAGTGTTTATTTCAAATTAAACAAAATTTAAAAATGGACACAAATGGGATAATAGTGTTTATTGTTGGGGCATGGAAAATGTAAAAATTAATTTTATTTACTCTGCTTAGCTGATCCCACACTAATATTAACCATTAATTTCAATATGTAATAGTAGAAATATTACATATTGAGGCAAAATTACAATTTTCTTGATATTTTTAAAATTTTTTTAAATATTTTATTTATTTATTTGACAGAAAGAGAGAGATCACAAGTTAGGCAGAGAGGCAGGCAGAGAGACAGGGGGAAAGCAGGCTCCCTACTAAGCAGAGAGCCCCATGTGGGGCTCGATCCCAGAACCCTGAGATCATGACCTGAGCCGAAGGCAGAGGCTTTAACCCACTGAGCCACCCAGGTGCCCGTTCTTGATATATTTTAAAGCAATATGCTAGCTTTTTATAAGCATCTACCCCAAGAAAATTCAATATGAGGGAAAGATCTAAATCAAAAAAGGAATATTAAAATTACAGTGATCCATATCTAGTGTTTGCAAATTGTCTAGATGTGATACATATGTGTTGCATAATTTAAAAATACAGGTAATTATCATGCTGAATATCAGATCTGTTTAAATGTCATTTTTAAAATGCATAATTGCATTGTTTTGTATTTATAGAATAAAAGAAAGATGATGTATAAGACATAATGAATGTCCTAGAAATATAACATTGATTTCACAATGTAATAATGATTAATGGAACTGTCAAGATTATTTCCTTTTGGATTTAGAGATGCTTGCTGAAGAATGCATCAGATATTAAAATGAAAAATAAAATGTTATTTATGTTTTCTGCAAGATTAAAACACTAAGTGGGATTTGTATTTCCATTATGATCCCACATTACTCTTTATTTTGTAAATTCAGAATGATCTAGTTCATGTTTTTATTCTGTTTCCAGGTGAAAATATTGTATTTCCTAGCTGGATCTCCTATAGTTAAACAGCAAAGTATAAAAATCCTGTTTTCTGTTAAAGATTGCATAATAGATTTAAAAAAAAAATAAGTGCATGCACACATTTTTTAATGTGCAGAAAATTTGCATTCATTTGCACTTTGAAATTGTCATCCACTCACATTTTCTCTACTTTTGTTACTTTTAAACTAATTTGCATAAAGCATGAAAGTTACCCAGCTGTTCAGTGGAATACATTATTTTCTGCTTTCAAAGAAAGTGCAAGTTTTATTTTCTGTCCCTAATTTAGTACTCATTTTATTAAATTTCAAATTAAATGTAAATACCACATAAATAATTGCATGCTTAGAATGAGGAAATGTGAGAAATTAACTCAAGGTTAGGAGCTCAGGACTTTATGAAATATAATTGCATGATAAATGCGTATTTCTAATGTTAACATAATATGCCACATATGTCACAAAAAAGTCATTAACTAGGATAGAAAAAAGTTTGCAAATAAATATAAATGATCATAGAATAGATACATTTCAGAAATTTTTATAATTGTGTCTCACAATTTAAGCCTAGAGAGTCTTCATACTAAACAAAGTAGCAGACATATAAACTAAATGTAATTGAATAAGTGAGTACTAGATTATAAGCCAATTTTCATCAATTAACGGTGGTAGGCATCTGTGTTGTAACTCTTGACAAGTAAAAAGCTTTCAATTTCTGACACATTTGTTTCAATTTCAGCATCTAAAAGGAAAAAAATGCCATAGTTAAATATATATTTTTTTAAACTTTATTTTACTAACTTGAAATATTACATTCTCAAAGGGGGAAAATAAGAAGTACTTTTCAGGTCTCTTCATATTCAACTTATGTTGTAAACTGTCATGTTAAAATATTCTGTTGGAAAATCTCAACCAGTCTGAATTAAAAGAAGTAGCCGAAAATTTTGTGCCAATTGTTATGGACAGTTTTGTATATAGATAATTATTCCTTAAAGTCATAAGTGAATATAAAAGATAAAATTATAGTTAAGAGTAATGTTCACTTATAAAATTTTACTACAGAAAACAGGTAAGAAAAATGACACTTTCTTGTGGATTTTTTTCTGGCCCAGTATCTGAAATGATATAAAAAAAAATTATTTTCTTAAACCATTTGAAATACTGTTAAATTCAGCTAATCTGTCAGGTTCCTTAAAAAGATAAAATTTGAGTCCAATCATTTATTTTGATAAAAATCCAAGAATGAAAATTTATAGTTCATAAGATTTATAATACTTTATAATCTACTCCACTTTAGGATTATTAGAATTACACCTTAGAATTATTAGGCAGTTCTCATGGGTTGATTTTGGTGTGCCAAATAAAAGTGCTTTAAGAAAATTATAAGTGTGTTTGTGTAAAATTTATGAAATGGTATCCAGTGTCTGAGTATCTAAAGAATAATATATTTCAAAGTGAATGTATCAGAAAAAATGAGAAAGAGCTTTAAACAATTAGATTTTGTGAATGCCTCCTATAGTAGATTCTGTATGTAAAATATATCTATAAAACAAAATATTGTTTATGTAGAAAGAGAAAAAATATAGAAATACAGAGAATAAAAGATGTATCATCAAAAAATTGCATAAGAATAGACAGTTCCGAATTCACTCTCTACCAGGTGGTATCCCTTGTGTCTCCTTTTTTAGTGTTTTAAATAAAATTCCTCCCTGCTTCATGGAAATGTATTTATTCAATTTTCAAATTTTATTTTCATGATATTTTAATTTATAAGGTTTAGTGATAATTGACATATTTTTCATCAATTACTTGTTTTTCTCATATTTCTATGTATATTACACATTTGAAAACAATTTGGAAATAGAGATATGATCCTTTACTCCTAAATGGATTTGTATTACAAGCAAACACATGATCTTACATAAACATAATTTTTCAATTACCAAAATTAGGAAATTTAACATTGATGGATTTAATTGATACAGTCAAATCAGTGATCATTGTTGCATTTTGGCAATTCTAATATCTTTTGTGTTATTTTTCCAAGTTCTGAACAGTTAATGGAGATACATTATATTTTATAGTCATATGAGTTTATAGTCTCTTAAAGATTTATGTATTTATTTTAAAGCATGGGGAAGGGTGGAGGGAGAGAAGAAGAAGGAGAGAATATCCAGCAGACTCCCTACTGAACACAGGGCCAGAAACTGTGTTTCATCCCACGACTGAGATCATGACCATGGATCATGACTTGAGCAAAATCAAGAGTCAGCCCTTAACCCACTGAGCCACCCAGGTACCCCTGGTTTAGACTCTTTTAAAGAAAAGGTGAAGAACATTCCTACTTCTTATTTTTAAAAAATATTTAAAGTCAATTTTGTTAACATATAGTATATTATTAGTTTCAGGGTAGAATTCATCAGTTACATACGACACCCAGTGCTCATTGCATCACATGCCCTCCTAAATGCCCATCACCCAATTACCCCATCCCCTATCCAGATTCTCTCCTAGAGATTCCTAGAGTTTCCTAGAGTTAGGAGTTAATTATGGTTTGACTGCCTCTCTATTTTATCTTCTTTTTCCTTCCTTTCCCCTATGTTCATGTGTTTTGTTTCTTAAATTCCACATATGAATGAATTCATATGGTATTTGTCTTTTTCTGACTTATTTCACTTATCATATTTCCCTCTAGTTCCATCCATGTCCTTGCAAATGACAACATTTCATTTATTTCATTGTTTTTGTTGACTGAGTTCCATACACACACACACACACTCTCTTTCTCTCTCTCACATACATACTACATCTTTATTTATTGAAAAGATTTTATTTATTTATTTATTTATTTATTTGACAGAGAGAGAGACAGAGAAAGAGAGAACACAAACAAGGGGAGTGGGAGAGTGAGAAGCAGGCTCGCCACTGAGCAGGGAGTCCCATGTGGAGCTCAATCCCAGGACCCTGGGATCATGACCTTAGCCAAAGGCAGACGCTTAACGATTGAGCCACCTGGGCACCTCATACCACATCTTTAACCATTCATCCATTGGTGGACGTCTGGGCTCTTTCTCTATTTTTGCTACTGTGGACATTGCTACTATAAACATTGGGGTGTGTGTGCCCCTTCAGCTCACTATGTTTGTATCCTTTGGATAAATACCTAGTAGTATAATTGCCGGGTTGTAGGGTAGTTCTATTTTTACCTTTTTGAGGAACTTCCATAGTGATTTCCAGAGTGGCTGCACCAATTTATTTTCCCACCAGTAGTGTAAGAAGGTTCCCCTCTCTCCCCATCCTCAACAACATTTATTGTTTCCTGAGTAATTAATTTTAGACATTCTGATGGGTATGAGGTGTTATCTCCTTGTGGTTTTGATTTGTATTTTCTTGATGCCAAGTGATGTTAAACATTTTTTTCATGTGTCTGTTAGCCGTCTGTATGTCTTTGGAGAAATGTCTGTTCATGTCTTCTGCCCATTTCTTGGCTGAATTTTTGTTTTGTTTTGTTTTTTCAGTGTTGAGTTTGATAAGGTCTTTATGAATTTTATATATTAGACCTTTATCTGATTAAGTCGTTTGCAAATATCTTCTCCCATTCCATAGGTGCCTTTTAGTTTTGTTGACTGTTGCCTTTGCTTTTTATCCTGATGAATCCTAGTAGTTCTTTTTTTTGTTTTGTTTTGTTTTTTGTTTGTTTGTTTCCTTTGCCTTTGGGGTTGTGTCCAGCAAAAAGTTGCTGTGGCCAAGGTCACAGAGGTGGCTGCTTCTGTTTTCCTCCAGGATTCTGATGGATTCCTGTCTCATGTGGAGATGTTTCATCCATTTTGAGTTTATTTTTGTGTATGGTGTAAGAAAGTGGTCTAATTTCCTTCTTCTGCACGGGCTGTCCAGTTTTCCCAGCACCATTTGTTGAAGAGACTGTCTTTTTTCCATTGGATATTCTTTCCTGCTTTCTTGAAGATTAGTTGGCCATAGAGTTGAGGGTCCATTTCTGGGTTCTCTACTCTATTTCATTAATATATTTGTCTGTTTTTGTGCCAGTACCAGACTGTCTTGATTATAGCTTTGTAATACAGCTTGAAATACAGCTTTGGTTTTCTTTTTCAACATTATTTTTGTATTTGTGGTCTTTTTGGGTTCCATACAAATTTTGGGATGGTTTGTCCCAACTCTGGACAAATACTGATGGTATTTTTATACAGATTGCATTGAATGTGTAGATTGCTTTAGGTAGCATTGACATTTTAACAATATTTGTTCTTCCAATCCATAAGCATGGAATGTTTTTGCATTTCTTTGTATGTTCCATAATTTCTTGCCTAAGTATTCTATAGTTTCAGAGTACATATTCTTTCCCTTTTTGGTTAGGTTTATGCCTAAGTATCTTAGGTATTTTGGGTGCAATTGTAAATGGGATCTATTCTTTCATTTCTCTTTCTTCTGCTTCATTGTTAATGTATAGAAATGCAATTGACTTTCATGCATAAATTTTGCACCTTGTTACTTTGCTGAATTCCTGTATCTGTTCTAACAAATTGTGTGTGTGTGTGTGTGTGGTGTCTTTTGACTTTTCTGGAGTATCATGTTATCTGCTAAGAGTGAAAGTTTGACTTCTTTGCTGATTTGGATGCCTTTGATTTATTTTACTTGTCTGATTGGTGAGGCTAAGATTTCTAGTATTGTGTTGAACAACGGTGGTGAGAGTGGATATTCTTGTCATGTTCCTGACCTTGGTGGAAAAGCTCTCTGTTTTTCCCCATTGAGGATGATATTTACTATGGGTCTTTTGTATATGACTTTTATGATACTGAAGTATGTTCCTTCTATCCCTATGTGGTGGAGAGTTTTTATCAAGAAAATATGCTGTGTTTTGTCAGATGCTTTTTATGCATCTCTTGAAAGGATCATATAGTTCTTGTCATTTTATTTATGTAGTGTATCACATTGATTGATTTGTGGATGGTGAACCACTGCTGTAATCCAGGAATAAATCCCACTTGGTCATGGTGAATAATCCTTTTAATGTATGGTTGGATCCTATTTGCCAGTATTTTGATGAGAATATTTGCATCCATGTTCATCAGAGATATTGGTCTGTAGTTCTCCTTTTTAGTGGGGTCTTTGATTTTGGGAGCAAGGTAATGCTGACACCAAAGAGTGAGTTTGGAAGATTTTCTTCCATTTCTACTTTTTTTTGGAATGGTTTCCAAAGAATAGGTATTAATTCTTCGTTAAATGTTTGGTAGACTTCCCCTGGGTTCCTCATCTTTTCTTTGTCTTTCTTCATCTTCCCATTTTATAGTCTAGTTATTTTGCAAAATGCTCCTCAGATGGTATACCTGCTGTTTCCTCATAATTACTTTAGTCATTTTTGCATGAATACAGCAAAAGTGAAATTGTCTTTCTTGCTGCTTCTAATTAGGTATGTGATACTAATTGTTACAATATTAGTAACAATTAGTAAAAAAGTAGTTTTTACTTCAGTGACTTGTTTAAGTTCTTGACACTATAAAATAAAATCTTTGAACCCATAATAACATAAAATAAAATTTATTTACAACAGAATGCCAGTTAATAAATATAGGAGAAAGCAGAGTTAGAAAATCATCAGTAGAAAAAAAAAAAAAGAAAAAAAAAAAAAGAAAATCATCAGTAGAATTTAAAAGGAGTGATTGAATCAACCTCAAAATATCTCACAAACTGCTAAAAAATTGAAGTAATAAACTCATAAGTCCAAAAGATTAAGAATTAGGCAGGGAGTTAGGAGCACACCTCTCATATTTAAAATTTTATTTAGTATTTTAACCATTGCAATAAGACAATAAAAAGTAAAAGTCAAAAGTAGTGGCAAGAAATAAAACTAGCTTTCTTCCAAAATGGTATGACTGCTTAAGAAAATCCTAAGGAATCTATAAAACAACTAATGATCTTGATATTTCCTTTGAAGTGTCTGTTTAAATTCTTTGTCCGTATGTTATTTGGGTTAATTACCTATTTTTTGTTTTCAACTGCTCTTTATTCTGGATATAAGTCCTTCATAAGATATAGGGCTGGCAAATATTTTAATCTAGTATGTGAGTAGGTTTTTTTCCCCTTCTCCCATAACCATGTCTTTATAAGAATAGAAGTTCTGGGACACCTGGGTGGCTCAGTTGGTGAAGCAGTGCGCTGGGCTCAGGTCATGATCCAGGACCCTGGGAGCAAGCCCTGGGTCAGGTTCCTTGCTTGGTGGGGGAGCCTGCTTCTCCCTCTGCCTGCTGCTCTACCCGCTTGTGCTTGTGCTCGTGCATGCTTGCTCTCTCTCTGACAAATACAAAGAGCATTAAAAAAAAAAAATACAAGTTCTAATTTTTATGAATTGCAACTTATCAGCTTACTATTTTTTTGTATCATGCTTTGGTATCATATTTAAGAAGTATTTGCTTACCAAAACTCACTCGAGAAAAAATAGATAATCTGAATTGCATTTACTGTTAAATTCTATCAGAGTGGCTGATAAATTATCCATAGTACTATTAGAGAAAATACAGTTGATTGAGCATATTAGTGATTTTATTTTCACCATGCAACATTTGAGATACTTTTGTTACTTCTGAGGTATCATAGTAAAGAAATAATAATAAAGGAGTTGAATATTGGAATTTGGAATTTAGTCAAAGTTATAAGCTAACAGGATATATTTTGGAAGCCACAGGGTTGTAAAGGTGACTCAAGAAGAAAATTTTTAAAGAAAATAGGCTAAATCATTGACATCACCATAATTTAAGATACAGATGGAAGAAGGCATATAAGAAAGAAATGATAGGGGTAAGAAAAAAGCTAGAATCAAGTCATGAAACAAAATTCAAGGGAGGGAAAAGTTGAAGATATAAGAAAATATTGGATCTATGAAATGCTGTAGAAAGGTCAATCAAAGAGTGAAATAGAAGAATTAGTATAACAATTACAAAGTCTCTGATGACTTGAACTGGAGCTATTTAGTTGAAAAGGAACAGAAACCAGATAATCCAGGGTAAAAGAAATACGAAAAAAGATATGGAGGCAATGTGCATAGACTACATTCCAAGATGCTCGGATTTAAAAGAAGTAAATGAGATTATAGCTAAAAGACTAAGGGAGATTTTGTTTTTGAAAGAAGAGAGTTTAATGTATCTAAGTGCTGCATGGGAAGGAAGAAAAGAACAGTGTGTGAGGATTTACAGAGAACAGTATCTTGGGGGAGGTTAAGATCTAGAACACTGTTGGTGAGAATTAGGTTGCTAAGGAGCATGAAAGCAATCTAGAAAGCAGGAAGAAATTAGGGGTAGCTTCAGGTAAGTTTATAGGCATGAGACTGGGAAGTGGAGTGGTTAAGACCATGCATGAAAGGGTATTAGAGAACAGAGAGTGGCTTTGGGATACAGCTTTGGGGAAGGAATTTCATTAAAATTATGGATTTAGTATTGCACACAGTTTAGTGAACTGTGCATAGAAATAAAAAAAAATGCTGCTTAGTGATGATTAGGATCCAGCTGACATTGGCATATTTAATATGTGATGGCTCCAGGACATACCGTCTTTGGTTTTGTTAGTAGCCTTCAAGACCTAAAGTGCTAAGTGGTGAAGAGAGATGAGGGAAATTAAAAAAAATAGAAGTAAAACAAAGTAGTAAGCATTACTCCTCCACTTTCTTTTGCTTTTCATAACTATAAAATAGGCTGTGGTCATATATTTGAATAATCTAATAAAAATAACAAGAATAACTTTTAATAAGAGTTTACCAGGCTATGCCCTTGGCAATTTCAGGCTTGCAGTGAGTAAGACAATACTTCTTATACTATTGAGTCTAAAATTCATTTTCCATATGATCCCTAACATGCTGCTAAAGTCTGAGCCAGTCTATTACTGATTCCTTTTCTGAAAGGTAGACTGTACTTGCAGTGTATGCTCCCACAGGTCTGGATGGTGGATGAGGGTGTTGGATACTAGCTGAATTAGGAGAAGGGGTTGAGGAAATAGAACTTGGATGTTGGGACCGAGGTGCCCACAACTATGCACATGCTCTTTGGGCCTTTTTTGGTAAGAAGATAGAGAAAGGTGTGGGGAAGACTGTGGGGCAGTTCATGGGGCCAGGGGCCCGAATATGTACTCTTGTGCCAAATGCCAAAACAAAACAAAAATTATAAGGGTTATTCTTATTTGCCAAGTTAGAGTTTATCCCAGAGAGCTGGACACCAGGGCTCCCTTTCTTATCCAGTATATGGCATCACATTTTGATACCTTCACAATGAGCTAGAACTCACATTGTTTTTATTTTGGAGACATTGATCACATCCTAATGGTAATATGAAACAAAATAAACAAAGCATAACTTCCAGAAAAGTTTTAGTAGGATTATAAGGGGAACTTGAAGAAACAAGAAGCATATTTGGACAGAAGAGAAAATATTCTATTGCAAGATAAAATATGGCCTCATTTGTACTTAATAGGAATTCAGATTTGTCTGTGTGAACCTGGCGTGATATTAGGATTGGCTGATTTATACTCACCAATTTGCATTACCTGGTGTGCATGTGTTTCAGATGATTAGGAAGAAAGGGGTATGATTGCCTGGGGAGAACTGAAATAATATGTGTAATGAACCAGATGTGATGGCATCGCAAATCCTAGCCGGTCTTTGGGGCAGTAGATAAGTATTTGATGCTCCTAGGAAGATAGTTTTAATAATTATTCCTCTTGAAGACCAACTTTAACAGAGAATTGTTGATTCTCTTGTCTATATGTCCCAAATGATATCCTTATACCAGTGAAAAGCATTATATTGAAAGGGCAGAAATTTTTTAAATGTAGATTTGTTATTATTTCTACCACTATGATTATTATTATCTTATTTTGTAATTTTCTGATTCAGAATGCAGAAGGAAGTCATTGTTACTGAGAAAAGACAGTAAGGGACTTGGCAAATTAAAGTGAGGAGTCAAAAACCTCTAGAGCAGGGTGGTGAACAAAGAAGCATGGAGGAGCTCTTGAAAACATGTCACCTATGTCCTCAAGACCTCCCTAAATACATGGACTGAGAATTTTAACTAATAAGAGATCTCCTGCTTTATAAATGGGAGCTCAAAAGCCAGTACTAAGTTAGTTAGTTAGTTAGTTAGTTAGTTAGTTAGTTAGTTAGTTAGCTAGTTAGTTATGAATGAGCAAGTGGGAAGGGGCAGAAGTCGAAAGAGAATCCACCAGGTGCTACCCAGGTGCCCCCTTACTGCTGTTAATGTGACTTCACTATTGCAGAAGAAATGTTTGTTTTACAGATGAGGGACTGGATATACTCTGTGTGGCTCCAGAATACAGGGCTGGCACCAAATCCTGGATATTCTAAAAGGTACATTTTGGTGAAAGTGGTATTTTGTTTTCTAATTATTAGAGCTATTGAAAAAGGGTCATTAATAGAAAGTAAATCAAGCAGAGGCAGGAAAGCCACTTGGCAAGGGATTTTATACACGGGAGCCAAATGAAAACACAGAACAAATATTAATGCTTTTTTTTCTAAATCATTCTGATATTAATGGTAGGGAGTTTTAAGTTCTATGATCTTAACACATTCACATTCAAAGAGAGAATGAGAAGAAGGTGGACACAGGAAGAATTCTGGGGATATAAGCAAATTTGAGTGGATATATTTTAATGATTCAATTTGATAGAACTTCATGAAAGTACTTATTTAAAAACTATTTTTTAAAATGTTAGCTCCCACAGGAACATCAGGAAAAGATCTACTGCTGTATTTCTGGCACCATTTTGTTTCTTATCTGGAAGGATGCCAGTCTATTCATGTAGCATCTTCCCTCATAAATCCCAATAACAGTCATTCAAGAGAGTACAAAGACAGTATATTATCCTTATAGGAAATACACAAACCCCTGACTCTTATGTGCATACACACCAAGTACAAAATAGTTGAAATTTCATAAGGAAACCTTGTGTTTTCTACATAGAGTGATGAGTAAATGGCAGTAAATGAATGTTTGCACGTTAAATGTACGTAAGGGTTACTATTTGAAGAAGTAGCTGGTCCCTTAACAAGGGATTTCATTAATGAAAGCATGTCTGTCTAATAACGAGGTTGGCATTTAACCTTTTCTTTTAAGAGTTTCGTTTGTTTTCCTAACTTCATTTGTTTTCTGTTCTGCTCTCTTATGAGTCTGTGCATGTGTGCTTACCTGTGTATACACAGGCTGACATAGGTGTGAATATGTGTGCATGGACAGGATTGGGGGAATTGGAAAAGGTTGAAGCGAAAAAAATGTTCCCATTCTCTGTGATGAAGGAGTCAGTCTGGTGCCTGCAGAACCTATTAAAGTTGATAGATTTCTTTTCTGGAATAAAGGATAGAACTGCTTAGAATGAAATATTTTTATTTGAAAATGAAAGCTTGCTTCTCTCTAGATACGTAGATTATAAATGAACTTATTTCTTTTCTGGTATTCTCCTTAACCCATGCCTTTACCTTTAATATAAAAGAGGGGAAAAATTAAAATGTATGATTATTTCCAAAACCAAATTTTTGTTGTAATATCAAAGTCTTATAATTCAAAGAAGTATGTAAAAATCACTCTGTCCTTTTCATAATTATCCAAGTGGCATTAGACAGAAAATAAGGCTTTTCTTCGTAAGTGAAATTATGTTCTATTTTATTCCAGGGTTTCATGGAAAGCTTTGCATGTGTGAGTCAGCTCCTCAAAGCAAATCTCATTTACAATTCATGACATCTTTTCATCCCAATTATTTAGTTTCATTTCCTTTGCGTTTTAGTTCTTTTAACTTTTAGACTCACATTCATTTAGCCAAAATTGCTATAAATCTTATTCTCCCCTTGCCGAAAATCTACCACATACATGAGAAGACTTGATTAACTTTTTTTTCTTTTGTGAAGTTGTAAAAATCTGCGTTACTGGTCTACCAAGGAAGGAATGCAGCAAAAATTTCCTGCAGTTGACATATCTGCCCCTTATATTATTGGTATTCAGGTTAATTTTCACAATTATTCCTTTCAAATTGCTATGTCAACAATTTGATGATTTGAACATTTACAATCCTATTTTATTTCCTATAAACATGTCTGGGGAGTTAGTCTATTTTTGTATTTTGCATTGTTAGGTATTACTTTGCCTTCTTTACGGCATTGATTTTGAATTATTACTACAGAGATTTCCACCCTCCATTGCAAGTAGCAAGGTCAGTTTTGATATTGTTAGGTTTTTAACATTGTGTTTTTATGAAGCTATATTTATTTATTCTTGTATTTAAAATTAAAATTTTTTTGTGGTTACCTTTTCTTTGAAATAGTTTAAGCTTCACAAGAAGTTGCACAAATAGTAGAGAAATTTCCTGGGTACCCTTCATGCAGCTGTCCCTAATGAGAACACCTTATATAATCATAAAAAAACAGGTATTTAACATTGACACAATACTACTACTTGAGTACAGATCTTATATGGATTTCACCAGTTTTAAAATGCTGTTAAAATTTTTTGATGTATGGTTTTATGAAAGTTAATCATATCTAGATTTGATGAACAATGACCACACTCAGGATACAAAATTTTTCCATCACCACAAAGAAATTCCCTCATGTTATCCCTTCATAATCATACTTGTTCCCCAGCTCCTGACATAATGGATAAAAGGGAGAGGCAGATAAAAGCCTGTATTTGAAAAGAAGCCACATATATGCTTGAGAAACTGGCTGTTATTTGCCTCTTAGATTGTAAATAAGCTCTGCTTAAGTATGTATCCACCTTTCCTTTCAGCCATTTTAATGTGTCCCTCATCCTTTTTAATCAGTCCAATAGTTTATATTCCTATGCACATATGGGAGGTCTCTCCTTCCCTGGAGAATTGCCTGATTCTCTCCTGTTCCTTTCCAAAATTACTTAAGTTCCTAACCTGTCACCACAACTTCTTCTTCCAATTCCCTTGTTCAACAATTGCACAGTTATTCTTTGATTTAGAAAAGCTATCCTTTTGGGGCACCTGGGTGGCTCAGTTGGATGATCATCTTCATTTGGCTCAGGTCATGATTCCAGAGTCCTGGGATCTACCTCACCTGGAGCCCTTCGTGGAGTCTTGGTCTCCCTTTCCCTTTGCTCCTCCCCCTGCTTGTGCACGCTCCCTCGCTCTCTCTCACATAAATAAAATCTTAAAAAAAAAAAAAAAGCTATCTTCTCCAATGACCCCTTTATTTTGTCACAGTAAAATACCTTTTCATGTATTCACTCCCCTCTTTATACAGCAAAGACGTAATTGTTCATTATATCAATAAAATTCTTTGAATACTTCGTTTTCCCTTTATACGCCTGTTGGCAAAAAGCCCACCATCTATTTCCCATGCTCTTGCCTTCGAACTGCCAAGCATGGCTGGAGAAACTTGCAAAATGGCAGATCTAGATTACTCCAAATTCATGATCGCTGGCCTCAAACTCAGTTCTTGTCAATCTTTTTGTTTTCTGATAAAATTTCTCAGTCGTTTGAAGAATGTAAACTTCAAACTACTGCTGCTCTCTTCTCATCTCCAATTCCTCCTTCACCTTGTCTTATTCTCAAAAGGCAAACAAAAAAAAGTGAGCGCACTCTAGAGCTTTCTCCTCTTTCATTACCAGATCTCTGGACTTGCCAGCTTTCCTTATTTAAATGCCCTGTCTTGTTAATATCTCCTCTTGGATGTTCCATAGGCATCCCCTCCCCCCTGCCAGAATGCTCAAGATAAATCTTGTGATCCGAACTCATTCCCTTCATTCAGACCTCCTTTAGTTTCCCCACTCAGATGAAAACCTCGATGTCCATCTGAAACTTTGATATCATCTTCGATGACTTCTTCTTTCTTACCCCAATTTTCAATTCATAGCCAAATCTTGTAGATTTAAGTATTTAAATACATTTCACTATTATCTATCCTACGTATTACAAGTTTCACAAATGCAGAAAATACAAGGATATCTTTTTTTTTTAGCATTACAGAGCACTCATTGTCCCTCTATATGTTATATTTATCCACAGGGCTTATCTTTTTAATAGTTTATCTTCCTAAATTATTTTTAAATTTCTCCTGCACCATCTAAAATGTATATTTATATAGGTGGTATTCAGTATTCTTGGCTTGGACTAAGAGATATAGTTAATAAGATGTTAATGTGTTTATCTTAATTATCAGTTTCTAGTGAATATGATGCTTCTTTGATATTTGTGATACAACAAAAATAATTAACTTTGAATATAAATAACGACATCAAACTACCCTTGATTTTCACTTATATCACTAATACATACCAGGGTTAATATTTAGGACCGGCAAAATGTGGCTCCTTACTTGAGACTGTCATTTATTTCAGCCTGCTTTAGATAATTTTGTATCTTCTTGATATTGCATGAATATGTTACTTCGAATCTCAGCAGGAAAAGCACATTGTAAATTAAGGAGACTTTTTTTTTTCAAATCAGTAATTAATTCAGAATAAATCTTGACTTTAGAAGAATATATGGATTTAGTTCAAAGCAAAAGGGATTTTAGAAACTACCTTCCATTCTGCTTTCATGGGAAATATTAGCAAAGCAAATGGAATGCCACATTTATATTTGACTTTATTATGGATGTATGTATGTGAGGTGTTTTCTAATTTAAATATCAAAATGAATATTTTGGAGTAATGTGAATGCCACCAAAATACTTATATGTAATAAAAATATATTTTCTGCAAAGTAATATAAACACATATAGGCCATCCGGAAATTATTTGTGAGGGTGGGGAAGAAAGTATTTCCAACACTCTAGCACAATCATCTGTACTTCTGCATACACTTCTGTCTTTTTTCTAGGAAAATATTACACACTAGTTTAATCATAATATTTCTTCAATTTTGCACACTGTTTTTATATATGATAAAGTTGTTTCCTTTTTATTTCCTATAACATAAAATTGTCATTTGTAATATACTTTATTTATATTTTATTACAATTACATAATTTGTGGATAATGTTCTGAGTGCACTTAATGTCTCACAACTGACCTAGTTGAGCGTATGATTTGAAGTGATCATTAAAAAATTCAATTTTATAAATTTATTCTCTGGGATAATAGTAGGTCATCAATTATAACATAAATACAGATTCTGTATTATAAAGGGGATTATATTCCTAGGGTGTCATCACAGTAATAAAAACAAGTAGAAATCTTAAGCCCCCAAATGTTTATTTTAATATAATTAACCACTTGATGGAATGCCAGCTTTATAATGAATGATATCAATATGAGTCTGTTTTTGTATTTCCATGTCTCCTTAACAAATACATTACAGAGTCTTACAAATACTCTTTATGATTTACCTTCTATCTGTTACATAGATATGATCAACAGTGAAGTGAAAGTACTTCCTTTAAAAGATGTACAGTAGTTGGCTTAGTCCTTAGCTGTCTACCTCTCTAAAATCATAGTGCATTTGACTTCAACCACTATATTCTATTGCAAAATGATGTAGACATTAAATTCTGTTTACATTTTTTTAAAGATTTTATGAATGTATTTGACAGAGGGAGAGATATCACAATTAGGCAGAGAGGCAGGCAGAGAGAGAGAGGGAAGCAGGCTCCCTGCTCAGCAGAGAGCCCGATTTGGGGCTCAATCCCAGGACCCTGAGATCATGACCTGAGCTGAAGGTGGAGGCTTTAACCCACTGAGCCACCCAGGAGCCCCTACAGATTGCTTTTAGTAGGTGGGATATTTTAACAATATTCTTCTAATCCATGCACATGGAATGGATATCTTCTCATTTATTTATGCCTCTTCAATTTCTTCCATCAATATCTTGTAGCATTCAGTGTATAGGCATATCTGTTTTATTGTTTTTATGCACTTCACAGGCATTGTTTTGTTTTTGTACCTTAGAGGTCTGTGGCAACCCTGTATTGACTTAGTCTGTTGGCACCATTTTTTCCCAAAAGCATTTGTTCACTTCCTATCTCTCTCACATGTTGGTATTCTCATAGTATTTAAAAAATTTTCACTATAATTTTCATGGTGATCTTTGATCACTGATCTTTGATGTTAATATTGTTTTGAGGTGCCATGCATTCTGCTCTATAAGACGGCAAACTTAATAAATTCTGTGTGCATGTTGACTGTTCCATTGGCTGGCTATTTTCCATCTCTCTCTCTCTTAGTCATCTCTGTACCCTGAGACACAGAAATATTGAAATTAGACCAATTAATCACCCTACAATGACCTCTAAATGTTCAGGTGAAGAGAAAAGTTCACATGTCTTTCAATTACATGCCAGAAATGATTAAGCTTAGTGTGGAAGACATGTGGAAAGCTGAGATAGGGCAAAAGCTAAACCTCTTGTGCCAAACAGTTAGCCAAGTTATGAATGCAAAGGAAATGTTCTTGAAGGAGATTAAAAATGTTAGTCTAGTGAACACATGAATGATAAGAAAGTGAAATCATCTTAATCCTGATAGGGAGAAAATTTTAGTTGTCTGAATATAAGGTCAAACTCACCATAACATTCCCTAAATCCAAAGCCTAATCAAGAGCAGGGTCCTAACTCTCTTCAATTCTGTAAAAGCTGGAGAGGCGAGGAAGCTGCAGAAGCCAAGTTTGAAGCCAGCGGAGGTTGGTTCATGAGGTTTAAGGGAAGAAGCTGTCTCCAGAACATCAAGTGCAAGGTGAAGGAAGTACTGATTTAGAATCTACAGCAAGTTAGCCAGAAGATCTACTTAAGATAATTAATGAAGTTTGATACACTAAATAATAGTTTTTCAATGTAGATGAAACAACTAATATTGGAAGACGATGCCATCTAGGACTTTGATAGCTAGAGAGGACAAGCCAATGCCTGGCTTCAGAGCTTCAGAGGACAGGCTAACTTTCCTGTTAGGGAATAATGCAGCTGGAGATTGGAAATTGAATCCAGTGCTCATTCACCATTCTGAAAATTGTAATAGGACCCTTAATAATTATATATCTACTCTGCCTATATTCTTTAAATGGAACAAAAACTCCTGCATGACAGCACATTTGTCTACAACATGGTTTCCTGAATATTTTAAGCCCACTATTGAAATCTAGTGCTCACCAAAAGAAACAAACAAGCAAACAAACAAAGTTAAACAAGTTTCCTTTCAAAATATTACTCTTCAATGATAGTGCACCTGGTCATTTCAGAGTCCTGGTGGGATGTACAACAAGATTAATGTTATTTTTATGCCTGATAACATGATATCCATTCTGTAGACCATGGATCAGGGAGAAATTTTGACTTGGAAATCTTATTATTGAAAAAAATGACTTTGTAAGGCTATAACTGCCATTGATAGTAATTCCTCTGATGGAACTAGGCAAAGTCAATGGAAAACCTTTTGGAAAGAATTTACCATTCTGGATGCCACTAGGGACATTTATAATTCATGAGAAGAGGTCAATATATCAACATTCACAGGAGTTTGGAAGAAGTTGATTCTAATGCTTATGGATGACTTTGAGGGATTCAAGTGGAGGAAGTAACTGCAGATATGGTAGAAATATCAAGAGTACTAGACCCAGCAGTGGAGTCTGAAGATGTGACTGGATTGTAGTGATCTCATGATAAAACTTGAGCAGATGTAGGAGTTGCTTCTTATAGTTGTGCAAAAAAAGGGGGTTTCTTTGGATAACATCTTCACTAGGAGTAGATTTCTGTGAAGATTGTTGAAATGACAACATAGAATTTAGAATACTACATAAACTCAGTTGAAAAGCAGTATCAGGGTTTGAGAGGATTGACTCTCATTTTGAAAGAAGTTTTACTATGGGTGAAATGTATGAAAGAGCATGTTATGCTATGGAGAAATACTTCATGAAAGGAAGAGTCCTTCACTATTTTATTTTTATTTTTTTAAATTGCCACAGCTATGCCAATCTTCAGCAATCAAAACCCTTATCAGTCAGAAGCTGTCAACATCAAGGCAAGACTGACCACCAGCAAAAACTGTATGACTGGCTGAGAGCTCAAACAATGACTAGCATTTTTTTTAAACAATAAAGTATTTTTTAGAGGCATATGCATTGTTTTAGACATACTGCTACTGCACAATTAAAAGACTAGAATATAAATTTTATAGTCACCAGGAAACAAAAAAATAATAATTTGACTTGCTTTATTGTGATATTTGTTTTATTGTGGTGGTCTGGAATTGAACCCACAATATTTCCATGGTAAGCCTGTATAGGTTTTCACCTCTGGTTAAATGTATTTCTAAGGGTTTTTTGTGTGTGTTATTATAAATGAAATGAAATTGTTTCCTTAATTTCTCTTTCTGATAGTTTGTTATTGTATAGAAATGCAACTGATTCCTGATGTTGATTTTTATATCCTGCAACTTCACTGAATTCATTTATTCTCACAGCTTTTTGGTGATATAATATCAGGCCATCTGCAAATAGACGCGGTTTTATTCTTCTCTTCTGATTTGGATGCCTCATATTTCTTTTCTTGTTTAATTGCTTCCAGACTGCATTGAATAAGAAGGGCATCCTTGTCGTGTTTCTGATCTTAGCGGAAAAGCTCTTAGCTTTTCACTGTTGAGTATGATGTTAGCTGTGGGCTTGTCATACATGGCTCTTTTTATGTTCCTTCTAACCACATTTGTTAGTTTTTATCATGAAAGGATGTTGAATTTTGTCAAATACTTTTTCCTGTATCTATTGAAATTTTTATGATTTTTATCTTTCATTTGTTAATGTCATATATCATACTTATTTTATGGATGTTTGACCATTCTTATGTCCCTAGAATAAATCTCACTTGATAATGACATATGATTATTTATTTTTAGAGATTTTATTTATTTATTTGACAGAGAGAGAGATCACAAGTAGGCAGAGAGAGAGGGAGAAGCAGACTCCCCGCTGAGCAGAGAGCCCGGTGCGGGGCTTGATTCCCAAGACCTCAGATCATGACCTGAGCCAAAGGCAGAGGCTTTAACCCACTGAGCCACACAGGTGCCCCTGCATATGATTTTTTAAATGTACTATTAGATTCAGTTTGCTAATATTTTGTTGAGGAGTTTTGCATCTGTGTTCATCAGGGATATTGGTCTGTAATTTTCTTATAGGGTCCTTGTCTGTTTGGTATCAAGGTATTGCTGTCTCATAAAATGGATTTGGACTTGTTCCCTACTTTTCAATATTTTTTATTAGTTTGAGGATTGGTATTGATTCTTCTGTAAAGATTTGGTAGTATTCACTAGTAAGTTCATCTGGTCCCAGACTTTAGTTTTTTTGGCAGTTTTTGATTACTGATCCATATTTCTTACCAGTAATTGTTCTGTTACTATTTCCTATCTTGGTGTAGTAGGTTGTATAGTTCTAGGAATTTATCCATTTCTTCCAGGTTTCCAATAAGTAATCTCTTATCATTTGCATTTTTAAAAAAGATTATTTATTTATTTATTTATTTATTTATTTATTTATTTATTTATTTATTTGACAGAGAGAGAACTCAAGTAGGCAGAGCAGCAGGCAGAGGGAGAGGGAGAGGCAGGCTCTCTGCTAAGCAGGGAGTTTGATGTGAGGCTCCATTCCAGAACCCTGGGATCATCCCCTGAGCCTAAGGCAGCTGCTTAATGGACTGAGCCACCCAGGTGTCCCTCCTTTGCATTTCTATAGTAGTATCAGTTGCAATGTCTCTTCTTTCATTTCTGACTTTGAGTCCTTTTTTTTCTTGGTGCCTCTTGCTAAAGATTTGTCTATTTTGTCTTTAAAAAAAAAAATTCATACCGTTCTGGGTATTCTGAGCTTATTATGGAAAGAATGTGTTAGGTTTAAAAGGGCGATAAAATTTAGAAGTTGTAAAATGTGTAACTAAAAATTTTATACAGGTTTTTATAAACACAGATGAGGCATTGTATATACATATTTTCCTGGAAAACATTTTTACATAAACTTTGTTAGAATTTTCAATTTAAATGAAATTGTAAAGATAATATAGAATTCCAATATACTCTGCACAGAGATGCCCCTATTAAAATCTTCCATGAGTATGCTATATTTGTTAAAATAAACAATATCAACATATTATTATTAACTAAAACCTATACCCCCTTTAAAAATCCTTAGTTTTGCCTGATGTTTTTTACTGTACCAAAATCTCATCTGGAACACTAAAATACATTTAGTTATCATGTCTCCTTTCTCTCTTGTTGGCCATGACAGTTTTTTAGACTTTTCTTGTTTTTGAAGACTTTCAGAATTTTGAGAAGTATACTGGTGGTCAGGTATTTTATAGAAATATGGTCACAAGATTTCCCTGCTACTTTGCTCACACAATTAGACTGAGGTTATGTGTTTTGCGGGGGGGACTACGGAGGTAAAGGTTACATCATACTATCAAAATGATGGTACAAATTATTAACGTATTTATCGCTATTGATGCTAACTTTTATCAAGGGGCTGAGGTAGTGCTTATAGATTTCTCCACTATAAAAGATCCTGTTCCCCCCCCCTATTTTTCCACCTTGTACTCTTTGGAAGGAAGTCACTATTACCAGCCATGGTTAAGTAATGGAGAGTTTTGCTCAATATGTTGAGGGCCAGGTTTTTGCCTCATGCATTTTGATCTGTTTTTAGGTACAGACATGTCTAGGATGGTTATGTCTTCTTATATAATTTACTCCTTTATTACTATGAAGTGTCCTTGAAAACTGATAAAACTCTATGTTCTAAAATCTGCTTTGTCTGAAATTAATCTAGCTACCCCAGCATTCTTGGCTTGTCTTTGTGTCACCAGCTAGATGCCAAGACCTGACCTTTACTGTCCACCTGTTTATACTCATTAAACTTTGTCTTTCATTTTTCCTTAAGCTCTTTCTCATTTACCTCTTAATTCAGGCAAATGAAACCCAAAACCACCTCTCAGGTGATAGAGACTATGTGGACAAGACTTCCTCATGGCCCCGAGCACCTAGACCCTTTGAGCTAAATTTCCAACTTGTGCCTGTACATCTAGGATTTAACCTAGGATTTACATGGTTTAACCCCTGGAATTACCTAGTTACCTTTACCTCACTGTAATACTAAAATCTCCACTCCACGAGGAGACTCAGCCTCATCTACATAATAGATGGTGATTGTACATGCATGTTTCCTTAAGGTATATGTGTGACCTTATGCCCACCGCTACATATCATGGCAAGAATTCCCTATCTAAATATTCATCTTAACTCTAAACAAAAAGATCCCATTCCAAGCTTTCTCAGGATGTCATGGCTTTGGAAGCTTTTCCCCATAATCTCCTTACTTGCTGCAAATAAAGTTTTCTTTGTGTGACAGCTCACCTGATGTGGTTTCTGTGAGTCACCAAAGAGTGAACTCAGGTTGATTTGGTTACATTAGCATGTTATATTTTTCTCCATTCCTTTGTGTCTTTAAACTGGCTTTCTTGTATAGTGTATACAGTTTGATTATGTTTTGTTATCTACTCTGATAATTGGGATATTTAGACCATTAATATTTTCAGTGATTATTGATACAGGTGGATTAATGTTTACCATGTTTTAAATATTTTCAATCCATTGGATTTAATTTTATTTTTATTTTTTTCTCATATTCTGCTTATGGTTTTCTTTTTGCCTTTGGCTTTTTTTTAGTTTGAATAAAATATTAGTTTTAATATTTTAAAATATTCCTAATATTTTAATTAGGAATTAAATTAATAATTTAATAATTCAATAATTATTTAATAATTCCTAATTATTTAATAATTTAATAATAATTTAATAATTTAATAATCATTATTAATTATTTATAATTATTTATAATATTTATAATTATTTATATTTATATAAATAATTTATATTATTATAAAATATTATATATATTTGGAGAAATTAAGAAAACAATCTCATTTTTTCTTATTTGGTGCAATTGTAAATGAGATTTCTCATTATATTTCCATAATAAAAATATATAAAATATTATAAAAATATTTATAAATAATTATTTATAATAATTATTATAAATTATTTAATAATTTAATAATTCCTAATAATTTAATAATTCTTAAAATATTAGGAATATTTTAAATTTTAATATTTTAAGTATTTTTTAAATTTTAAAATATTAGGAATAAAAATTCCTATGGCTGCTATAAAAATTACCGTATATTTGATGGCTTAAAACAATTAAAAAAGGGGCGCCTGGATGACTCAGTGGGTTAAAGCCTCTGCCTTCGGCCCAGGTCATGATCTCAGGGTCCTGGAATTGAGCCCCGCATGGGACTCTCTGCTCAGCAGGGAGCCTGCTTCTCCCTCTCTCTGCCTGCCTCTCTGCCTACTTGTGATCTCTCTGTCTGTCTGTCAAATAAATAAATAAATCTTAGAAAAAAACAAAAACAATAAAAAAAATTCTCTCACTGCTGTGGAGACTAAAATTTCTCCAAATCATCTTTACTTACTGATCTAAAAATCAAGGTGTCAGTAGGGCTGTAAAGAAGGTTCTAGAGGCTAGAGAGGGGAATCTAGTCCCTGCCTCTTCCAGCTTTGTCTGGGCCAGTATTCCTTGATTTATGGTTTTATCACTTCAGTCTCTGCCCTAGGTGTCACACTACCTTCTCTTCTTTCTTTCTTTTTTTTTTTTTTTTTTTAAAGATTTTATTTATTGGACAGAGAGAAACACAGCGAGAGAGGGAACACAAGCAGAGGGAATGGTAGCGGGAGAAGCAGGCTTCCTGCCGAGCAAGGAGCCCGATGCGGGGCTCGATCCCAGAACGCTGAGATCATGACCTGAGCCGAAGGCAGACGCTTAACGCCTGAGCCACTCAGGT